>CM068375.1:419241000-419841000 GCA_034769895.1 Magicicada septendecula
TTGTCCACACGCAATAATAATGTCAAGTAACGGAGTTCCGCACAATGGCCACTTTTCACTAATAACCGCTTGAGACGCACTGAGTAAATCGCCCGACGTAAACTGAACTGAACTGACCGTCGTTGGATGCCTATTTATACCCCGCTGAGATGCCAGAATGATCTGTCACTTTTTGGATGATGTGTTAAACAAGTGCCTATTACAGGCGCTCTCGAATCTACTCGAAACAGTGTCAATGTCTGGCCTTGAACGCAGTGCGCCGCCCGATGAGGTCTAGAATAGCCTCGATGGTTGACGCATGACAAGTGTCACGTAATTAATTGTCTTTCATCTCAAAGTAGCAATATGTACGCACACAAACATTACACCCGGGCTCTGGTGAGATAGCCGAGAACCGTGTAGAACGACACTCTTCATTGTCCCCGAGAATGTTCTGTGATTGCGTAACAGTACCTACACTGACATAGTTAATAGAAGAAGAAGGTGACAGGGACCTTCCATCGCCAAGAACTCTACACAAATTGGGCCTGCGTTCTCAAAAGAACCTAAACGTCTGCAATCGCGTAACAATATAAAACATTTTTAATTGATTTTGAACACGAATTTAAAAAAATAATAAAACGACAGTAGACTTATCGATGGTGTTGGAGTGTCGAGTGTTCTGGTCACAGTCAAAGTAGGTATACAGTACATGTCCACTCTAGAGCAGCTCAGTACACATTGTACAATTCCGAGTTGTCTGGTCTACAGTGTCTTGGCTTATCCCATCTGATCCCACGAGTCACGTGTATGCCCAACGTTAAATCATATTTATTTCTAGTATTTGTTTGTGGTATTTATGAATTTAAAATCTCGCGGTTTTGACATCCTGTATTTACTGAATAACTGTGTTAAAACAAATATGGTGTCCTTTTCCCCGTTTCGACCTAACACATGATGTCTCAAATCTATACATTTGTACAATTTGTAAAATAAAAATTGGAATGGGGAACCACACATGACTTCATTAATTAATTTAAAATTATTTTTAAATATGTAGGTCTACACTCAGAACGAAACCAAATATATCAGCATGCTTTTAGTAAAAACGCTGAGAAAGATAATCAAAATACGAATTGTACGTAGTTGTTAATATTTTAAAAATAAAGAATTAATTTGATTAAATTATCTTTTATTTAAACAACGCGAAAAAAAAGCGAATACCGCCCTGCGTTTGTTATCTGTGAATTTATGAAATCGAAAAATTATTTTGTTTACGTATCCGTGGTTACTTACCATCAAACGATATCAATTGTTAATATTTTATTGAATTTTTTTAAGTTTTCGGTCGAACAAATTTATAACATAAATACAAAAAGTTACCCCCTCCACATTCAACTACCCTTTTTGTTTGTAGATATTTCATCTATCTTTCTATATTGGATTATTATGACCTTCCTTTCAGGATACTTTATTTATCAAAATTAAGTACTTTACTCTTGTTAAAACCTAAAACGTTGCCGGTAACCTCCCCCTCCCCCTTAACCGATCTTCACCAAAATCAATATGCCTTGAGTCCTCTACAACTCGGGCACGTATGCAAAAAGTTATTTGATTCTGTTTGAATTTTGCGGCAGTTATCTTTCGCAATAGAAAACATTCTACACACAGAAACACAGACACACGCACAGACACTTTTCGGAAAACGACTTTTCTTCATGTTTTGTGGGTAGTACGATTAGAATCAGCCCTTATCTCGAACACGATTTATTCGCGATCACCACCTTACAGAACATGGATGTAAAAAAGTAGTAGTAGTAATTTAAAAAGACATCATTTAACAGCAACGCAAATCCTTAGTACATTAAGCTAAACATACAAAAGCTTAGTCAGCTACATTTAACAACCTCAAGCACCCTTAGAGGAGACCAGGATCCGATTACATCGTGATTTGCCGTTTACGGATAAAACAATACCAGAAAATAACCAGATGTAGTTTTGTATGATTAGAAGAACCGGAAAGCATGGGTCACAATATTATTGCGAAACGACAGCCACACAGTGGATACAGAATAACTGACATCAATGCGGTACTATCGATTTCCTCAGTGTAGAAAAATTAATATGGCTGAAAAGGAGAACGTAACATAATATGATCTACTGAATACAGGAAACTCACAGATTATAACCCGATGAAGTACGAGTAGTGTTGTAGCCTACGTCTGGGTGTGTTTTGTAACTAAAAGATGCAGAACTGTAGTCTAGCCAGCAGAAAGTAGTATGCCATAAAATGGAACTGAAGGTAGTACATACAAGCCCAATACAACATTTGTTTGGCGTGCGCTTCTTGAGACATTAAGCCTACTACTGATTGTTATAGGAATAGGTATTGTAAACAAAAACCTACTAACTAATACATCTAAATTACAGTTAAAGGCCACAAATGTATAAATCTACAGTTCAATAAAGAGTCGTCTTTGAAATGCGCCCAATTCCCCGTCCTGGAAATATACCAGCAGAAGCAGTGTTCCAAAGACTGTCGTATAATCCTGGTGTCATAGATAACCAATAATAACGTCTAAGATACATTCAAATAATATTTTCTCAACAAGAATAGGTGGAAACATTGACTGTGTAATATCCGGAAATGTGCACACTTCCTTTGTCTGTGGTTTCGGTAATTATACGAGACCCACTAAAACAAAACATCTCTATTTTCTCTTCTAGGACACTAATTAGAGAAGTATTTGACACATTACTTCGGGATAAGCCTGTTGTTCTTCAGCCCTAGGGAACACGTCTGACTTGTTATCCTTCTATATTGTAATGCATTGTATTGTAAATCCCGAAGAATCCCGAGTCCCGAATTGTACTGTAATTGTATCGCCCGAAGAATCTCTTCTGCAAAGCATGACACACAGTTCCAGGTGTCCTCACTTCGAAGCATCGCTTCGACTGTGTTACCCAGGGAGAGCTCCTGCCTAATATCCTATTACAACAATCTCTTGTGTTGCTCCCATTTGGTGCAGAAGAAGAAGGTATGGCTGACATCCTGGACAGTACAGGCACTCTGGTGACTCGGACTTTCCAACGTTCTGCAGATAAGATAGAAAATACGCGTACCCGTGTCCAGGCATAAACTGGATAAGTCCATCTCTCCACGCTCCCTCTCCGCCCATGGCTGCGTCTGATTGATGAGACTCGTCTAGCGACTTCGCTCTTCTTGCTCCCAAACTCTCTGCCAGCCGTCCACCAACTGGCTCCGGGCCTCTCGATGTGCAGCTTTACCAACAACCTCCTTCTTCTTCTGGTAGATAATCTTACGCTCCTAGGCGAGAAGGTCGATCGGCATTACCTGGCAACGTCCAGGACAGCCATCTCAATAATAATAATAATAATAATAATAATAATAATAATAACAACAATAATAATAACAACAATAACAACAACAACAATAGTATATTACAGGGAAAATAATACTGTACAGAAGAAAAATAAGATAATGACAACAGATTAGGGTCACGGTTTTGATTTATCGTGTCTGCTTGCATTGGCAGTAAGTTTCTTCCTGAACGAAGAAAAATGTGTGAGGGAGAGTGAAATGCGGAGATGGAATAGGAGTAGGAGTAAGAGGAGGAGGAGGAGGAGGAGAAGGAGAAGATGAAGAAGAAGAAGAAGAAGGAATAGGAGGAGGAGGAGGAGGAGGAGGAGCAGGAGGAGCAGGAGGAGCAGGAGGAGGAGAAGAAGAAGAAGAAGAAGAAGAAGAAGAAGAAGAAGAAGAAGAAGAAGAAGAAGAAGAACAGCAACAACAACAACAAGAGGAAGAAGAAGGAGAGGAAAGAGGAAATGGAGTGAGAAGGAAAAAAGCCCAAGAAGCTAAGAGGATGAGAGAAGGTACTGTCCCATACTAGAACTACTAGCACTAGTTAGTTATTCAGTAATGGCAATAACAGACTACGTGTAATACTAACGACAACGATGCAATGACACAGTTTCGCTTCTGCGAAGTAATCGCGTTATATCGTTGTGCAACGTGGTGTAGTGATGAAAATTAAATTGAAAAGTAACAAACGACAAGTCTGTAACGAAGGAACGTCACGATAACGGAGAGGGGGGAGAGAGAGAGAGAGAGAGAGACAGAAAGAAGCAATTTAAAATGAAACAATAACATTTTGAATTAAATAAAAGGATTCATTCGGAGTTGAATTTACATTAAAATGGCGGCCGCCAGCGTCTCTCGTATATTTAAATCTGAGGGTTGTTGTCGTTGTTGGTGATTTTTAATTTTCGTAATCACAAAAGCGTGAAGTTACCATCCACAGAGCGGGGGAGGGGGTGGGTTGACAGCGTTCATTGAGTTAGGTCTGGCTGCGCGGAGTCAAATTGAATACAACAGACAATTCCTACTACTGGTGTCCCCGGGGAGTACCCACCATAGCCCCTACAGTACAGCTACTGCTGTAATTATTGCAGATCGGATTTCTCAGAAGTACATCTGACGAATAACTAATGCTATGATTAACCTTGCTTTAGAATTTACTTTAAAATAACTTACTGATACCAATACTAATCCTCCTGTTACAGAGCTAGGCATATATGTGAGTTCTGCTCTGTTCGGTCCTTAATCACCCTCGTCTCTCCGCTTCTTGTCATCTACTTTCCAAAGTCTTCATTAATCATTACTCTTGATGAATGACGTAGCATCTCCAACGTCCGTTTTCCTCCAAGAATATCTTGGTCTACTAATTTTCCAGTCTTTTAACATGATAATGTTTTTAGGCTGGGGGTCATTCCACAAAATGCGTGATGCAAAATGTGTAACGTCATCGAAAAATGTAACGCTCCAGGTGATGTTAACACTATATTTTTTCCACACTTTCGATTCCCTAAAAAAGCTTAAAAACATTATCATGCTTCGATGTTTCGGTTTCGTCGAAATTGGGTACACTCTGTACAATAATATAAATCAGAAGGCAATATTTTTTCTTAAACCTACTGATTAAAGTCTCCATCATCATCATCATCTTCACAATTTATTCAATAACAAACGTACTTCGTTCAAAATAGTGAGCGATTTCTGCTGCTATGGGAGAATACTGGTATACGTATATGCAGGGCTTGATTGGATCAAAAAATAAATTACAAAAAAATAGGAAAATAAAACCTAATTATTACAAATATTTACTACTACTTTTTAAATTGCTTCTCACCGGCCCCACTACAAAACTAAACATTTGTCAAAATCAAATACCAGAACTAATCTTTATCTTAATTACTATCGTTCATTTTTTTAATACGTTCTACTTGTAAGTAGAACGGATTTAAAAAAATTTCAACAAGGCTCGCTCGAAGATGACATTCGCATTTAGCGATGTCGACACGAAGCGACGACCGACGTTTATCTATGCATTACAGAATTTTCCGAAGAGTCTTTCTTCAACCTTGAAATATGGTATTGAATCAATAGCAATATTTTCAAGTGAATGTAAGAGGGGTTTTACACAAATGAATCTAATCATTACATCTTTAAGAGTATTACTGCAAACAAAAACTGTATCCAGCCTTTTGTTTGTGAAAATTAATGGACCTCCTCTACGTTTATTTTATCCATCAAAGTGCGTGGATTCCCAGCTGACTTCTGGCCATCATACAGCATTGGACACAACGAGTAAGGAAAGGTCAAGAAACAAACAATATGACGACACAATGATGAAACTATGGAAATGTTTTAAAATGTCCGAACCACCGAAGCCATCACTTAGCGTTTGATTGAGGTTCCGGGATGACGCCGTCATGAGTGTCATGTTTTCGATTGTCGTGCGGCTAACCTGACGATGAAGCTCTTTAGAAATATCAATAAACTTCACTATCTTTTTAGATACAAGTTTATACGTATGTTACATATTTTATAAGGCTCTAAAAATGTAGACCTTTTTTGTAATAACCTGATGTAAACTTATACTGTAATATAAGATATAAGTATATTTCTGTCTGTACAACTTTTGAATTGATGCGTTCCGGCACCTATAATTTTAATAATCAACCAATGAATATATGTAGGCGTGGAGTCTTCTTGTCCCACAAGCCAATGTACTACAAGCCGATGTACTACAAGCCGATGTACTGCAAGCCGATGTACTACAAGCCGATGTACTACAAGCCGATGTACTGCAAGCCGATGTACTACAAGCCGATGTACTGCAAGCCGATGTACTACAAGCCGATGTACTACAAGCCGATGTACTGCAAGCCGAAGTACTACAAGCCGATGTACTGCAAGCCGATGTACTACAAGCCGATGTACTACAAGCCGATGTACTGCAAGCCGATGTACTACAAGCCGATGTATTACAAGCCGATGTACCGCAAGCCGAGGTACTACAAGCCGATGTACTACACACAAGCCGATGTACTACAGGCCGATGTACCACAAGCCGATGTACTACAAGCCGATGTCCCACAAGCCGATGTACTACAAGCCGATGTACTACAAACCGATGTACTACAAGCCGATGTACTACAAGCCGATGTACCACAAGCCGATGTCCCACAAGCCGATGTACTACAAGCCGATGTCCCACAAGCCAATGTACTACAAGCCGATGTACTACAAGCCGATGTACTACAAGTACATTTTAGCGAATGACAACCCTACTTAACGTAACTGATGGGTAAATCCGTACTGTATGCAACGGGTCTCAATGCAGATTGCAAATTAAACTAAGTCAAGAAATCAGTGTAGCCTGTATTTCCCGTAAATGTGATCATCATCATCTTCACAACACGGCATTAGGCAAGATGTTGCCTGTTTCGCCTTCAAAAATCCTCCAACCATCTCTTCCTGGGTCTACCCCCACTCACCTGTGTTCCATAGGTTTATATTTCCAGACTTGTTTGGCGAGACATTCTTTCTAAGTGTTCTTTCCACCGTTGTTTATAATCTTTTAGTCTTTTATTCGAGTTAAAAATCGTGTAACTCTTCTCTTATGGCCTCATTCTTTATACGCTCATGTTTAGAACACCTTTTAACTCCTGTTAAGAACGTCATTTTCGAGACTTGTAGGACTATTTTACTGTCTTGTTTCTTGGTTGGTCTGTAATTCACACCCGTACAGTAACCGCCATAACTTTATACAAATTTAATTTTGTATCTCGATTTGTTTCCAAACAGGATAACTACCCACACACCTGTGTTCTATAGGTTTTTATTTCCAGACTTTGGCCAGTCTGAAATCTGAAATTCTTTCTAAGTGTTCTTTCCACCGTTGTTTGTTATCTTAATTGTTCTTTCAAGTTAAACACGTCTAACTCTTCTCTTATGGCCTTACTTCTCATACGGTCAAGTTTATAACACTTTTTAACTTGTCTTAAGAATGCAATTTCCGAGGCCTGTAGTTTACTGTCTTGTTTTGTTGTTGTTGTCCATAATTCACACCCATAGGACAGTACAGGGACTGCCCTAACTTTGTAAAACTTTGTATTTCTTTATCTCGACATACCAAATTCTTTATCAAACTAGGCTATTTAGCTCTCTGAACGGCATATTAATTTGAACAAAATACATATTTATTGTTAGATTTTAATATTAATTTTTCTAAAGCTGCGAATAATATTCTTGTTTTGAACGATCATTTGCGATAACCGAGGCAAAACGCGAGGCTGTGACCGCACGTTGTTTGTCGTATACTATGTTTTTTTTTAGTTTTCATGTGTTCCTTTTGTATACATATAAAGATAAAGGGGTTGTAAATAATATAGCAAGTGTAAAATTTAATTTCTATATCCAAAAACAAAAATTTTACAGCGTTGTAAGGGACTACCGTCGTCTTGCCTCCATGACAGTAAGATTAACGAGTTTTATGCAAATAGAAACATGTAAAGCTGTTTGCAAACATAGCTTTAAACGTTTTCAAGACTATGGACTCAAGAAAGACAGCACTTTATAAGGGTGAAAAACAAAACGTATCAGAAATTTCTTAGCCTCCCCTCTCAGACCGTTAGAGGAAAGGAAGCGAGCCAAGCAGGTCGTCGGACAACAGTTATTAGCATATACGAGGTCTGTAAATTAAGTAATGAGACTAATCATGTAGCAGTCAATATGGCAACGCTGTAAGGTTTCCATAAACTTACAAGGATACCAAGCATAAACTTATAAGGATGGTTAGATAAACAGATGATTGATATTCAGTATTAATATTTATTGTCTATTGTTACCATACAAAACGTAAACAAGCTTTTCGTGAAGTGTTTTTGTTGTGCGTTATAAAAATGAATGACATCAATTGCGAGAAACGTTGTGCGATCAAGTTTTGTGTTAAGCCCGCGGGCATAATGCTACTGAGACTTTTAAAAATTGACAAAGGCATATGGAGATGAAGCTTGGTCAAAAGCACAGGTTCCAGATCGTTTAAAACATTTCCAGATGTCGGGAATCAATTACGAATGATCCACGCTCTAGAAGACCTTCAACGTCCATAATTTACGACAGTGTTGATCGAAACAGGGACTTGGTGCAGTCTGACCGTCAATTAACTGTCAGAATCATCGCAGAACAATTAAATTTGTACCTCACTACAGTATATCAAATTTTGACAAAAGAATTGGAAATGAGAAAAGTTTGTACGAAATTGGTCCCAAAAAATCTCACTCTTGAACAGAAAGACAACAGGATGAAACTGTACCGTGATCTTCTAGGACAAAATTGAAAACGATCCTGATTTTCTAAAAATATTATTACTGGTTATGAATCATGGATCTTTGAGTACGACCCAGAAACAAAACGCCAGAGCGAGGAATGGCACACACCAAACTCACCATGTCTCCAAAAGCAAAACTGACTAAATCCAAAATCAAAACCATGTTCTTCATTTGATAGCATGGTTCTTTGATAGTAATGGCATTACCCATAAGGAGTTTTTGCCTACAGGATAGACTGTAAGTCAACATGTTTATCGAGAAATTTTTGAAAGGCTGCGGAAAAGTGTTGCCCGCGTGAGACCAGCTATCGTGAACACCTAGATGTTGGATTATGACAATGCACCTTGTCACACAGCACCTTCGGTTAATGAGTTTTAACATGATAATGTTTTTAGACTGGTGGTCATTCCACAAAAATGTAACGTCATCGAAAAATGTGACGCTTCCACACTTTCGATTCCCCACAGTCTAGAAATTTGATATGTAAACGCATCAAGACAGAAATAATCGCTGCTGACATTGAGTTTAGCAAACGTTTTAGTGAGAATAAACTTGGTTTTACATGCTCTGTTTGTGATCGTCCGTGGTTTGGAAATGATTTACGTAATCCACCAAACGTAATCCACATTATACGTTTCAAAAGCCTAAAAACATTACCATGCTTCGATGTTTCGGTTTCGTCGAAATTTCTTTAATTTTTTCTGTGGTGTGTAGTTTTATAAAGGCGTTTTTAATTGTGACATCGACAGGAATTTTTCTTAATATCTCTTATAACTCAGTACCCGGGTACATGATGTTTTATGATTTGTTAAAGTCTATAAATGGTAAGTGAAATAACATTAGACAATATTTATAACTGTTGACTGTAAATTAGAAAATTAAAATATAATATTATTACATTATATATGCGTGATTATGAGGTGAATATATATTGAATAGTTGGAGAGCTGCTTTTTTGCAAAGAAAAATATTCCTGTTGTTCATTAGCCCCCTTATTCAACTGACTCGAGTCCCTGTGATTCAAAGCGCACAAAGCGCGAAAACATCTCAAAGCGCACCATTTTGGGACGATAGACAACATTAAAAAAAACCAACCAGCTGATGGAGATTCCAGTTTCAGAGTTCCAGCACTGTGATGAGGAGTGGAAAACCCGTCTAAAGCACAATGTAGCTTCGCAAGGGAACTGTTTTGAAGACAATAGAGCCTAGATATAGTTCGATTGTAAATGAAAGGTTTTACTCAATTAGTTTCATTACTTAATTTACGGACCTCTTATAGTAACGAAATCTCTAAGTGGTTCTGGAAGGGAGTAACAGTCTAAGGTAAATCCTACAGAATAAGCTGAATGGACTGAATGTTACAGAAACATTTGGTATGGTGATAATCAAATAGAGGTATGAGTACCAGTAGTAGACACACAAAGCTTGGGCGTTAGTAGTCTACAAGACCGGTTTCCATCTGGCGGCCTCAATCTTTTTTCGGAAAACCAATTCCATAATTAGGCTATTCTATTTACTGTAATAAGTAAATAAAAAGTAAATTATTTTTTAACTTACAACAGTTTTATATGAAAAATCGTTTAATTGATTCACTAATAATCCTAAAATGGATTTCATTTTATTTGTTTGTTTATGTATTTGCTCTAGTCCTCTTCTACTTTCATCATATTACAAGATCAAGTCTACTTCCTTCCATCCCTCGGCTAGACAAAACAGACGAGCTTGTACGGTTGCATCATTGATTTCGTCCTATAGGTCCCATGTGTTATTCAAAGTTATATTTAAGTATTTTCAGCACGGTGTGAACATTCTTGCTTCAGTGGCTGGAGCAAATCTACCTTAGTTTTCACGTTGGAGAGGTTATGTAAAAATGTACAGTGTTTAATATCTTTATTATGGTTTAATTATTATACTGATACAGTAAATATTGTACTGTCAAAAATATGTAGCGAGATATGTTAAATGTGTAATTTTACTAATTTTAATATATCACTACTCACTCGGAACACTAGGTTTTTTATTGGTAAAAATATTAAACTTGTTTCCTAATAAAAAACTTAGTGTTCCAAGTCAGTAGTGATATAAAAATAATTATTTAATCAACGGACACGTCACGGTCAACAAAATCCAGGAAATTAGTTTTACGTTGTCAAAAAATTGGTCGCTACGACCCGTCCCTGAGTCTAAGTGTGGCCCTCAGGGGCTCTTAAGGTTGGAAACCACTGGTCTAGAAGAACTGACAGAAACGTTACACGCGACAAAGCGTAGATTATAAAGACCTGACTACAGATTTTTAACGGTGAGTTGGACATGCGCAGTGGACAAACACCTTGTTGAGAACTTAAGAAAATTTTCGTTCATTACCTGAACGCGCACAACGGTCTTGTATAGTTGTTTCATAGTGTACAAATCGACTGCAACACGATCAGCGAGAACATTACACGCTGTGAAGCGACACAATGTGGAGATAGGGGGCGAGTGAGACGGGAAACTGTTGTCGCGTTCTCTACACCTAGTCACCGTAGGCTCTGCTTTTAAATGGGGGATAATTCGTTCGATGATACCGCGTATTTCGCCACTAGCATCTAGCCAAATGACGTCTGCTGCTGACGAGCAAAACAGTGTGATGCGGTGGGGACCGGACGAACACAGCACCAGTGTTTGAGTCGCATCCTAACATCAGTTGTCTTCTGTTTTCGATTGTTTTAGTGAAATTTTGAATGAAACAATATTTAGGTTTAAACAATATAATTGTGGTTTTACTAGTAAACTGTGTTTAATATTAGTGTGTTGTGCAAGATTGAGTGCAGGTGAAGATGAGGACATGAAGACGTGATTTACCACTGTTTACAGTGAATCAATTAAAAACCAATTGAAATTTTTCTCGCTTCTTCTTCTGTTGTTGCCTTTTTTATTATATTTATTTTTGTGTATTTTTAAATTTCTCTCTTTGTTCATTAACGTTTAATCGGCTTTTATCGTATGTAACCTGGAAAGTAAAAAAAAAGTTCTTGAAACATTACAAATAATAATAATTTACTATAATTATGCGTTATGTTAAAAATTCAACTGTAAGGTAAAATGTAAAAAATCGTTAATGCGAGTTGTCATTTTTTTTATAAGGATCCACAAGCGTAGCTAATAGAATACGAAAATTCGTTCAAAATTTATTAATACCAAAAAATATTCAACTTTTATTAGACAATACAATTAAAGACGTAGTTACTGGGCACTGCTATATTTGCAGAAACTGCCGTGTGTGACATAAAATCAGCAGGTTTCACTAGAATTTAATATATTTATTTTTTAATTATTGCAATAAAAATAATTGCAAAAATATAAATATGGAGCGGTTATAGAACTAATTGAGGTAAGCAAGTAGTTTGACCTTTATAATGACACCTTAAGTATTAAGTGAAAATTGTGTTAAAATAAATTGAATTTTCCTTTAATTATGATCAACAGGATACAGAATTGTGGACACGTAATACTCTTCGACTGTCTCATATTATGGAACTTTACATCGGCAAATTATACAAAATTATGCAGAATTTCACAGAACATTGAAAGGCGCGAAAATTAAACTAGGCAAGAAAACTAGATTTGAAAAACCTTCCAATGCCTTGTCAAATACCGCACAAAACGACGTCTCATTGATTTGTAATTTATTTGATAGATATTGGGGGGCAAGCCCCCCCCCCCGAATCCGCCCGTGTGAAAAGTGGCAGAATACTAAAGTAGCGGAGGAAGGTTAAGTGTTATATTTATTTAAAAAAGAACATAAAAGTAGATACAGAAATTACAGAGTAACGTCTGACTGAATTACTGAAAACGTCATTGTTGATGGGCAGATGGGATTTAGGACAGGTCGGTCTGCTGTGCTTACATTACAGTAACTTACGGAGAAACGTCGTGAGTGTAACCAAGTAACTCACTTACATTTCACTGAATTTGGAAAAGCCTTTGACACTGGTCGGTCGTGGAGTTACGAAGGTATACGAGGTGTGTTAAAAAAAAGACCGAACTTTTGAATACCGTATCAACCCGCACAAATAACGCGCTGCGACTTTAAGCGCGCCTAGCAATAGTTGTTTACAACAAACTGCCATTTATTTTGTTCTTTGAAGTTTATCAGCATTAGTCTTTGAGTGGGGACGTGCGCACGCTGGCCGCCAGATTAGTGACAAAGTGATTAAGAAAGACCTCGAAGAACAAAATATGCCTCTGAAACTTTGCGGGAAAACTGTGTTAAAACTTTACACGGACGTTCTGGTTTTCGAAATGAGCATACGCGTAGGCCAACATGAGACGAACGATTTATTTTAAGAAATTTTAGAGAGTAAAAACAATGGTCGGTGCAGATCAAAGCAATGTCGAAGTTCATGGGAAGAGAGCTCGTGATATGGTTATTGTAAATCATCGTTTAACTGCCGATACTATCTGAGAGAATGCGCATTTATATAAGATCGTAAAATTAAATTTTTATAGAACATTTTAAATGAATCGTATCACTGAAAAATTCTTACTGCGTTTGTTGACGTCGATCAGAAAGAGACCCGTTTTGAAATCGGTCAACAACTGCGTACCAATTCAAATCGCATTGACAACTTTGGAATGCAATGGAAATTGCTCTGTAAAGGTTTCCCGAAGTTAGCAGCAATATTTTATACACACACGTTGTGTTAAAATCTTCATTCTCACTTCGTTATAAATCCGCCGGATGGTGTGTGCCCGTGCTCACTACAGCGCGTGTAGATCGAAGACTAATGATCATGACGGGACGGAGAAAACGGCATTCCGGCGTCAAAACCTGTCGCTAGTAGCACTCACTTGTGCATCTCGCTCTAGGCGCAGGTGGTCGTGCTACACAAATAGTTCGGTCTTTATTTGAACTTTGTACACTGCATTCAAATCGAGCAATAAAAATCACTTTTAATTGTACAGAAGTAACATTAAAATTGACAGTGAAGCGGCTACCTTTTTAAAATGAACAAATGAGTATGAGCATAGGCCAGTAAAATTAAGATTTTTATGGGAATTAATTCGGGGAAAGCTGGAAATCGTTTTAATACCTTCATTTGAGTCTAAATACGAGTAATCTGAGTTTGCACTGCCATAGGAGGTAAGCTTAAATTTTTGGCTCGAGAAAACCGCGAAATTTTTGCACTTTTTTCATGTTTTCGCCAATAAATCAAAATTGGCGCTTCCTAAAGAAAACGTTATGATTACAAGAATTAAAGAGCATTAAATGTTGCGTCAAACGAGTCCTTAAACGTGAAATTCGGTTAAGTAGTATAGTCAAAAGTGACAGTCAAAAAACGACATTTTTTACCATTGTCGATGAAAATTTCACTTCATGACTTTTCAAACGACCCTAACTTTGAAACGGCTATTTCAAATGAAAAAAACACACAGAATGAAGTTGTGGAGCATTAAATTCTGCGTTTAGAGACACCAAAATATTTTAATTTGGTTAATTTTAAGTATACATATACGCAAAAATCCAAAATCGATATTTTACGGAAATTTCACTATTAGCTCGTCCAGTATACACATGAGTTTGATACCAAAATTTTTTTCAGCTTGATGGTGAATCTAATTCAAATGCAATTTAATTCTACTACTCCTAATTGTTCAGAAAACATTGTAAACAAAATGTATTTTAAAAAGAAACCAACGGTAGTATAAATGAAAAAAACTTTTTTTGTACAGAACTTTTTATTTCACATTTCTTGGCAAAAATTACAATTAAAAAATTTGAAATCAGCCGTAAATTATTTACGTCTTATATTATTTGAGATTGAGCAATATGGAAAGAAAATGGATCTTCAAATATGGGATTCTTCAACATTTATTATTTAGAGATTCTTTAACATCTTCGCTTAGACGTTGTGGGTCCCTCGTCCTCAAGACTGCCAATCCTTGAGATGCTATCCAGCTTCTCATCTCCGTCCTCCAATAGTCTTCGAACTCGTCCGCGTTGTTTTCTTCGTCGCTTGAAAAGGTGGAGATGTGGGACAAAACTTCATCCTCAGAGGCGGCATTAGAGCAAGCTTGCCCTTTACAGTTGAGGCATACATACTCACTTTGCGACAACTGCATTTTCCTCTGCACCCCTTCGCACATCTGCAGGAGACGGTATTGAGGACCTCTGCGGGAGCTGGCTCTTTTGAGGTGGTAATTGGGAGCAATTCATGATTTGTAGTTCTCCAACCCCAGCTGAGTGGATCCTTGTCTCGCCCACACCACAATTGAATTTGGTGGTAAACTCTCAGAGAATGTTGTACTGCAGCTGCATTTGTTGGGGGCAGAGAGGCAAGATTGAAGCCTGTCTTGGAGAGGGATTTGGAAAACATGGTATAACGTATTGTGTCTAAGGAGATTTCACCAATACAGGGCTGCAAGGAATCGTTGACCTGCTGAACTTACATCACCTGCAGAAGCGTCTGGATTTTTGAAACATTGAACAGCCTCCTGTAAATTCGGGTTATTCTCCAATAGCTTGACGAACTTTATCTTGCCTTGTCTGAAGAATGCAGACGTAGTGTTGCATCCACTGAAAGCATGCAAGAATTAAATATTCTCTTTGACAGCGGAAGAGTAATTGAAGTATGCCGGTGAGTACATCGTGGTTTGAGAGGTTCCTTTCCCAGGTTTCATGACATAAATACTGGATGAAGATGGTTCTCGGGCAGTCAGTAACACTAACAGATCCGTGTCCTCTCCGACTATGATGGGTTGCTGAAAATTCTCAGCCATTTCTATAGCGGTTGTGACAATGACGGTGTCTGCATCTTCAAAAGCTTGTTTTATTTCAAATCCCTCATGAACCAATTTCTCACACAGCATGGAGATCAGCCGTTCTTTGTTGCTGTCATTGGTTAGAAATTGTTCTTTCTCATGGTTGCAGTCATCGACTCTGTAAATATTACATTCGCGGCAGAGTACCTACTTGTTTTTACGGTGAAGCCGCGCAAAAAAAAATGTAATTTTCGAATTCAGCGTACCAAAATACATATCATCATCATTCATCATTATTCCTGCATCTCCTAAGTGGAGCATAGGGCATCAATGAACTTCCGCCACCGGACTCTGTTCCGCGCCATCGTCTTGATCTCGGGCCAGGTCTTCCCTCCTTTCTCCATCCCTTCCGCTATTACACTCCTCCTCCATGTGTTCCTTGGTCTGCCTCTTCTCCTGCTACTTTGAGGGTTCCATTCCAGGGCTTGTCTTGCTATGTTGTCTCTATCTCGTCGTAATGTACGCCCAATCCACTTCCATTTCCTACGACGCATCTCAATGTCAATGGGTGTTTGATGGGTTCTTCTCCACAGCTCTTCATTGGAGATAACTTGTGGCCACCATATCCTCAGGATATTCCGCAAACTTCTGTTCAAGAATGTTTGGAGTCTGCTAATCAGTTGTTTGTTAGTCTTTCAAGTTTCACACCCATAGAGCAGTACCGACTTGACATTTGTATTGAAGATGCGTAGTTTGGTATTGGTGTTAAGTTCCCTTGACTTCCAGATTGGTCTCAGCATTGCAAATGCTCCTTTAGCCTTATTTATTCTATTTCCTATATCCTCTATGGTTCCTCCCTCCGTGGTGACCATACTTCCCAGGTAACAAAACTGTTTGACTTGTTCGATCTCTTGGTTTCCTAAAAATAATAGTGCCTTATTGCGGTTATTATAACGCATCTCCTTGGTTTTCTTTCCATAAAATACATATAGTCCATCCTTTTTCTTAGTTTAAAACAACAATAATTGAAATACATTGAGTACATTTTTTTCTTCAAAAACCAGTTTTTTGTTTGTATAAAATAAAACTGCCCGCATTGAATCGTCTATAACCAGGTATATTTTTCTACAAAAAAAAAAAAAAATGGCGTTGGACCCAAAATTCTATCGTACATAGTTCTTGAGATACTGAGTTTTCTTGTAAAATGCGCGAGTCTCCGAGAAATCTGGGCGATTTTGTGGGTGGAAATTATCATCCTCCAACTTTGACAGCGTATAACTTCTGAACACAAAAAATTGGATTCTAACGTTTAAGGTGTCGTTTAAAAGCGACATAAAGTGTCCTTTGTGCTTTAAAATGGTGGTATAAAATCGAGAATCGATTAACACTTACTATGGAAAAAATTTCATTGGTGTGGTGAGAATGGCCCTCCTTCCCCCTCTACTTAGGTATAATTGTCCAAATTAAAATATTTTGGTGTCTCTAAACGCAGAATTTAATGCTCCACAACTTCATTCTGTGTGTTTTTTCATTTGAAATAGCCGTTTCAAAGTTAGGGTGGTTTGAAAAGTCATTAAGTGAAAATTTAATCGAAAATGGTAAAAAATGTCGTTTTTTGACTGTACCTTTTGACTATACTACTAAACCGAATTTCAAGTGTAAGGACTCGTTTGACGCAGAATTTAATGTTCTTCAATTCCTGTAAGTTTTTTCTAGGAAGCGTCGTTTTTAACTTATTAGCGAAAAAATGAAAAAAGTGCAAAAATTTCACGGTTTTTTCGAGCCAAAAACGTAAGCTCACCTCCTGTGACCGTGCAAACTCAGATTACACGTATTGAGACTCAAGTGAAGGTACTAAAACGATTTCCAGCTTTCCCCGAATTAAGTCTTAGAATTCTACTTTTTGGATTTAATTTTACTGGCCTATGGTGACAAGGTTGATGTTTGTCACAAATCCTATTTAGTGTGTGTGTATATATGTATATATATATATATATATATATATATATATTATATTAAATTTTGTAATGAATTTACCTCAAGGCATTTTTTTCCTTATTAGGAACATGTTTCGGGTACTATTTTGTACCCATCCTCAGCCTTCCGGATTTTGTGTCTGGTGAAGTACATGTGTGTTGGTTGGCCGTTACTGTTGTCTCCTGTTGGCTTCTAGCACTTTAAATTGGTTTTATTGTGTGTGATTGTGGTGTATGTATTAGTACTTTGTGTATTCGATGTTAAGTGCTTCTAAAATTGTGTCGTGTTTTGTATTGATTTGTATTTGTTCAGGTAATAGTTTGTTTTGTGTTTTATGTTTGTATATTTGTAAATTTTCCCAAATGTTTATTATGGTGCCTTTGTGTGGTATGTGTTTTATTAGTGTCATGTTGGTTATGTTTGGGAATTCATGTCCAGTGTTTATTGCATGTGTGGCCAAATTAGATTTGTATATTTGTGTTTTTTTGTATGCGTTTAGGTGTTCAAAATAACGTTTTTTCAGTTGTTCTTTTTTGTTTGTCCTATGTAACATTTATTGCAATCTTGGCATTCAATTTTGTATATACCATTGGTTGTTGTATTATACTTGTTGTGTGGGTTATTTAGTTTTCGTAGATTATTTTTATTAGTTTTGTATGCTATTTTAATATTTGTGTTCTTAAACAGTTTTGTTAGCTTTGTCATTTTATTATTTATGTATGTGAATGTGGCCCATTTTTTATTGTTGTTATTATTTTTGTTTTGTTCATTTTGATTGATTCTTAATTGTTCAGTTTTTATTTTATATTTGTTTTTATTTTCTATTTTGTTTACAGTGTTTTTATTATATCCATTTTCTCAAGCAATTTGGTATATTATATTTATTTCTTTGTCTTTTTCTTGCCTGTTTAGGGGTATTTTGTACATTCTGTTAAATAGTGAATAGAAAGCTGCCATTTTATGTTGTGGTGGGTGGTCAGAATGGTTAGGTATAATGATGTTAGTGGATGTTGGTTTTCTGTATATTGCATATCGTAGGTGGTTATTGTATCTTGTGATGGTTATGTCTAAATAGTTGATTTTGTTGTGATTTTCTTTTTCTTCTGTCAATTGTATTTTTGGATGTATGTTATTGATTTGTTTTTATATTTTATCTGCATTTGTATTTTTGTTACTTGATATATATAGCCCATCATCTACATATCTTATCCAAATGCCATTTGGATGAAAGGATTTTATAATATTTGTATTTTGGTGTCTATATGTTGTAAGAATATTTCTGCTATTATGCTAGATAATGGAGATCCCATTGCCAATCCTTCTTGTTGTTGATAAATTTTGTTATTGAATTCAAAGTAGTTTTGTTTTAGTATTAGTTAGAGGCTATTTTTTATTTCAGTTATATGTTGTGTGTCTTCATTTTGTTCTTCAAGTTTGTTTATTATTATGTCTATTGTTTTATCAATTGGAATGTTGGTGTAAATATTTGTGATGTCATATGATGTGAAATATGTGTTTCATCTATATTTATTACTTTTAGTTTGTCTATTAATTCGTACGTATTTTTTATGTTGTGATAATTATTTGTTAGATGGTCATTTTTTAGTTTTTGTACTATTATTTTAGCTATTTTGTATGTAGGTGCTTTTTTTGAATGATAATCTACAAAAACTAAATAACCCACACAACAAAGATAATACAACAACCAATGGTATATACAAAATTGAATGCCAAGATTGCAATAAATGTTACATAGGACAAACAAAAAAAAAACTGAAAAAACGTTATTTTGGACACCTAATCGCATACAAAAAACCAGAAATATACAAATCTAATTTGGCCACACATGCAATAAACACTGGACATGAATTCCCAAACATAACCAACATGACACTAATAAAACACATAACACACAAAGGCACCATATTGAAGATTTGGGAAAATTTACAAATATACAAACATAACACACAAACAAACTAATTCTTGAACAAATACAAATGAATACAAAACATGACACAATTTTCAAAGAACTCAACATCGAAAATACACTAAATACTAATACATACACCACAATCACACACAATAAAACCAATTTAAAGTGCCAGAAGCCAACAGGAGACCACAATAACGGCCAAGCAACACACATGTACTTCACCAGACACAAAATCCGGAGGGCTGAGGATGGGTACAAAATAGTACCCGAAACATGTTCCTAATAAGGAAAGAAATATCTTGAGGTAAATTCATTAAAAAAATTAAATATAATATATACGTACATCAAGAAACGGACTATAGCAAAACGTGTTTGAATAATTAATATATATATTGTAAAGGTACAAATTGTACTAATAAACTACTACGTTGCACGTGAAAATTATAACGAACATAAAATAAGAAAATCTTCACACGTAGATCAGAACGACACCACAGGTTTCACAGAATAAATCGGTGTTTTTAGAATTTACATAAAAATTCGTATAGAAACCTCTGATAATACATTTATTCTGCGAAACTTGCGTCATTTTGAAATGCAACAATAAAAAATAAGCAAAACGTGCTTGCAATTGTAATAATTATTTGATAACATATTATACTGTATTTTACATAATGTATCTTACATATTATATATTGTACTTTGTAGGTAACTCTTGATTTTCTCTTGTAGGATTTCTATATAATATATATATGTTTTCAAATAATAAATACTACTGTAGTATATGTTATTAGATTATTATCGGTATATTTTTACCTGACGCAAGTTTCACAAAATAGATCTGCATCATCTGAGGTTTCTTTATGACTCAAGTTTCACAAAATAGATCTGTATCATCAGAGGTTTCTTTATGACTCAAGTTTCACAAAATAGATCTGTATCGTCAGAGGTTTATTGTGACTCAATTTTCACAAAATAGATCTGTATCGTCAGAGGTTTCTTTATGACTCAAGTTTCACAAAATAGATCTGTATCGTCAGAGGTTTCTTTATGACTCAAGTTTCACAAAATAGATCTGTATCATCAGAGGTTCTTTTATGACTGAAGTTTCACAAAATAGATCTGTATCGTCAGAGGTTTCTTTATGACTCAAGTTTCACAAAATAGATCTGTATCGTCAGAGGTTTCTTTATGACTCAAGTTTCACAAAATAGATCTGTATCGTCAGAGGTTTCTTTATGACTCAAGTTTCACAAAATAGATCTGTATCATCAGAGGTTCCTTTATGACTGAAGTTTCACAAAATAGATCTGTATCGTCAGAGGTTTCTTTATGACTCAAGTTTCACAAAATAGATCTGTATCGTCAGAGGTTTCTTTATGACTCAAGTTTCACAAAATAGATCTGTATCGTCAGAGGTTTCTTTATGACTCAAGTTTCACAAAATAGATCTGTATCATCAGAGGTTTCTTTACGACTCATTTTTCACAAAATAGATCTATATCATCAGAGGTTTCTTTATGACTCAAGTTTCACAAAATAGATCTGTATCGTCAGAGGTTTCTTTATGACTAAAGTTTCACAAAATAGATCTGTATCATCAGAGGTTTCTTTATGACTCAAGTTTCATAAAATAGATCTGTATCATCAGAGGTTTCTTTATGACTCAAGTTTCACAAAATAGATCTGTATCATCAGAGGTTTCTTTATGACTCAAGTTTCATAAAATAGATCTGTATGATCAGAGGTTTCTTTATGACTCAAGTTTCGATAAACGTACGTCTAGTAAAAATATAAAATAATAATTAACAAAATGTACTGCACAAGTATTTATTATTTTGAAAACATATATATTATCATATATCTGTTATATATCGTATCACGTGATATATATATAAAACAAAATATATATATATTACATTTAATATTTATAACTAAATTTACCTCAAGATGTTATTTTTCCTTATTTGGAACATGTTTCGAGGGCTCCCGTGCTCTCATCTCCAGCCTTCACGATCTTGTGTCTGGTGAAGTATTTGTGTGTTGACTGCTGGATGCTATTAAGGTTGTTTGTTGGTCTTTGGTATTTTAAAGTTGTATTATTGTGTGTGATTGTGGTACATGTATTTGTATTTTGTGTATTTTCGATGTTGAGTGCTTTGAATATTGTGTCATGTTTTGTATTGATTTGTATTTGTTAAACATCGAAAATACACAAAATACAAATACATATACCACAATCACACACAATAATACAACTTTAAAATACCAAAGACCAACAAACAACCTTAACAGCATCCAGCAGTCAACACACAAATACTTCACCAGACACAAGATCGCGAAGGGTGAAGATGAGAGCACGGGAGCTCTCGAAACATGTTCCAAATAAGGAAAAATAACATCTTGAGGTAAATTTAGTTATAAATATTAAATGTATTATATACATCAAGAAACGGACTGTAGCAGAAAGTGATGGATACGGACTGTAGCAGTTTTATATATATATATATATATATATATATATATATATATTACAACAATACATTTATTTGAATATTTGCCCAGAGCGGTATGTTTGTAAATATTTAGAACAGAAAATATACGATGAACAGTTTTTAACAATATTATGCAGGCTAAGAATTGTCAGAAAGCGTACACCTGGCCCACGAGTGAATACAGCGCTTGTGTGTTTGTGTGTGTGAACGCAAGCTACGACAAGCAAAGATGGGCGAATATAGTGATGTAAAAGTATTGCAGAAATTTGCAATAATAAAGACGCTAGGTAATTTAATGTTAATTACTAGTATAATTAAATAGTAATTAATAAGTGTTTTATATGTGAGTGACCAGAAAAAAATTACGCAAACGATGATATCGCTCGTGCTACGAGTATGTTTACGAAATCGCGAAAATGAACCAAAAAGTGATTTGTAATTAAAAGGACGTTTTGTACGAAGTGACAATATCTAACAGGTCGAAAACAGTCCTGGACTTGTCAGATCGCCGTTCAGTATAAATACCACCGGCAATTTTGGGGCGGTCTCAAACTCAAGATATCTTTACACAACGTCACGCTGCTGGTCTGCCGACCGAACATCTTTACCCCACACACCAAGACTTATGGAGGAACTCTGGACCATCACAAACAACAAACCGTAGAGACAGAGAACGCAGCATCAGCACAATCATTATCATCAACTTCTCAGGATTCAGGACACACACACGCGCGCGCGCGCAACGGTAACGTCGGCAGTACGCAGGTGATGAATAAACAATTATATTTTTTGGTTCTGAAAAGAACTCTTAAAAAAGAAACTTATACATGAACAGTGAAGACTTAAAGTTTTAAATATAATCATTGTACATAAATTTAAATGGTAGTTAAAGAAAATAATTTAATTTAACAAGAAAATTAAAAAAAATACTAATCTTGTTATATGTTAAAATTTGGGTGTCAGTAGAAATAAATAATAGGTTTGGAAGTAAATGTTATATTTTTTTTTATTGTTTATAGCAACAATTAGCTTTATTTTTGAGATTTAATATTATTTTTTATTTGTAAATGAGTTAATTTATATGTTTATGTGTGTATATTTTGTATGTGTTGTTTTATTTATTGTTTTCATTTTATTATTATTTAGAATTTGGATCAAAGTTAGACACACTGAAATAAAAAGTGTTTAGATAATTTGTTTAACATGTCTGTTTAGCTAGTAAGATTATATGGTTGTTTATTTTTATGTGTCATGAACAGCATAGAAGGTTATATTGTATTTTTGTAAACTTATAAAAGATAATATTTTTTTGTTATAATTCGAAATTTTAATACTTGCATATTTTTGATTAATATTAATAAATCATAGAATGATTATTTTGAAACGGTTTTAATTACTTATTTCATATCATCAACATCTCACTCCTCTTTGAAAATTATTTTATTATTGTTCAACTAAATATACTTGACGCAACGAGAATAAAAAAATCCTGCGACCTGGCCGGTGTAATACACTTCATAGTTGCGTTGAGTACATGGTAATGTATTTGTGTAATTTTTGAAATTCTTGTAACGTTGCAATATATATATATATATATATATATATATACACACACACACACACACACACATTAAACATATTGTCATGACGGTCACACCAGATCACGCACAAAAAGTTTAAGTTCTATTCCTACACTATAGATGTCATTCCATGAACTTTTCAACTGACCCCTTATATTTTTATTATAACAATATTAATATATGTGTAATATTTATCATTATTATATACGTAACAAATCTACAAAGGATACGAATAAATCTACATAGGATATCTACATAGGATTCTCCTATGTACAAAGGATACGAATAAAAACGTATATTTACAACAAAATATTTATTATATGAGTTAGCTTAATAATAATAATTTCTGTATTAGGCTTACCTGTGTACAGGACCTAACAATTACAATAAATTTTGTCAGAACGTTGACTTAAATGTTATAAAATTATGTTTAAGTAACGACATACTTTGTCACAAAGTATTTTGATCGTTTATTAATTCATGGTGACTAAAATAAAAGATAATTTCTAGAGTTAACCGGCTTGTGGCCCACTCTGTAATGAAAGCAGGCCGCAAAGAAACTACGAAGGTCGATTGAAAAGTTCGCGGAGCGACATATCATGGAAACATGGAAAAGTTAGCGGGAGAAATAAAATTTTTCGTATGCTGTAAGATCCATGTTTCATGGAAACACCTGTTAATTTTTAGATCAATCTTTCATTTTATTTATTGTTTACCAGGTATTCAAAATTTACGTGTCTCGCGTGTTTTGAAAAGTGTTTTAAAATACGCTTTTCGTGGAACTGATCCCGTACGGGCAAAAAATTGTTATAGATGATACTGCTCTGGAACAAGTTAGCAATTCTGAATACCTGGGCTACAGTGTATCGTATAATGTATGCAACGACGTAATCGAATAAGTTGCGTAAGTTCAAACTTATGTGCGGGACCATCAGGCGAACCCTTAAGTTAGTAAGTAAAGGAACACGCCTAAAATTCTACAGCGTGATGACTCTTCCAACACTTCTTTATGGCTCTGAGAATTGGACTTTAGCGAAAGGCCAAGCCAGTCGAATCCAAGCGACTGAAATGAGATTTCTCAGGCACGTGGCAGGGTATACTCTCCATGATCATAGAAGAAACACAGATATACGGCAGGAACTGAATATTATGAGTATACTCGAAATGATCGCCCAGTATCGGCTGAATTGGTGGGAACGTCTTTGCCGAATGGATGACTACCGCATCCCCAAACAACTATGGAACTATAAGCCGAGGGGACGGAGAGGTGTGGGACGTCCGAGGAAGCGCTGGAGTGACCAGCTCTAATCTTTGCCTATTTGAGACCGGAACAAACCATCCTTGGTTTAATCCTTGAAGACAATGATGATGATGACGAAAAAACAAACACAAACATACAGTCACACAGGCGAAAATAAAAGAATTTTTCGATATAAGATTACTGAAGATTTTTCCTTATGATTAATGAGTAGAATCATGTAGCGAAGTTTGGCACCGGATTTTGGGAACACTGTATAAACCTGTAACGAGCGCGTATGTACAAAAAACATACCAACTATTGTGGCCCTACTTGTCGCACCCTACATCGTTTTACTGGAAAATATAAATTTAGAATAAATTTGTCTAATACTTTAATTATTTTTAAATACGGCAGGCACATCGTTAAATAAGTCAAGTTTGTCCACGCTGTTGAAACAAAATATCTTTTAATCCTTGAAGATGATGATGATGATGATGATGAAAATACATCTAGTGCCAATTGTCACAACAAAATAGTAAACGTGTTACGAAATGCTGCAACTTCAAAAACAATGGAAGGCGAATAGGAATTCGCATATCGAATTTAAATATGGTCGTACGAGTATTTAAAATGATGCTCGCAGTAGGTGTCCAAAAGTACCCCTACTCAAAATGAGGCGTCCAGCTTGCACAACGTTTCTTGCACCAATTTCTTGGGTTAAAATATGATAGACACGCTACTGTACGACGCCTATGATCTCAGCAATGTCATTAACTATGAATCGCCGGTCCTCCAGCATTGGGTAAAAATTTGTTGTAATGATATTGCACTGTTGGCTGTTGCCGAAATGATATTGTTGGCAGTTGAACTTTTTACGCGTCTACGCAGGCACCGACTTCAATGCTCGTAAAAACACGTTTAACCTCGAGTGATCACTATAAACTATTTATTTTAAGACGCAGCATGTGCTAACGCATTTAATATTATGTTGTGAATTTCCTATGGCACTAGACTTTTTTTATTAAATAGGTGCTTCTTTGGTCTCAGACCCCAGCAGAACAATGGCCAGGAGCATCAAGCTGCTTTCTCACCTATGGTGCTGAGACCTGGGCCATTTCTAGAAAGTCTGAGTCAAGCCTGCTGGTTCATGAACGTAAAATCCTCAGCAGCATTTTTGGTCCAATATGTGTGGGTGGTGAATGGAGGAAAAGGACCAACCAAGAACTAAACTAGATATTGTGAAAATTATAAAACTTGGTAGACTCCGGTAGGCTGGAGATGTGATTAGAATGGGGGAGAATGAAATACCCAGAAAGGCACTCACAGAACAGATCTATGGCACCACGAGAGTTGGTAGACCCAAACTACGTTGGGAAGACGGTGTGAACTATGATGCCCGCCATGTCCTTGGGACCCGGAACTGGAGAGCAGGTACACTTGACCGGAACAACTGGCGGAGGCTGTTAAAGGAGGCCTTGAGTCAGTAATGGGTTGTTGCGCCGCTGAAGAAGAAAAAAAAGACTAGACCTTTTTTAACAAACAATTATAGCACGCATGACACTTTCATTTTTCAAAACACGCGTGAACAGCTGGATAAACAATTATTAATAAATTGGCAGATAGGTTTATGAGGTATTTACAAAAAAAATCTTACAACATAAAAAAAATGTTGTTCTACTGCTAAGCTATAGATGTCGCTACGCGAACTTGTCAACTGACTCTCGTAAAAGACATTTTTGAAGTACTCTGGTATGGGAGTCTAATTGAGAGCTATCTGTTTATGCCCTGTAACGAAAAGATACGAGACAAAGACAGGAAGCACCAGAAAGTGTCACACAGTAAAGTAGAACTGAACTGGACGCAACGACAAGCTCTTTGGTGTGTTTGTTTGCAGTGGATTGCTTTGAACATTGGATGCATGGATCAATCACAGGCGTGCGCACGGGAGGGACCTTGGTCCCCCCACTAGTTTACGAAGAAAGCCAAATTCGGAAAAATTAAAAGATGAGAAAAGACAGTAAAAGAATGATGTGTTATATAAAATGAACATTAACATAAAAGTACATGTAAGATTGATTTCAGTCTAGACAGGGGCGTAATGATAACCCGCACTGCCCTCTTTTCTCTCATTTTCTTTCTTTTACAACTATAGGACACTTGCAAAGATACGTAACGACAAAAAGGCAAGCTGCTGTGTGCCGTCTAGGTTGACTGTTTATAAAAACCGTCCATAATCCTTCGCTACCTTTGAAATGAACAGGGTGAAGGAATGGGTACCACAATAAATGTAGTCAATAAATATTATTTAAGGTTTTTGTTTATTCAATTCCTTCTTCTTATTGTTGTTGTTTAGGTCACAAAAATAAAGTAATGATATGTTTTTAATTAAACAGGTTTATTTTTTTAATGTTAATTTTATAGACCGTTTTTATAGACCGTATTACCCCCCCCCCTCCCATAGTAATCACCCTTCCCACGCGTATGGGAACAATGGTTAGGTGCAGTGCAGGATTTAAAATTTTTGAGGCCCTAGGCCAAGTTTTCTGAGCCCTCCCCTCAGCTGTGACTAGCCGTGTGAATGTTAGTGTTCATGATGAATACGTTTAGTGTACGGATTCATAAAGTTTTCACACTAATAAATATCAACGAAACAACACGCTGCCCATCACACAAAGCCAAAAGCCTTGTCTACATTCAAAACCAAATAAAAACATGACTTCAAATCGCAAACCGTTCAGTCACAACGCAGATAAAGAGTGATAACAAACAAGGGTGGTACCACGGTCGTGTAAGTTCGGGGGCAATATGGCGGACGTTCAAAATTCGCATGCGCAGATTAGTTTTTAAGGATGCCAACGTCTTAAAAATAAGCGCGCAATATTTAAATAAGAACTGTCTTCCATTTGTATTAATAACAATAATTGATCATTTAATTTCAAAAAATCATACTTGAATAAATCAAAGTGCCTCCTACTTTTATAAAAATACTTCTGATTAAAAAAAAATATCTGTTGCTTGTGGCCCCCTCTGAGCCCGCGGCCCTAGTGGTAAATAAGGCAGTGGTTAAATGAAATGTCCCGCTGTCGAAGGCACAGATGAAACAGTAGAAATGGAAGTCGGCGACGGTGACAGACCTTTGGACTCTCACGTCTCCATAAGAGAAAGTTCACAGGAATCGAAGCAAAGGTGGAGTGGGGCGATTGTATACGACCGTTACGAAACGTGTAACACGACAACTTATCGTTTCTTTGTAAGCAACTCTTGATATTTTGGACTATGGCAATATTTGTACGTTATATAATATTGCAACGATTCATATTTGCATATGCATCCAGGGTAATATTTTTTTGTATGAAAATAATTCAGATATTAATAAATAAACCTTATGAAAGAAATTTCAAATTATACGAGACAGAGATATACTTCAAATCTCTTTTGAGAAGACCAAATTCGTGTAGTGTTAATTACAGACTATGGTAATACAACAAGGTTATACTGGCGTGGGGGGGGGGTGTCCGGTCGAGTCGGCTTCATATAAAAGAAAAAACTAGTGAAGACTAATCAACATTACTGTCTTTAAAATGACTGCAAAACGCGTGATTACATCCTGAAATCAGTTCTATTAAAATAAACGGTAATAACACAATACAAATATGCGTTATTAAAACATTGTTTAGAAGATACTTGTAGACATGGTCGGTTTGCTGTATTCAGTTGTAGACAGTATTGAGTTTACAACTCAAAATTCTACACACAGACAGTCACACACAGAGACACTTTTCGGAAAATTACTTTTTTTCATGTTTTGATGGCAGTACAATCAGAATCTGCCGTTATCTTGAACACGATTTTTTCGCCATGACCATACTTCCATTTCCTTATGGAACATGGAAGTAAAACTCCAAAAGTAACATTTGGACGGAAGTGAGAAGTAAATAGCGAAACGATAGAATGAAGAATTATTAGAATGCAAGAAAATCAGCAGGAAGCAATATTGAAATGAATGGATTGGTTTATTTCGCGCGGACCTTAGACGGACAAAATCGAAAGGAGTAAAAGAAATGAAGTGGTAATTAGGAGGTTTAGCAAACGGTTAATTATTATTTACACAATTTGTTAGACGAAAGGAAATAAAATATATTAGGTCATACGAAGAGGTTTTCACCCAACTGGACATGCAGTAAAAGGTTCAAGGGAAAGAAGTGACTAAGGATAAACAATTCGTGGCCTGAAAGGAAGGAAGAATATCAAAGTCTGATGGGAATTAAAGAAGCTTGATAAAATCGAATACAACAGGATTCCGTGCTGACACTCTCATGACAGTAACCTTAAGCTTAGAGGTTCAGTGTCCCGATACTCCGTAAATCGCCTTGTCTTCAGTTTTTGACATGATAATGTCTTTTAGCTGGACATCGTTTGAAACTTTCTGTAACATTTTATTTACCGTCACGCTGTATGACGTCATCATTGCATGACGTCATTGGGATTGTTGTAAATAAAGGTTTGTTTTGATACGTCGCAATATATATATTATGTGTTAAAAATAATATCACTGCAAACAATTAAACCAGATTCATAAAGCGTCCTGAAAGTTTAAAATCAAGTGTTAGCACAATTTACCAGCCGGGAATCGTTAACTAAAACCGCGACCACTAACATGCTACCGTCTTCGCAAATTAAAGACCTAACAAGCAAACAACACTGCATAGCTGTAGATAGGTTATTGTCTCTAGTTAATGGTTGTCTTCGTATGTGATTCATTATGGTTACTGACTGACTGATTGTTTCTTTTGCGCAAATGTTGCGTTTAGCAGGCGGCTGAAAGACATTATCATGCTCTTAAGCTTTTGCCATTTGGTAAACGGTACTGTATCATTTTTATTTACAATGCATGGTACAGACGACCATGCCTGGTAAAATCTAACTATGTCTTCCGAACCATGTTATTCGTTTCTAATTAAGTGGCGCTTGATGTTAGAATCAAATAGAATAAAATTGGAAATTTTTTGACGTGGGATGTTGGAGAAGGTTCAGTATTCTTATAATATTTGTCATGTCAGTATGACTTACCAACTATCGGTTTTTGCACTATCCATTGTTCCTCACATGTTTCTTATGCCGTTTACAGCTCTGTTCTTCGGCTTTCAGGATGTCCGTGGTGACACTGAACACGACGCCGGGCAAGTCGAGGACCACCGGCGACTCGCACAAAGTTCACTCCACCGCCTCAATGCAGATTCACACAGCAAAAGCAAATCAGGTAAGAACAGATGACAAAACTTTAACTGTATTAGAAATATCGCGGGCTTCGCAATACAAAATTTCGCCTTTTTTTGAAAATAATTTGTAATTAAAAAATTAAATACATTTGCAATGTCTATATGCAAGTGAATTTCTAGTATTGAATTATAATTTAGACAAACTAGAAATATTGGAAAGAAAAATTATTAGGAAAATATTAGGCTCACAAAAAACTTTAGAAGTTTGGAAATTAAGAAGTAAAGATGAAATACATCAAAGTATAGATAATATAACAGAAACAATGAGAAAAAGTGGACTATTATTTATTGGACATTTATATAGAATGGACGACAATAGTTTAACAAAGCAGATCTTCAAATATCTGTGGGGGAAGAAGTCAACATCAAGTTGGATTAAAGAAGTCCAAAAGGATTTAGAAAAAAATAATATACACGCAGAAGAAGCAATTGAAAGGGTAGTTTTTCGGGCAAAAGTGTTAAAAATGGAAGGAGTCCAGAGTAGGAGAGCGGAAAACACAGGTTCAAAGAGGACTGAAGACAGGAAGAAGAGACACAGTGAAAATATGAAAGAATATTAGAGAAAAAGAAAAGAACAAAGAATAAATAATTGAAAAGGATGTGGTCCTTAGATAGGCGATACAAAAAAAAAAAATATATATACATTTTAAAAGTTTCCTATCCGCCTAACCAGCGAGTTCTACAGATGACGGACAACGATTAACAATCCGCGCCCACGGGGGGAGGGATGCTTTAGCCTCATAGCTAGTAAGTCCCCCCCACAGGTGACGAAAATTCAATTTTAAGTTTTAGTAACACTGAAGCGCACGTAGCGTGTTTCTACTCGTGTGAGCTAGACGACAAGGAAAGTCGTTTACAGGAAACAATAGTAAGACGCAATAATGTCTGCTACAAAATTTGGGTATATAAAAATGAAATATGGACTAATAGATTTTTAGGTACTGTACCTTATGCTCATTCGCAGCGATTTTAGATATTTGGATTGTGCGATTTTTTGGCTTCGATATATAGTGAATATCACACATACTTTTTAGTAGGTGAAAGAATTATACAAATTTTAATTTCCTATGTTGCAAAATAGTTGGTTGGCGATTGCAATTGCTTTTGTTTGTCATTTTTTTAGTGGGAAATATTTGTACCAGTAATATATCTCTGGCGTGTGCCTGTGACGCCAAAAGTTGATGTTGTTAGGTTTAACATGAAAACTAAAATTACGCATGGAAACAGATACGTTTGTAATATAAAACTCACTTTTTTTGCGAAAACCACGAAAACTCCAACTCGAAAGTAAGGCTCTACATGTCTCCCTTTTTGTGCCAGAACTCGGTTTTTCAGTAGAACTCGTTTTTCCAGTAGTACTCGTTCTGTGAATAGATCACTGGAAAGCCACCGAACTCGAAAGTAAAGCGTTATTATTATTATTATATATTATATTTAATTGTTATAATGAATTTACCTCAAGATATTTCTTTCTTATTAGGAACATGTTTCGGGTACCATTTTGTACCCATTACAGCCTTCCGGATTTTGTGTCTGGTGAGGTACATGTGTGTTGGTTGGTTGTTATTGTGGCTTCCTGTTGGCTTCTGGTACTTTAAATTGGTTTTATTGTGTGTGATTGTGGTGAATGTTTTAGTATTTTCGATGTTGAGTGCTTTGAAAATTGTGTCATGTTTTGTATTTGTTCAGGTATTAGTTTGTTTTGTGTTTTATGTTTGTATATTTGTAAATTTTGCCAAATGTTCATTATGGTGCCTTTGTGTGGTATGTGTTTTATTAGTGTCATGTTGGTTATGTTTGGGAATTCATGTCCAGTGTTTATTGCATGTGTGGCCAAATTAGATTTGTATATTTCTGGTTTTTTGTATTCCGTTTAGGTGTTCAAAATAACGTTTTTTCAGTTGTTTTTTTGTTTGTCCTATGTATGTATTTTGAACACCTAATCGCATACAAAAAACCAGAAATATACACATCTAATTTGGCCACACATGCAATAAACACTGGACATGAATTCCCAAACATAACCAACATGACACTAATAAAACACAAACCACACAAAGGCACCATAATGAACATTTGGGAAAATTTACAAATATACAAACATAAAACACAAAACAAACTAATACCTGAACAAATACAAATCAATACAAAACATGACACAATTTTCAAAGCACTCAACATCGAAGATACACACAATACTAATACATTCACCACAGTCACACAATAAAACCAATTTAAATTACCAGAAGCCAACAGGAAGCCACAATAACAACCAACCAACACACATGTACTTCACCAGACACAAAATCCGGAATGCTGAGGATGGGTACAAAATGGTAACCGAAACATGTTCCTAATAAGGAAAGAAATATCTTGAGGTAAATTCATTATAAAAATTAAATATAATATATACATCAAGAAATGATGTGTAGCAAAAGTGTTTGAATTATTATTATATAGTAACTCCTTACCTATTAAGCCTCCTATACATGTAACTTTTTGTGCAAAACTCATTTTTTTCCCAGTAACCATAAATGTTTGTATTTTTCGGTCGACTTTTGCTGTTGCAGATTTTGTCAATTTGTCAACTTAAAAACGTCAGGTTCTTTATTTTAAGTGTTACTCTGTTATAAGCATTGTATATACACATAAAACGTTACGTTTTTCTCAACCACGGCTTTTATTTATTTCAACAATAAACTAAAAACCCAAACCGTTGTCACCTAACCTCCCAAACGAAAACAACGCGTATTTTTGCTTTACATTAAGAAATAGGACAATTTACAATTAGTACACTTCTTCTTTTCCACATCATAATATATCGATACAATCGCATATTATATAAAACATTGAAAATGTACTGCGGGTACGCGTAAAGGTACAGTTCCGATTTTGATTGGTGTTACCAATTTTATAAATGGCGACTAACACGCTGGCAAATTTATAAATAATTAGAAATGACCGCCTAAACAAAAAGGCAGAGGATACATTAACAGACAGGTCTGATGTTTCTTAATTGTAGGGGGGGGGGCGTAAAAATTCAGGACGGAATTCGTGATGAACGAACAGGATAAATATTCCATTATAAAATGGAAAAGAAAAACAAGAAGAAGAAGTAATGATTGTAACCATGATGGATAGTTTACAAAATTGAGATTAATTAAAATAATTTAGTTTAATTTATATATAGTAAATAAAGTTCTTGAGACGTGAGCACGTAGTCCAAAAAGCCAGAAGAAAAAATTTTTGGCCGTTCAAGAACAAGTATGCAAAATTAAATTGACGATCGCAGAGGAAATGTTCAGCAACAAAAGTCAGATATATATGCTCTTCCTAATTACGCTTCTTTGATTTTTAATTAATAATCTATAATGCTGATTAAGGTTGAGTAATGAGGAATATGAATTGGATTCAATGTGCCAGAAATGCAAACGAGTAGAATTACTGGCAGATTCACCAAAATGTGTAAAGGAAATATTCGCTGCCAGATTCGCTAAATACTAAAATTAGAAACATTTAAGGACGTTCTTCTTTATAACCGTCATAAACCAACGGTTCGTTCCGTGGTCCCCACTTACGCTGCTTCTAATATCATGGAGTTCTCGGTAGGAATACCTTCAAGGCCCATTACCGTCCTGTCATAGTAAGAGGCTCTTTCTCCTTTTCTCCTTAAGTTCTTGGCTGGCAATATGGCGTGCCATGGTCCCCACTTACGCGACTTCTAATGTCATGGAATTTTCGGTTGGAATACCTTCAAGGCCTATTACTGTCTTGTAATAGCAAGAGGGTCTTTCCCATTTCCCCTCAAGCCTAAGGTTTGTGGAAGGAAATGTGATTTTCTGTTGATCTCGTATATACTGCCTCAGCTCTGAATCCGGACGACAAGAGTGTCCACTTGTAACGACGTCAGTGAAGCGTGACTCTTGCACCTTACCGTCGATGTCCAGGCGGAGTTGCGCTGTCTATCTCTGTTTAGCGCTTGAACATCTGCAAGGTCACAAACATATATAAGTATAAAACAAAACGTTTGTAAAGTAGTAACATAAAAATTCGTTTCTGAAACTACATAACTTGATGGTGTTCAAACAGAGAAGAATTTGGTTCAAATGACAAGGCTACAACATTTTTGGTCTTGTGATTAAGATGGGTTGAAGTGGTCGTGTTTACATCTTTGACAGGATTTATTGTTGGTGTGAGCGAAATGCGTACATTAGTCTAACGATATCCATATCCCTATTGAGATCAGTGTAGCAGACACAAACGATTTTAGCTTTATCATTAACTGCAGTCGGTGAGGGCGTCTTACGTTGCTCGTGAAATATGTAATAACAAAAAATGTGTGTCTGCGACTCACGCCAGATGTGAGAACTTCAGAGTGAACTGATTCAGCGTGTAAAAGTCGCTCTTATATGTTTGGAGTAAGAGAGATTTTGCTATAAAGAACTAAGATTCAAATAAGAATGAACCGATAAATTAAATGAGACGAGGGCATAGCCTACTAGTGTTTATATGTGTTTTTGTGTTTTATTATAAGAAATCGATATTTACAATGAACAGAAATTAAATCATATCACACTTTGTATTATTTTCAGTATACATACTACATATATAAACTAAATGTAACAAATAATTTTTTTCAATATAATAATATGTTTCAGGCAATATTTAATCGAAAATTGGAACGTGATATGCACAATGTAATAATTGAATTTGTTACAACAAAATGATTAAAAAGATTATTGTTTTAATTAAATTGACTGTGTAATCAAAAATCTCGTTTGGTGCTGCTTTGTGGTGGCGGACCTTAAGTCAACGCTAACATAACGTGATACACTATGATGACCGCAGTGCTGCGCTCTGGCGGCGGCCCTGAAGTAAACGGCAAACATTTGGCCAATCGCCGAACAGATTAATTAAAGAATAAAATTATTTGTAATGTTTACGTTATTCTTGTAACAATAAACATTTAGAATTCTTTCACATTCTTTAAAACATTACGCTTTGCTTAAAGCACTGAAATTTGTGTTGACAGTGGGAAATTTTGGGTAACTATGTGGGGAATAAATGTTTGATTGATGCGGCGACACTGCTTTTTTGTTTCATCTATGTCGTTACACGTTGAATCAGTTTACTGCCCCGGAGCATGAGGTGTACGGTAGCGAGCCGAGCGTTATAGTGGCGTACATTAAGTTCTCACTTCAAAAATGCCTACTTTCTTACCACTTAAGCGGTCTAGGAAAAAGTGGTGGCAGTAGTTTTTACAGTCATTTCCACAGGGTGAGTCGACCTGGGCGCTGGAAAACGCACATTGATTGCATGGTGGGCTCGGGAATCGAATCTAGAGCCTGTATATTACTAACCGGGCGCTATACCCACTAGACTACTAAGCCACGAATGAAATATATTCGTACTGAAATGTATTCTCACGGGGGGGGGGGAGAACGTTGACCCAATCGGGCTCACAATGGAAACTAACAGTCGATTTAACAGTACATAGATGCAGCAGTACGTTAATCTCGCCTCTGGAGCACGTAAAACACCTCAGTTGCTGTGTATCGTGTTGAGATGACGACGAGGGGGCAACAAACGAGCAAATCTGATTATCAGCAAAACGGCCGTAGTATATTGTTATCATAAACGCGGAGTGAAGTGAAGTGGAGAATTACCATTAATTACAGTCTCAGATTGCGTACTCAGCCACTTCACTGTCTGCACAGTACTGTAGTACTTGTACTTTGTTTCAGCGTGGAAAAACTTGACTTAATTAACGATGTGCCGGCGGTATTTAAAAAATAATTAAAGTATGAGACAAACTTATTCTGAGTTTATATTTTCTAGTGAAACGATGTAGGGTGCGACACTAGGACCATAATACGAAGGGCTATTTTTTGTACATACGCGCTCGTTACAGGTTTATACAAAGTGTTCCTAAAATCTGATGTCAAACTTCGTGAAATGATTCTACTCATTAATCTGAAGGAAAAATCTTCAGTAATATTAGGCTATATAAAAAAATTCTTCGTTTTTCGCCTGTGTAACTGTATGTGTGGGTTTGGGTTTTCACCACCACCACCACCACCACCATCATCATCATCATCATCACATCACCACCACCACCACCACCATCATCATTATAATCTTCTTCTTCTTCTTCTTCTTCTTCTTCTTCTTCTTCTTCTTCTTCTTCTTCTTCTTCTTCTTCTTCTTCTTCTTCTTCAAGAATTGAACCAAGAATGGTTTGTTCCGGTCTCAAACAGGCAATTACAGCTGGTCACTCCAGCGCTTCCTCGGACGTCCCATACCTCTCCGTCCCCTCGACTTATAGTTCCATAATTGTTTGAGGATGCGGCAGTCATCCATTCGGGAAAGACGTTCCCACCAATTCAGCCGATGCTGGGCAGTCCTGTCGAGTATACTCATAATATTCAGTTCCTGCCGTATAACTGTGTTTCTTCTATGATTATAGTGAGTATACCCTGCCACGTGCCTGAGAAATCTCATTTCAGCCGCCACGATGCGGCAGGCCTGGCCTTTTGTTAAAGTCTAATTCTCAGACCCATGAAGAAGTGTGGGAAGAGCCATCATCTTATAGAATTTTAGGCGTGTTTCTTTACTTGCTGATTTAAGAGTTCGCCTGATGGTCCCGCACATAAGGTTAAACTTATGCAACTTATTCACAACGTCGTTGCTTGTATTATAAGACACACTGTAGCCCAGGTATTGAAAATTGCTGACTTGTTCTAGGACAGTACCATCTATAACAATTGCTGACATGTTCCAGGACAGTACCATCTATAACAATTGCTGACATGTTCCAGGACAGTACCATCTATAACAATTGCTGACTTGTTCCAGGACAGTACCATCTATAACAATTGCTGACTTGTTCCAGGACAGTACCATCTATAACAATTGCTGACTTGTTCCAGGACAGTACCGTCTATAACAATTGCTGACTTGTTCCAGGACAGTACCATCTATAACAATTGCTGACTTGTTCCAGGACAGTACCGTCTATAACAATTGCTGACTTGTTCCAGGACAGTACCATCTATAACAATTTTTGCTCGTAAGGGATCAGTTGATGAAAAGCCATCACCTTTGTCTTAAGTGTGGATATTTGTAGTCCAGAATCTTTGAAAATTCGATTTAACAAATGTATACCCATCTGCAACCTGTTTTCCCAGTTCGACAGAATAGCCTGTTCGTCTGCAAACAACAAAGTGTCAATTGTAAAGTGACCAATCATAAAGTGCTCTGGAAGGCACATCTGACAGATTTGTATGACATCGTCAATATATAAACTAAAAAGAGAAGGTGATAATGGACACTTTTGTCGTACTCCACAATTGATCATGATGTTTGCCTTTTTACTTAATAAATTATTGCCGAACAAAATGAAAGCTGGAGTTGACGTTTGGTGTACCCAGAACGTTTACCGTTTCTTACACGGAGACTACAAAACAAACCAAAGTACTTCCTTCGTAAACATTTTCAAGATAGCGGCTGATTAAAATTTTTAATTCTAAATTTAAGAAAAATTAATAGAAAAAATACCTCATGGCGTTAAAAATTACCACTTTTATTTTTAACCTAATGGAATTCGGATAAAAAATAACTGAGATATTACATTTCTATAAGGTCAATGGGCCAAATGTTTATTGTTATAAAAGAAATGGTAGTATCTACGTTATTTTGTATTCGAATTTCGTAAAGAAGGCACCGTTGGATTACGAACAAAAGGGTTAAATTTTATGTAATGAGACATTTTTTGTTATAAACATTGATTTTTTTGAAATTTAGAATTAAAAATTTCACTATTTTGAATGTTCATCACTATTTTGTTCACAGCACTTTATAATTATTAATATTAATGGTACTTTCTCTTGTGAACTTACTTGTTTATTCTCTCATACGACGTTTCGGACGTCGTATGAGAGAATAAACAAGTAAGTTCACAAGAGAAAGTACCATCAATATTAATAATTATAAAAAATTCAATCAGCCACCATTTTGAAAATTTTTAAGGTAAGTTTGGTTGTTTAGTGCTTCCAAGAAACGGTAAATGTACTGTGTTTCAACTCCATGTCTCATTTCGACGGGGAGTAGGCCTAATTACTTTTCTAAAGACACGCAGACATACAGACTGAAGAACACAGAGTGTTTTGGGATATGTTTATTGTACATTTTCCTTTAGTTTAACGAGTAGACTTATTTACAAAGTTTGGCACCGTCGTTTAGAAATATCTGTGTATAAATTAGACAAACTAATTCTTAGATAAATAGGCAATGTCAGTGCCTACCGGAGTACGCCTATTTCAAAATTTCAAAGGTGGGAATTCTCTGGAATGAGCAATGTTTTTTGTTAACGTATCACTCCTTAGATTTAACAAAGGCGTAGTTAACAGTCCGCCTTAGAGTTGTCTACAATAGTCCATGGGTAAAATAAAAAACCCGCTTTTTTACTAAATTTTTTAATTGCTATATTTGTTGCTGATTCTGCAATATATTTTTTAATATCCCGGCTTCAACGAACTGGAATGAATTATTATTTGTTTATTTTGATATTTTTCTACAAATCTGTGCGTGTTGAACAATTCACAGGGTACACATGAAAGATGGAAAAATAATCGAATACAGGAAAAGATCGTACTGCATCGACTTTTATGAAATTTGCAGAAAATAGAGTTGTAAAAGCAATGAATTATTTGCAAAATTTCAGGCTACAGTATTAAATAAAATGTGGTAAACTGATATTTTTTTTTAAAACGGGTCAGTCCATGACTCGTATTGTATTTATCATACTTGCAAATATTTTGTATTTCTAAATATAAGTCATTTTATGCACTTTAAAACGGATAAACAGAATTTACAAAAACTTTATTTAAAACTTTTTTTTTTTTGTACCGTTTATCATCGATTTTCGTGTGCTGGCTTGAATAGAGCAAAGCAGTAATGTTTCACTATATCAACATCCCTTTAAAAATCCATCAACTACTTGAATTACTATGTTAAGTTGTTATAGGTGTATACTATATTGTTACGATGGACTCATTGATCGTCGTCTTGTACAGTGGAAATAAAATACAGACAACAATGAAGTCACGAATAACCAGCTTTAGTTAGTAATCAACAGTTTGTAACCAACAAGATTATACTCGTACAATAATTCATGTGAAATTTTGTCCACACGCGATAATAATGTCAAGTAACAGAATTCCGCACTAATTAGAACAAAATAATCACTTGATCCGCATTCTACAATCTCGCCAAGTGTAACTAACTTCTAATCCGGCCGCTGTTGCTTATATAGGCCCCATAGATGTTCCAGAATAATTTTCCATTCTTTTGGCGGGCTGCTGCCATACTTTTGCGTAGTTACATGTTCTCTAGAACAGTCTGGAGTGCTACTGGAGCACACGTCCTTGACAGAGACACTACTCCTGCTCTGCTAGCCGAGAAACGTGTAGAACGACTATGTGACTGCAACTGCCGACTTGTCGAGAACGTCACGTAATTTCGTAGTATATATTGCCTTCGAAGGCTAATATACGGAGAAGAACAACACAGCAAGAAGTATATAAAATTTATCTATTGGGAGTAGACAGCTTGCGGAATTTATATCAACAGAGATTACACCAGTATTGTTTAGATTCACAAATAGAACATAATATAGAGAGGGAATGGTAGAATATAAAGCGTTGTATTGGCAACAGCGCAGGAAGCCCTTGATAAGGAAAATAAGTTAAAGGGTAGAAAGGAGTTAAGAATATGGAACGGTAACACAGAGCATGCAGTGAAAGAGAAACCAATGACTTATAATCAGTGACTTCAACAAAGGACGGATGGGTCGGAAAGTAGGGATACAGAAAAACAAAGTGAGGCCAAGCGGATTATCGTGGAAGTTCACCAACAGTCATAGGATAAGATAATAAGTGAAATAGAGCATGATGTACATACAAGATGCTTAAACATTTGACTAGATCTGAGAAGATATGGCGAGAATAAATGTAATAGGGAAACAGATGGATAGAACACTATAGAGGGTTGTGGTTTCAGAAAAGGAAGGAAAAATCACCAGGGAATGGTGAACCTCTGTAAGTTGAAGGTGTTAATCTGATAACGTTGGAGGAACAGGTAGACGCACTAAAAGACAACAATAGTAAAGCAGCAGGTCCCGACGGGATGAATATGGAACTAATAAAGTATGGTGGCTCACTCTTGCTCTGGCGACTGTAGCATTGGCTAAGCAGACAGGTTCCAGAAACAAAGGAAATAGCGGAGCTTATATCCTTGTTAAAAAAGGGGATCGTAAAGAATGTAAGAATTATAAGGGGATTAGTAGTTTTAATGTTGTGTATAAAGCATATGCTATGATTTTAATAAACGGCTTAAGGTAAAAGATGAAGTTGAAGTTTATCTGTGGAGAAAACAAAGCTTTAGTAGGAGAAGAGCAAAATGGATTAGGTCCGGGAGCTCGAAAATAGCTTTGAAAAAATAGAGAATTTAACATTTAGAGTCATGCTGCATTTATCGATTTCGAGAAAGCGGTTAAACAATTGAACAGAAATAAATTATAGTCTATTGTGGAGTGTTGTGGCTACCCATACCATTTAATAATTGTGGTCAGAATTTTATATTGCAACTTTAAAACGATAGTAAATACAGGAAAGACAACGACTGGAAAATTTTAGTAAATAAAGGGATACGACAGGGGTTGTATTATTTTGGCGACGCTTATCACTATCTATAGTGACATCATCCAAGCAAGGAGACCGGATACTAGCTCAGGAATTAAACTTGATCAGCACACTAATTCAGGATCTTTGAAAGCGGAACAAGCAGCACCTTGCTCATGCCGTCATATGAATATGATGATGATGGTGGAGAACACCAATTTGCATATTTTATTATACGCTGACGATGCAGGCTTAATACAACAAACTGAGGATGAGTGGCAGTATTATTTACATCGTTTGAAACATATTTGCAATCAGTACGATTTGTAAATATCAGAAAAAACAAAGATCATGGCTTGCTGGGGAAAGCATCCATCAGATCAAAAATTGTTCTTGAGGCAACAGTTTTGGAACAAGTTTCTGAGGTTAATTTGTAACCCCTCTTTAACTTTGACTTGTAAAAAAAAATATGTTTTCGAAAAATTTTTTTTTTGAATTTTTTTTTTCAAAGAGTGGCCACAAGATAATTAAAACTAGGCCGAAGCCTAGAGAAGCCAAAAATGCGCTGGATCCAGTGAGACGGGACTTGCAATTAAAACTCACAAAATTAACGACCAATAAATCTTTTTATTATAACTAAAAACATTATCTCCTTCAAAAAATATCAATTGAAAATTAATAGAGGTAAAATCTATATTCTCCTTAACAATGTTAATTAAAAATAATTAATTCTCCTTAAAAAATATTGATTGAAAATTAATAGAGATAAAATCTATATTCTCCCTTTAAATGTTAATTGAAAATAATTAATAAATATAAAATTTATTTTCTATATTCTCCTTTTAAATGTTAAGTGAAAATAAATTTATATAAAACCTATGTTTTATCTTCTCTTTTTATCCCTATATCTAACCCCCCAAAAATACACACGAATGTACAATACATATATAACCCCCAAAATACACACGAATATACAATACATATACATGTTCCACAACACAGGACAATTATAACATCTATCTCTTGCCACACCCTTTTCCACGCCATGAGGTACATAATTAACAATCTATAAATATCCATATTAGGTTTTAATTCCTAATATGGGTATAACATATTATATGTGTATAACTGATTATGTATGCAACACCAGTGGGCCCAAGACATACTAAAGTCAAGAGTTGGCATAGTGCCTGATACTATTATAAAGTGCTGCCACATTGAGCACTTAGACTTGGAGTAATTATAATAAGAATACAGTGAACACCCCAGTGATCATAATTAATTAAAAGAATTTAAATATTGATAAATTTAGTTAAGTCTTGAAAACAGGAACGTGTCATAAACCTTATAACCTTTTAAAAGTAATTTGGCCCAAAGGCCGACATGTTCCTAGGCAAGATAGTGCATAACTCAACCTGTCCCAAGAGCATGTTCAACTCTGCATGGAAATGCACCTATACAGGATTAAACTGGTGACCCGACTTAACTACCAAAGAAACTGCTATCCCTATATGACCCAAACTGAATTTAAAAATGAGAATTTAATACCTAAAATGAAAACTAAATTGAACCAGTGAGATTACATGTTGATTGAATGAATTAGTAGCACTAATAAAACCCTTATACTGAAAATAAGAAGGAAATTTACACGTCTGAATGGTGAGCAGCCACAGATACATGTCAACCCCTGGGCTCACAATTTATACAACAGATATACAAAATGTACAAAAGATTCCCCCCCCCCCAAGTCCACGCACTATTCTGTCCCGTTAACCGGGGACCCAATTAAAATGTTTAAAACTTAAAGTCATTGTTGCAGAGTGACTCTATGTCCACTGGTTCTAGTGGGTTACATCACACTGTGTAAAAAAATATAATATGGATTGATGTCACCTTATTTTTTCCATGGGTGTGAAGTGGTGATCTCCTGGTCTACATGATAGAGTGTTTGTGGTTCGTCCTCGCTATTCTCCTCCGGCAGATGAAGTTGAGAGAGAGAGTCTGGATGTTAATGGTTCAGGATGGAGCTGTTCCCCGTCTTCAGCGGAGGACCCGCAGATCTGTATTAGTTTAGCCTGCCATAGATGAAGATGGTGCAACAACTAAAAACTCCTTTCTGTCGGAGGAAAAAAAGCAGGCGAGGCGATCGTTTCGAATACCAGCGAGAGACAACCGTTTAGAACGTAGTTCCGGCTTTCTGAACTCGCAAACAGTAGCCTGCACTAGTGTGCAGCACCCATCAAGCGCCGCTCCAATCAAGCGCAGCTAGATTATCACCGCTGCAGATTGATTATCTCAACCGCTAAATACAGTACAGCATTTAACGTCAGCTTTGGCGCTAAACGCCGAATACGCGCCGAATCTATCTTAGACTCGGCACAAATTACCTAGGCTGCGTTATCGATATTTGAAGTGAAACAGGACAAAATGTTAGTACGAAATTATCGAAGTTTCAGATGATGTACGTAGAACACTAAAGAATAAAACAAGAAAAGAATCAATAATTAAATTTTATAAACAATGGCAGTGCCTGTGTTAATGTAAGGATGCGGATATTGGGTTCCTACGGAAGATTATAAACAAAATTCAAAGTTCAGAGACAAACAAGGCGACTTCAATTCAGATACGCCTGAATAACGCGTTGTACAAACTGTACAATTCAGAAATATCGCCTGGAATGTTGCAACATCTGCATAGAATAGAGGATAGACGGCTCTACCTAGAAGAACATATAGGTGCAGACCCTTTGGAACAAGGGATGTAAGAAGACCGAGAGCAAAATGGAGAAATATACTGTACATACATAGGCATTGTGCCTATTCCGAAAAATAAAGAAGAAGAAGACCTGAAATCACTTAGGGACTTCCCATCATGTTGACATTTTTAAAAAAACAACATTTGCGCGCGCGCGCGGGTATCTGTGTGTGTGTGTGTGTGTGTGTGTGTGTGTGTGTGTGTGTGTGTGTGGACCCCAAGGATATATATCCTTGGCTATCTGTCTAGTCGGACCCCAAGGAATGGATGATGTTTCCTTTGAAGTGATGGTACATGTGATTAAGGCTTTAAAAAAAGGAAAGCAACAGGATTGAATGGAATCCACGAATGCTGGAAATACGAATGACGTTTTCCATACCTCAGATCATATGCATCTGTTTGAAATGTGATGGAAACAAGGAAAAATTTCTAAGAACTAGTTAAAAGCAAAAGTCATCCCGATTTTTAAAAAGGGTAATAAAACAAATGTAAAAATTATAGGCGCATCAGTCTAACAGATGATGAATATAAGGTATATTCTAGAATAATGAATAGTAAACTGAAGGTTACAGCGGACAACATTACTAGCGGGTAACAGACGGGGTTCAGACGGGGGAGGGTCGTTCTAAGTTGATGCCATTTTTGGATTAAAGCAGATGATTGAGAAGAGAAGAGAAACTCATATCTTTAGAGATTTTCAAAAGACATCTGGAGAGGTTTCCCTTGTCACCTTGTTAAAATGATCAGAAGTCTATATACAAACACGTCTGTTTTTATCGACACAGGCTAGCGATTAACAGCACCATTTAAGACAAACAAAAAAGAGTCGGACAAGCCTGGTGTATCTTCCCAACAATTTTTAATATCTATTAGGATGATATCTGAATATATTTGAAGCTTTCACCACAATAGATTAAGTAGTGATTAGTAGATTAGTAGACTGTAGATTAGTAGATTAGTACTATGCGGACGGTGTTGTTATTATACAACAGACAGAAGAGGATCTACAGGGATAGCATTCGTTTTGAAAAATACCGGGTGGCCCATAAGTTAGTTGGCACTAGCAGTATGTAGACGCTCGATTGACTAGCATAGTAGTTACTTGACTTGACTAGAGCAGTAGTTCCCAAAATTCAGTTGAGATTTGAGGTTAGGTTGATGTTGATGTTGATGTGTATGCTGTTGTTAGCGCTTGTTTGTTGTTTGTTGTTCATGTTGTTTGTGAGACAATGAATAGAAAACTATCTACAGAGCAGCGTGTGTTTGTACTGCAGATGTGGTGGAAACATGACCATAATTACAGTGATGTTTTCCAAACATCGCACCTCCATCTAGAGAAGGTATTCGTAAACTGAATAAGAGATTCGAACAGACTGGAATGGTAGCGGAACTTCCTCCATCAGGTAGGCCAAAAACAGTTACAACAGAAGAGAATTTAAATATCGTTGCGCAATGTTTTGTGCAGTCACCAAAGAAATCAATATGAAAAGTGTCCAATGAGTATGGAATACCTCGAACAAGCCTGCAAAGGATGCAGAAAACGTTGAAGTTGAGACCATATAAGCCCACTTTACTCCAAGGCCTAAATGAAGATGATCCTGATAGGCGTACAGAATTCTGCGAATGGTACGCAATACAACAAAAAACCGATCCACAATTTTACAAACCATTCTTTGGAGTGATGAGGCTACTTTTAAGCTGAATGGTACAGTGAATAGGCACGACTGTGTTTACTGGGATACTGTGAATCCACATGTGGTGATAGAGACAGAGTTAAACGCTCCGGGGGTTACTGTTTTGGGCAGGGATCCTTGCTGGTGGGATCATCGGACCCTACTTTTTTAATGGTACAATGAATGCTGAAAGTTACCTACAAATGCTTCACGAAGTGTTGATGGAACTAGAAAACAGTCCACTTTTTGAACACCTGCAGCCAATTCGAGAAAAGTTAATATGGCAACAAGATGGGGCACCCCCTCACTATGGACTGATTGTGAGAGACTTTTTAAATGCAACATTCGATGAATGGATTGGCAGACAGGGTCGTGTTGAATGGCCCCCACGTTCTCCTGATCTTACCCCGATGGACTTCTCTGTCTGGGGTATACTAAAAAATGCAGTGTACTCCGTGAAGATTCGTGATGTGGAACAATTGAAGGAATGCATTCAATCTGAATTTGAACACCTACAGTCCCTGAATATTTCGGACATAATTTGTGCTTCAGTGCTTCGAAGATGTCAAATTTGCATAGAAAAGGATGGAGGCCACTTTGAACATTTCTTGTAGGTCATGAGAACTATGCTATTAACTATCAGTATGCGTTATCTGTATCTGTATCCCTGCTGCACCTCTACAATAAAAGTGCTATTTGCAATTTTTCCAACTGACTTATGGGCCACCCTGTATATCAGAGGCATACGGAAAAATCTCCACATAAAAAAGTAGCGGCCTTTATAAGAATATACTCAATAAGTAGGTCTACTAAAATACAGATAAATGACAATACTATGGGCAGGTGTCCAGTTTTCTATATGAAATATTTCTCACAGTAGAAATACACAGTAGGGTTGTGATGTTTAAAATAAACTTAATAGATTCAAACATACACGCGTACAAGAGAACCTTAAAATATAAAACTAGAAACAAAACTAAACTAAAGTTTTACAAGACAATGACGGTACGGAAGTCACACGTGGGTACTTTCAAAGGAAGACAGAAAACAAATTACGTCCTCAGAAATGAAATTTCTCAGTGGTGTAGAAGATTGAACGCGAAAATTAATTAACACAAATTCAATTGGTGTAACCATTTAGACAGACTACAGAAAGACAGTTTTCTTTGAATCACCCTGAATTACGAGCGCAGAGGTAAGCGAAGCGTGGGGCATCCGAGGGGAAGGTGGTTTCAGAACAGGCTGTGCAACGTAGGCCATGAAGTGAAGAAGAGTAAGAAGAAGTATATAATATGTGTGTGGTATGTTTGAGTATGCACTTGTACATAGAAGCCTTATGTCGTTTAATGATTTTATTTTGATTTATGAATGAATATACATGCATTGAAACGTTATAGTTTAAAAGCATTCATACACTAGAATTACAAACCTAATGAGTTACAAGGGTCAGTTGAAAAGTTCGCGGAGAGCGACATCTATGACTTAGTTGTAGAACTAAAATTATTCGCAAACAGAATTAACACTGTTGCACAAGATTTATACTTCATGTAAACGTCTGTTAATTTCCAAATCTATTTGTCAGTTTTATTATTGTTTAACAGCTATTCAAAATTTACGTGTCACGCCAGTTTTGAAAATGGAATGAAACCAAGAATTCTTTGTTAAAAAGGTCTAGCCCCAATGGACGGTCACAACGAAATGGGTTAGAAAAAAATCGCACCTGCAAAAACAATGGATTTTAAGTGGACATTTGAGTTTAATCGTGGTCGTACGAGTACTGAACGTGATCCCGCAGTAGACGCCCAAAAAGTGCAACAACTACAAATGCGGCGCCCAAATTGAACACATTTTTTTCGTACCAAGTTCTTGAGTTATAATGCGATACACCCGCTCACGTAAGGTGCCTGTTGATCTCAGCAATGTCAACCATTCTCAGTCGCCGATCTTCCAATACTGTGTGTGAATTTTTTAAAATTATATCCGCAGTTGTTCCACTTTTTAGGCGCCCATTGCAGGAATTGTCTTCAGTGCTCATATGACCATATTTAAACTCGAATGCCTAGTTACAAACGAATGCCTAGTTACAAACATATGCCTAGTTACAAACATATGCCTAGTTACAAACATTGTTTTTGAAAGCGCAGCACCTCGTATCATATTTACCATTTCGTTGTGATTTTCCATTGGCGGTAACCAAACGAACAAATCAAGCACGATGTTTGATTTTGTCAATTTTTAAAAAAACGCGTGACATGCAAATTTCGAACAGCTGATAAACAGTGAATAGACTGACAGATAGATTTGGAAATTAACAGGTGTTTACACGTAATATGAATCTCACAACATATGAAAAATTTTAATTCTACCGTGGGGCTATAGATGTCGCTCCGCGAACTTTTCAATGGTACAGGTTACGGATCGGTGATACATAACATTGGCGTGTGTACAAATCAAAGTAAAATAGTGACTAACAGACGGTTCTAACTGCTAAGCATGTGTCTACAGTAATCAAGGTCAATTACTATTGTAGAAGTTATGCGAATGTTTGTTTGCAGGTGGGGTCGGTGATACTGTACGGGGTACCGATAGTGTCGCTGGTCATAGAGAACCAGGAACGGCTGTGTCTGGCGCAGATCAGCAACACGCTACTCAAGGACTTCAGCTACAACGAGATACACAACAGACGGGTGGCGCTGGGCATCACGTGCGTCCAGTGTACCCCCGTACAGTTGGAGATACTGAGACGCGCCGGAGCGATGCCGGTGTCGTCGCGACGCTGCGGTATGATCACCAGACGCGAGGCGGAGCGGCTGTGCAAGTCGTTTCTCGGCGACAACAGTCCGCCCCGACTTCCGGAAGACTTTGCGTTTTCCGTGCACCACGAGTGCGCGTGGGGCTGCCGCGGCGCCTTCCTGCCGTCCAGGTACAACTCGTCGCGCGCCAAGTGTATCAAGTGCGCCGTGTGCGGCCTGTTTTTCTCGCCCAACAAGTTCATCTTCCACTCGCACAGGACGGGACCCAGCGCGAAGTACGTACAGCCGGACGCGGCCAACTTCAACTCGTGGCGGCGTCACATGAAGCTGAGCGGCAGTCCGCCGGACGAGGTGACCCACGCCTGGGAAGACGTCAAAGCCATGTTCAACGGCGGCACGCGGAAGCGTCTGTTGCAGTCGGCGACAAGCAGACGGTCGCCGCAAGTCAAGACGCCGAGACGCGCCGAGCCGCAGTCACCGCCTCCGCCCTACCACCACGTATCCGCCCCGCCGCCCACACGCGTGCCGCCCCTGCCTCTGGTCATGGACTACGTCTGGCACCACGGCACCATCAAACACCCGTTCTCGCCGTACACCACCCTGCCGTGGCTGGGATTGCCGTCGACGTCGCCTCTACTGATTCCGCCCGCTGACGGCAAGCTCTATCCGTCCGCATTCCGACCGGTCTACTCGATTCCTAGGCCCAGAGATCAGAGCGACGACGAAGAAACTGTGGACATCGAAACGTGCCCTGAGGATGACGTGAAACCTTGTTGGACTCCGCCTCATTCCGTACCACAGGTATGTGATTCATGTTTTATTTGGTAGTAGAGGTAGAATCCAACTTAACTTCAACTTTGCGCGCGCGTGCACACACACACACGCACGCACGCGCACACACATATTTTTTTTAAACTTGTGCTCGTGATATGTAAAGTACGAAATACTATATTAATGTACAATCAAGCGTTTTTTTTTGCTAAGTGGCAAGTTGTTTGGAGCATTAAGCAGTATGCTCATCATCAACCATGTTGGATTTCGTTCTGGTTAGTTTAACTATTGAAACACTGTAAATATTAAAAAAATACAAAATATATTCTTTTAAGAAAAGTTGTATTTATTATTAAATAAAATTAAATATTATTAAATAAACAAAGCCTAAAAGCAGCAAGTTTACTGTATTAGGCTTTGACAATGTCGTTTTGCGTCTTAATGTGTGCGAGTTTCCACTGTCGTTGAGTCGACTGCAACGTATGTGAGAAGAACACATCCCGCCGAGAAACACTTGTGGTAGACATCGTTGGGCTAAAGGCCTTCGTTTTCCGAGCCCCAAAACGCATTAAAAAATAATAAAATATATATACAAGAATAACGTGAGCAAATCTAAATATAAATCAAAATCAGTGGCGTGGCGTGGGTACATAACAGCTGTTGACGGTTGTGATAGGCCTAAAAGTTAGCTTAAAAATTAATTCGAATTTTTTCTAATACCAAGTGTTGTTTTTAGAGCCAAAATATTATTTTTAGAGTCAAAATATTTTTTTTTAGAGTATTTTCTATCATTCGCTGGCAGAAAAAGAGGGTCCCGGTGAAACATGATCTGACTCTCATTATACTTAGACAGAATAAATTAGAACACAAATAATGGAATTAAAAATAATAAAGACAAACAGAGGAACACATAAATAAACGAACTAAACACAAATAGGTAGGCAGACTGCTGCACGTTGGTTCCTAAACGAATATATAATATAAGTTCGTTGTCATACTCACAAGTTACATCGCAACTAGGAAACTGAAGAGAGATACCTGTTCTACAGCCTGATTGTGGATCAGTTAAAGATGATATTAAGATGAAGATCATGGTTTTGTGTTCAATAAATTCTTACAGTTAACAAGAGTTGGGTATTCCTTTTAATAAAGAAGACTATTTGGGTAGTTTACATCGCTTTAATGGAGCTATTCATAGAAAACACCCCGATTTATGGAAGAACAACATCGACAACTTGTACCACGATAGTACACTGACTCGCGCGTCACGGCATGTTGCAGTTTTGGCAAAAGAAAAAACACCATAATAATACCGGGACCATAGTATTCCCCCCTACATTGCCCTATGTGAAAACGTAACGAGCCAACTTTGTTTTTGACATGATAATGTCTTTTAGCTGGACATCGTTTGAAACTTTCTGTAACATTTTATTTACCGTCACGCTGTATGACGTCATCATTGCATAACGTCATTGGGATTGTTGTAAATAAAGGTTTGTTTTGATACGTCGCAATATATACAACAATTTAACATATATTATGTGTTAAAAATAATAGGCCTATCACTGCAAACAATTAAACCAGATTTATAAAGCGTCCCTATGAAGATAGGTTAGAGACAATGTAGATAGGTTATTGTCTCTAGTTAATGGTTGTCTTCGTATGTGATTCAGCTAACGATCCTGCATCTATTCATTAAAAAAGATACAGTTCCGTTTACCAAATGGTAAAAGCTTAAGAGCATGATAATGTCTTTTAGCCGCCAGCTAAACGCAACATTATTATGGTTACTGACTGACTGATTGTTTCTTTTGCGCAAATGTTGCGTTTAGCTGGCGGCTGAAAGACATTATCATGCTCTTAAGCTTTTACCATTTGGTAAACGGAACTGTATCTTTTTTAATGAATAGATGCAGGATCGTTAGCTGAATCACATACGAAGACAACCATTAACTTTTAGAGAGTTTAAAAAGTAAAACAAATAGCCACGTCACGCTTATTCCAGAATGTAGTCTCCAGAAATGTTTAGATGACTGAAGAAAATATTGGCGTAACGTGACACGTGTGTTATATCCAATGGAGATAGCTTTGACAGGGAACGTATAAACCTTATATTGATAATAGAGAATTTTCCAAATAATCAAAAATAGCGGGCCTTTTGATCAAACCTCGTGTATGAGAGGCGCCGGGTTTCAATATCGTGAGCCTTTTGATCAAACCTCGTGTATGAGAGGCGCCGGCTTTCAATAGCATGGGCCTTTTGATCAAACCTCGTGTATGAGAGGCGCCGGGTTTCAATAGCATGAGCCTTTTGATCAAACCTCGCGGATGAGAGGCGCCGGGTTTCAATAGCATGCGCCTTTTGATCAAACCTCGTGTATGAGAGGCGCCGGGTTTCAATAGCATGAGCCTTTTGATCAAACCTCGCGGATGAGAGGCGCCGGGTTTCAATAGCGTGAGCCTTTTGATCAAACCTCTTGTATGAGAGGCGCCGGGTTTCAATAGCATGAGCCTTTTGATCAAACCTCGTGTATGAGAGGCGCCGGGTTTCAATAGCATGGGACTTTTGATCAAACCTCGGGTATGAGAGGCGCCGGGTTTCAATAGCATGAGCGTTTTGATCAAATCTCGTATATGAGAGGCGCCGGGTTTCAATCTTTTTTAAGCTAGTCTGACCTAGAAACTTTTCCACTAAAGGCCATAACTTTTCTTTTCTGGGTTGATATTCTAAGATTTTATTCTTTGCATATTTGGCTCAAGTGGAAAACCGGTAACTGGTGATCATTTTCTGTTCTTTATTTGCAAAATAACTTGATAATCCGCAGGTAACAATGTATTGATACACTGACTGGATGGTGTCAATTTAATTCCGGGGTTTATTTTTTCCTTCCATTGTTGCTGGTCGTTTGTTTGATAAAAATTCTGACTCAGAATATATTTCCACACTTTAGCATTGACACTGTTATTACTGTTGAAACGTATTTATAATCGGGCCTCGTGTTTGCCAACAAAGTAAGGGTACGAGGCAGGATAGGCGACCGATAACAACGTGGCCGGCATTACTCTGTAACCTCTCGTTATTACCCCAAGTGTCATGTCCATACGCGTCGTCCTGGGGTGGGGGGTTTATAAAGGCACCTAGATTTATTGTTTTTAGTCCTGCCCGGTAATCGAACAGGCATAGAAAATGTAAGTCATCAATATCAAATTTTTGTGTACTCAATTAATTAGAATAATTAGTAAAATTAGAGTTACTATGCTACTGACACACGGGATACTCTGTGGCGCGACTCAGTCGCTTGTACCAGCTTCTTTGTGGCACCACTCGGTGGCTCGTGTAAATGGTTTTGGTTCAGAGACGCGCCACTGTCCATTTGCTCAGTGATGCAAAATAGTTTTTTTAAGAAGATTATATTAGTTACTTTTTACGTTAGTTTAATCATCGACTAAGGCGAAGAATTTCTTCTCCTTCCTCTTCCCGTACGAAGACGTCGCCGTCTTAGACAACGTCGATTCCGGATGCATCAGAAGTATGAGTTCCACGTCATAGGTTGGCAGTGGGACAGTTATATACATTAACAGGTGGTCTGAAAGCGGCGATAGAAAATTGTTTAACTAATTTAGAATGTCAGAAAACATGTTCAATCGCTTCTAAATTTAGTGGAATTTCATATCCAGAAGAAAAACACAAACATGAGACGAAGTGTACCTGCTGAAGAAAGCTCTGCAATTACTTTGACGTTATTATATTCACACACACGAGCGCGCGCGCGCGCGAATCTAACTCCGAAGTACGTAAGCGCGAGTTATAAGTGAAAAAAAGAAAAAATGAATTAATGGAAATAGTAATTAAAAAAATACACAACGACTCAAATCGAAATGCTATGTTTAAGCGAGTACTCTGTCTAGTTTCCTTTACGTATGTTACGGCTTAAATCACTGAGAATGTGTCAACCAAGAGAGAAAATCAACTGTCTGTTAATAAGTTAAAGTTCCATCATAAACATATTTTTATTAAAGAAAAATCAAACACAGTGGAGAAAAATGGAGTTTAAAATCATTGGGCAAGGTATGTTGATGATATATTTTGTATCTGGACGGGAACAGATAGACAGCTCCATATGTTCTTAGATTATATTAATTCCTTTTATAGTACTGTGCAATTTACACTTGAAACAGAAAATATGAAAAGTTTGAATTTTTTGGATCTTACTTTTACTAGGTCACAAAATAATCTTAGTTTTCAGATATATAGAAAACCTACCTTTACAGATACCGTTATACATAAACAATCACTAACGTCATGACGTCATGGCACATAACATTAAGCAGTTTTCATGCAATGGTTAATCGTCTCCTTATAGTTCCTTTATCCAAAGACAAATTTCAATAAAGAAGTAGATATTATAAAAGCCATAGCAAAAAATAACGGTTATGATGAAAGAATAATAGACTCTTTAATTTAAAAAAACATAAAAAAATATTTTAAAAGAATTTTATTCCATAGAGCCACATCAGGGTAACAAAAAGTTTCAATTAACAAATTAAATTCCGTTTATACCAGATAGGATTAATAATAGGTTAAAAAAGCACAATCTTAACATGGTATCAGTACACAAACGTAATCTTTTTTTCATTACTAATCAATAATAAAGACAAATCAAACACACTGGAGAAAAATGGAGTTTATAAAATACACTGTGCAGAATGCGAAGCTATTTTTATCGGATAATGTGGCAGTGCTCTGAAACATCGCATTTCTGAATATAAGAAGGCGATTTTAATCAATACAGCCAATACAGGTTTTGCAGATCATTGCTTACAACACAATCACTTCATAGATACAAAAAACATAACACTACTCCACAACATACAAAAAGCTAAAAAAATGGATTTGTTAGAAATTCTAGAAATTAAAAAAGCAATTAAAAAAAATAAAACTTTAACAAATGAAGAAACTGAATTCTGTGTATCCCCTTTATTAAAAGCTGTTATTTAGTGTAGTTAATTTTATATTTTGCATTCAGATTATGTTTAGTTATTACAGACACTTGACCTTCCCTTAGCTTCTGCAACCCCCCTCTCCACCTTCACACCTCACACATTTTCCGATACACGCCCTAAACAGATGTTCACCACACCACCCTTACATCCTTGTTTAGGTGTTCATTCATCTCTTTGACAATGGCTTAAGAAGCTGAAACAGCTGTCAGAGTTAAATAAAAACTGTGAGACGTACCAAGTGTTTTGTCCAATGTTTTAAATTCTGTTAAAATTAAAAATGTAAGTTTCAATTTAAAATAAATCAGAGCAAATCCTTGAATTTGCTTGAATAAGCTGAGTACCTTGGGTCCCAAATTGCCGGTTTTTACTCTACTGCTATTATAAACCGGTCCGAATCATAATTCAACTTCATGAGATAGTAAAGAAAACTTAACTATAGTAGTTCATTATCTATAGTAAAGAAATAGTAGTTCAATTTTACAACCTTGACAACATTACTATAAACACTGAAAGTGCTACTCTGTGGCGCGACTGAAAGTGGCCCGTGTGCAAGCACCAACGCCACAAATCGTCGCCACTAATGGCGGGGATTGGCTTCTGCGTGCCACAGTCGCGTGCCACTAACGCTTGTGTGCGAGTGTACAATTTAAAACCATGTAAAACAACCGAGCGCGACTGAGTGGCGCCTCCGAGTGGCCTGTATGTCAGCAGCCTTAATCATATATACGAGATCTATTGTGAGTTAAACGTCGTCTTCAGCATTTTTTTCTTTGGAAGAGACAAATTCTGTCCTTTCTTCAGTGTGATCTTTGATATGTGGTCTCGCAAAAGTTTCTCACATCAAATCTGTACTTCGGCAGGAAGGAAACAACGAACATTGCACACGTAGGCCAGTTTCAGTGCTGTTTTTGTTTTATCCGTTCCACTGAGTGACATTACTTGTGGGAAAGTTGCAAAATATTTTAAATATTTAATAAATTTGAAAAGTATAAAAAATAGTTCTGAGTAATAGTAGGCTATGATGCAAGAGTGTATATCCATGAGGCAGATATACAAATGACTGAAGTTTGATGGAAACTTTACCTTGTGTTCTTTTAAGGAGGAACAATCATAAAATTAGACTTTTAATCTTGTATTGATCCATTTCTATCAATAACTGAAAACTTCTACATACTCCACTTTGGAGAACTTGACGTCTTTTTCTTTAACATATTGCCATAAAAACCAAAATATCTGTTACACTGACTACAGCTGTGGCCACGCACTGAGAAAATGTGCTTGACTGTAGTATTTCTAGTCTACGTCGACCATGAACAAAATGCATCCATAAGGAGATCTTATGTTGACCCCCTGCTGAACGGTCGTGACATTTCTTTCTAAAGCACCACTGTTTGTTGCATCTTTTTTTATAAATAAAGTGAAGAACAAACGGAAAGACTGCGGTTTTATCTTTCCTCCTTTAAAATTACATAAAACAATAAGTAAATTTTATTGTAATAAAGATATTTACAATAAAAAGTGCATATCTAAAATGCGAAAATAAGGCATTACAGTACAGTAGTGAGGCCAGAATGCCTAAATGGAATGAATGTCTAGCATTTAATTACAATTTAGACAGACTAGAAATATTGAAAAGACAAAAAGATATTAGGCCCATGAAAAACTTCAGAGGTTGGAAAGTAAGAAGTAATGATGAAATATATCAAAGTATAGAAAATATAACAGAAACGGTGAGAAAAAGAAGACTATTATTTTTTTGACGTTTATATAGAATGGACGACAATAGGTTAACAAAACAGATCTTGAAATATCTGTGGGGAAAGAAGTCAACATCAAATTGGATTAAAGAAGTCAAAACGGATTTTAAAAAAATAATATAAACGCAGTAATCGAAAGAGAAGTTTTTCAGGCAAAAGTGTTAAAAATGGAAGGAGTCCAGTGTAGGAGAGAGAAAAACGCAGGTTCAAAGTAGACTGAAGACACGAAGAAAAGATATAGTAAAAAGATGAAAGAATATTGGAGAAAACGACAAAAACAAGACAAGGAATGAAGAATTGAAATTGGCATGTGGTGCTCAGATGGCCGATTGTCCACTGGTGTGACAGTGGACGTTAAATATAAACAGACACAGCAATTTTCTGGCTTACATGAGCTACATGCACGTGCGTGTGGGTAGTGACATTAAACAGGTGTCCTGACCTCAAAATTAAAGATATAAAATCGGAAACGTTGTAGGCGGATATTTTAAACATAGTAAAAACGACTTAGGCTTAGATGTTTGATGAAAAAGGGGGGGATAATTTCTTATACTTCTATATTCTCTGAAACTCGTCAATTGTACTGAAATAAAAATAATTAAAAGTCTAGATTTTGCTACGGCAGTAGTGTGACTACAGTGTCCGGATCCGACATACGTAATTAAGTGAGGCGACCTATCTAACATCTTCACTAAAGATATTAACTGAAATACCTTTAATGTGATAGCTGAGGAAGAGTGTTAGGTCACATAAACATGAAGATACCCATTGTGATATGGGCGAAACGTTGTCTTACTGTTATCAGGTGTAGTTGTAATTAGCTTGTTAAACATGGATTGTTGTCGGAGGGAGGGGGAGAAGTGTGTTTGTTTTATACTTATCTTGCGTGCTGTTTTACTGAAGTACCACTTGTTCCAAAACAGTACCACTCATACTTGACTTTACTTCTAGTTACTTTAATTATATTTACTGTATCTATACAGTAATCACGAAAATGTTTAGCCAACGTCTGCATTGCGTCAAGATGCTCTTTATACTCGGTTATTTGATGGGTTTTAACCAAAGCCTACGATGAAATTTTTATACTCGTCATCATCATCATCATCATCTTAAACAAGGATTAAACCAAAAGTGGTTTGTTGCGGCCCCAAGCAGACAGACCAGAGCCGGACACTCCACACCTCTCCGTCCTCTCGGTTTATAATCCAACGGTTGTTTACGGATGCGGCAGTCGTTCATTCGGTTAGCCATGTTGACCCAAATATGGGCAGTCATATCGAGTGTACTCATAATACTCAGTTCCTGTCGTATCCATTTCTTCTACGATATTGAAGAGTAGGCCTACACCGTGCCATCCTGAAAAATCTCATTTCGATTGCTTGAATTCTCTACCTGACCTGAGATATTTTTCTACTTGTAAATATTCAATTTCTAACACAGAAACGCAAAAGACGCTTTTAAAAAACGCAAACATACGAGAAACAAACGCTAACTCGCAAACATCACAAATAAAAACGCTAACACTTACAACCACAAAAAATAGAAATTGCGCTGGACCAGTGGCGTGGCGTGGGTACATAACAGCTGTTGCCGGTTGTGATAGGCCGAAAACTTAACCTAAAAATTAATTCGAATTTTTCTGGTACCTAGTGTTCTTTTTAGGGCCAAATATATTTTTTTTAGAATATTTTCTATCATTCGCTGGCAGAAGAAGAGGGTCCCGATTGAACATGATCTGACTCTCATTATACTTACACAGAATAAATTAGAACACAAATAATGGAATTAAAAATGATAAAGACAAACAGAGGAACACATAACTAAACGAACAAAACACAAATAGGTATGTAGACTGCTGCACGTTGGTTCCGAAACGAATATAGCTGCTAACTGAGCGTTTTGCCGGTTTATACAGCGGCAACACATTGGGTGGACGAATGTGTCCTCCTCCCGGTTGTACAGTGACAAGTGTTACGAGGTCAATGACCACAATCAGTAAAATATTGCCGATGTCTGAGCCGGCAACACAAGATGGTGCAAATGCACATCAGTTCGAAAGCAATGCTACGTTTTCCTATTAATATTGTTCGGATTTAAAATTATTCAGTAACTATTTGTTGAATAATTATTTATTCTGTGATATAATTAACATTATTTTCTTTCGCCTGCAGGACTGTTGCCGCCGGCAACAGGGGTTACATGATGCTATGCTCCGGAATCAAAATCTAAATCTGAATATAAATATACCATATTAAATTCTTGGATTTCGTTGTCCATGACGTGTCCGTTACTTAACTAAATATAATTATTTCACTACCGACTCGGAACACAAATTTTTATGGGTAAAAACGTAAATGTTTCACCTTATAACCTGAACCGGTTTTCCCTTTTCAAAAAGCTTGTTCAGAGGTTGAGAGTCTCTGAAGAAGCTTTTTAAAAAGCGAAAACCGGTTTAGGTTATAAAGTGAAACATTTACGTTTTTACCCATAAAAATTTGTGTTCCGAGTCGGTAGTGAAATAATCATATTTAACATATTAAGTTACGCGTAATACATTCAATTACAACTGCTATTTGCTGTCTTGAAGAAGAAAATTCGGTTTGGAAACCGATGTTTACCAAAGTTTACGTACAATATTTGAGATTGTCTGTTGTTGTTGGTATAGAGTTCGCTTTGTTGTAAACAGTTTGGCGTTAACATTCAGATAAGATTGTAATCACATCGTGTCGGCGTCACTTGTTAACCTCCTTTGTCAGTTTGTTTGCTTGTTGACAATGTTGTTGACTACAGAGTTGATCATATAAATGTGGTCTTGTTACCGACTCTATATTTAAACTACATTTACACGTGTAAATAATCACATAGGCTAAGGATTATTTATTTTTATTTTTGGTGTTCTGCCCTAAGGCAGGTCTTTAAATGGTAAAAGCTCTCCAAGCTGTCCTATCGCATACCAGTCTTTTTGTTTCTTCGTAACACCCTCTAATTTTTATGCTATCTATTAGCTTCATTCTTCTACGCTCTCTTCTTTTTATCCTTCTGTGACACCCTCCATGACAGTTGTAAGCAAGCAGTCTCTTCTTAAACAATGACCTAACCAATTATTTTTCCTATTTTCTATTACCTTCAGGATTTTTCCATCTTCCCGTATTATTCTTAAAACTTCATCATTCCTTATTTTATCAACCCACCTTACTTTTTCCATTGGTCGCCAAACCTACAACTCAAATGGTCCTAATTTGTTCTCATCCTCCTTCCTCAGTGTCCGTGTCTCTGAACCATATAAAGCAACGCTCCAGACATAACATTTGGCCAACCTTTCCCTTAAATTCTTATTAATTTTGCCACACAGCAGTCTTTTCTTTCCGTTAAATGCCTCTTTTGCTATAGCAAATCTTGCTGTAACTTCACGAATGCAAGACATATCTTCACTTATCAAGCATCCAAGATATTCCTCATCTGCTGATCACCATACACTTAGTTTTTTCCTTATTAATCCTCATTCCACATTCCTCGCATACTAAATTCAAATCTCTCTTATCATTTCATTAATTGTCTCTTCCTTTTCTGCTAAAACAGCCATGTCATCAGCAAACCTTTTCAATTCTTCTTCCACCGACATTCACCCCTCTTGTTTTGTCAAAGCACTTCCTAATCAAGTCATCAAGATAAATGTTAAATAAAGTTGGTGACATACAGCAGTCGTGCCTTACTCCTCTTCCACTCTTAATTCCTTCTGAACTCTCCTTTCCGATTTACACACTCACTTCGGATTATTTAAAAGAACCAGAATTTATTTTTTCGTGGGAACCGCTGGATAGATAATATTAAATGCTGTTTCAGTAGTTGTGTAGGGTATTGGTATTAGTTTGATTACAATGTTCAAACATGCAAATTAAATATAAAAACTTAATGCATTATTTGTTTATTTAAAAATTATATCTTTCTCCAACTACAGAGTGTTTCCAAACAGGAGGTGCCAAACTTCGGGAAATAATTCTAGCAACAGACGGATGTACCAACATTACAACAAGAAAAACACAGATTTGAGCAAACATATCTAACAAGCGGAATTCAAAATTTGCACGAAATTTTTATCAAACTAATGATGATTTGTGCTTAGCCAATGTTAACGAGTCTTCAGAATGAAGTATACCTATACACAGCGCTGAGTGATTTATATGTCTTTTACATGTCGGTAGTGTTTTCAGTTATATTATAGAAAACCGTCTTTCAGTTTCGCTTGCAGTAGTCAACTTTATTTCTTTAAGAATTTCTGGTAAACCCGAACAAACTAGGGCCGTCCCTATTTGACTTATACCTTTAGTTTGTCAATGCATCAAATCCGTGATCTTCCTTTTTTCTTTTATGTTATGTTCTCAAGGTGTGCAGGTGGGTGTACAAGAATTCGTAGACGAACCCAGTTATGTTATGTTCTCAAGGTGTGCAGATGGGTGTACAAGAATTCCTAGACGAACCCAGTTATGTTATGTTCTCAAGGTGTGCAGGTGGGAGTACAAGAATTCCTAGACCAACCCAGTTAATAAGGTTTAGACGGGCGTTCGCTAAACAAAGTTGAGCGAGTTTCTATGCGTCGGGTTTTTCTAAAACCTTAAACCGAGAGTCGGTGAGGAACAATCGCTATAGAGTAGTTTCACTCTATTATTTTCAGTTTTTTGAACTAATTTAAACACTTGCAACGTTAAGAATTCTTGGAAAATTAAGACCTAAATGTTTAATAAAAGAGATCCTGGCTTGTACGAGGGTTGATATTTCTGTTTCTAAGGTCAAAAATGATTTAAAGAATAATGGATATGTATGTGATGTATGTGTGAAAAGTGGAACAATTTGTTACGGGAGAAATTTTTAAATTTTATCAGAACCCATAACTCGGAGTTGTACGCAGAATTCGCAAACACTGAACGTTTGTCACCGTCAATAAGGAGGCGTCACTAGTGAACACACTGAATGCAAGTGGAAAGTAACTCAACAGCCGCAAGAAAAGACTACAAAGACTGTAGAAAAAGAACTTAATGCCTACGACGGATAACTGAATTTTAGATTTTAGTTTTGTTCATCATTCTTGTTGGTAAGCTGGACGTCTTCTGAGTACAGAGAAATGTACTAAGAATCCTTTCGTCTGCAGATGACGCGTGAAATATTTTTTATACAGGCGGTTCTTATTAAAAATTTAATTAAGAAAGTTGTGTTATTGGTTATAATCACAAATAGAATTATCACTGTTACACACTACTATAGAAAATGTATTCCTATTAGCGCTTTCAAGCTACACAGCTCATCCTCAGATCGGAAATAACAACTTAAATATTTTTTCTTGTTTTCTTCTATAAATGTTATTTGTTTCATCATTTGGTTTATCCTTGACTGGTACTTACTTGTATAATCATACCTTATTTCTTCATATGGCCTTTTACTTATAAATGCTTCCGTTTTCTTTATGTATTCAACCTTTTTCAGTAGCAGCATTGTGTTTCCTTTGTCTACCTTCGTAACTACAATATCATTCTTTTTGATTATGTTTTTTATTTTAGTTACAGTTGATCTAACTTTTTGTTAATTTCTTGAGTTATACAAATTTTTCTTAAATATTTTGTCTACTACGTTACCTACTTTCCACCTTATTCATTTTTAATCATTTTCATTTTCTAGTTTCTGTATTATGCTTTCGCATTCAATAATGTTTTTTCCTTGTTATTTTGAATGAACATCACTTCTTTCACAGCACTTTAACAATTAATAATTTAATGCACTTTCACTTGTGCATTATTAATTGTTTTTTTCTTGATTTAATTCTGATGGCGGCGCTATTTTAAACCTTTTGCCAACATTTCTTTTTCTTCTGTATTAAAATTTACCTCTGTAAAGTTTATTACTCTTTTTTCATAGTTATCTTTAGAAAGATGTTCCTTTTTTAATTCGTTCTTTCTTATTAATTTATTCAACTTATCTGCCAGGTTTTTATTTTTATTCTCCAATTTCTTTTCTACGTACCCTAAACCAAAATTATATAATATCTCTTCTAACTCTAAATATGCGTATATTCTTAACAACTCTATAGGTCTGTCATATAATTCCCTATTATATTTACTAATTAAACCGTAAAGTGACCTTATTTCTAATTTTATCCACAACTTCTCGCTTTGTTCTTTTACTTTTTTAGCTACCGCGTTCTTATTTTTCAATTTTAACTTGCGCGTATTTCGCAATGACATTATTAACCAGACATTAAACCATAGTTTACTTAAGACCCTCAATATTTGACTTTTAAGTTGAGGTATTTAAAGACTTTTCTTACCTTATTGTTGTCGTCCATTACCTGTCGTCGATTGCACATCTTATCAGAAATTTAATTAATAAAGTTGTGTTAGTGGTTATAATTAAAAACAGAATTATCACTGTTGCACAACACTATAGAAAAATTATTTCGATTAGTGCTTTCAAGCTTCACATATCATCGTCAGATCGGAAATAACAATGAAATTTTGTTAGAATGTTTGAACTTTATTTCCAATCTGACGATGAGCTGTGAAGCTTGAAAACACTAATCGGAATAATTTTTCTGTAGTGGGAAAAATTACAAATCACATTTTGTAATTAGGACCAGCTATTCGTTAATACACTAGTTTTACATAAGTTATCAGTTGATTTAGGCTTTTGTACACTTGCCAGACCATTGTGGAAGTGCAAGTCATTCACACGGTACTCACCAAGCTTAACGTCGCCTTTAACATCCCCAAGTGATGGCAATAAGTAGGATAAGTTGGCGGGTGTGGGGTGGATTCATCGGCTAGAGTCCGGCTGGAATTCTAGATTCGGAGGCTTGTGTACTGTCCGCTGTGCCTTACGAACGTTCATTGTATTGTTACTGTTACGTGGCATAGTATGTGACCTAGACGCCTATAGAATAATCGTCACAATCAGGTAGGCTTGTCTGAGAAAGTCGAGAAGGTGCGCGGGCGTTGCGCAATGCTAACCGCTCACATAGCGCGTGCAAAGCGTCATTTATCTTTACAGCCCAGCAATACGTTTTGAATATCGCAATAAAAGGCCTACTGGAATAGTTTCAGTAAACGATCTGAAGAACAGACTCTGAAGTTCAGGTACTAAGTATGAGTAGGTACATAATAGTATTTCCGTTGTTAGTTCAGTCCTGATGCAAACCACGTTGTTAGTTCAATCCACGTTGCAAAGGAACCATCTTGACACTGTTCATACAGTAATGTATTACGCGCATGTGCAGAATGTCTGTATAGTCATGTGAAAGTTATCTTACTACTTAAATCGGAGCACGTCGTTTTTAGACTTCCTCATTATCACCATATTCTGAATAAAACACCACTATATTCTGTACCACTATATTCTGTAAGCTGCCTGATATAAAAAAATTGAGATAGAAGGAGGTAAATGAACAACGGCAGACAAGTGGCGTCTTTGTATTGAGAATATAATCAAGGAAGAAGATAAAATCTGGGAACTGGTCCACATTACCGACGTCGTTGTGGACAGTTTGGTCAATAATAACGCTGACACAGGGACAAGTTCCGACACAGATAAGGAAGGTATTGAATTGCTCTTTGCCAGCAACTGATAGTATACAGTACATTCGCCATGATAACAGCTTCTACTTTTGTTTTCAGTAAACTTATTTTTTTGTTTTTATGATTTTTAAACGGTTAATTTAAAAAGCCATTAACTGGTGTTACAAAACATTTCACTGTCGGTCTGACACACTCAAATTTTACTTTGAGCAAGACAAATTATTACAATTTATATGTGTTTATGCAGTGTCAATATTAGCCTATATGTTATACTGTCTGTACTGGTTCTGTCAGAGTGACACGCCTCTAACTCAACCAGCAAATAGCGTTTCAGATGTGCCAAGCCTGTTTGTTTACATCAGGATTAAACTAAGAGCGGAAATAGTATACAGGTTTTATTAAGATCCTGAAGTGGTAAGAAGGTGTGTTAACTTAACGACATGTCTTGCAGGCGGGAGTGCTCTTACTTCTATGTCAACAACATTTCGTAACTGTTTTTGTCTTGTAACATATTAAATTGTAAAGTCTTAAGGGAAACTGCCTAAAATAAGCAAAAAGAACAGACTTAAAAATGTTTAAAGTCCACTTGATGGAAGTGGAGGAAAATTAAGCGCTAACATTGTATTTGTTTATACTCAGCCTGTAGCTAATTTCCTGGTCGCTTACTCTACTGACACACAAAGGCTTCTAAACTCACAGACTGACTAATGTATACAATTCTATACAATGTTTAAAAATATTTTATGTTTTTTAAAGGAAACAGTGTGTGTGTGTGTGTGTGTGCGCGCGCGCGAAACCGTCTATAAGGATTAAATATATGTATAAATGCTCAAATTTTTCTTGTTGTATATATTTTATATTATTATTAATAATAGAACTTTTTATAAGAATATATTTTATTTTGTAAATTACATTTGTTTCGATAGCAATCTGTCATCATCAGATATGATGATATATATATATATATATGTTATCAATATAACATCATATCTGATATCAACTAGATATCTGATGATGATCGTTGGATCACTATCGAAACATATGAAATTTACAAAATAAAATATATTCGTGTACAAAGTTTTATTATTAATAATAATATAAAAAATTAAATAATAAAATTTTAATCATCTTAAAGTCTTTACAATTTTTTAAAGAAAACATTTTAAAACATAAAACGTAAAAACTAAAACGTTGGGCACTTTTTAAGAACAACTTGAGTTGTTCTTAGCAGCTCTTTGAAAATAGCTTAATAGGCCGAAACAACTGCCAGATGTTAAGATTAAACTGTGAAACATACCAAGTGTCTGTGCGTTTTAGAAAACCTTTTATGAATTTATATAAAATCCTTGAAGGCTTAGTATGTAGTGTGTTGGGTGAAACATCTTTATTTCACTGATCGAACGGTTGCTCGGCTCTTGGTAGAACAATTTGTCAATATTTGAATTTATTAAACAAACACTTGGATTATTTGTTCTACAGACAGTTTTTTTTTAATTTCCTGGCAATTGTTTCAACAGTTACGACAGCTCCAGAAGTTACATTTGAACTGAGGTATTTAGAGTCTATGATTGATGGGGGAGGGGTGAGTCACAGACTACCTCCATAGACTACCTAGGACCTACCTACTTACCTCCTACCTTGGTCATACACTACCTTTACCCCGACTACCATACATTTCAAATCTCATACCACTCATAATCTGTGGCACTATACCAAGTGTTTATTTATTAAATTCAAATATAAATATCCTTATGATTCTTTGTTTCTGTACATATACCCGATGTTAACCTGAATAATTTTTATAACAAAATAAATACCGTACCGTGTATAGACGGATGCTTTCGATTCGTCATAGAAAAGGTGGATTGGTTTCTATTCTTTAAATAGTGCTACTAAAGCCCTATAAAGAAAAAAATGAACGTTTAATGTGTAACATATTGTTATTTAAACGCGTAATGTTTTCAGAATAAAATTATAAATTTTATATTTGTCCAATTTTATTTAGGCCTAACAATTTTAAGATTGCGATTGAATTTGTGTTGATTGCTAAACACTTAAGTTTTCGTTATTTATTGGGAAGGACATAATTTTTATTTTTCAACTTTAAATTCTGCCATTGTCTGACTATTTTGCTTGAATAATAGATAATTTGAAGAATAACGTACTATTTCTTTCGTGTTTAAAAAGAAGAGCACTGTTCGATTGTTTAAGATGTTTTGAGGAAACATCTTTAATTTGTGGTTTGGGTAAGTCATTTTGAGCAATTGTTGCTGAATGCTAGTTGCTCGCTGTGTTAAATCGTTGACACAGAAACTATAAGAAGACTCTTGATTCTTTAATTTATAAAAAAAAAATCAGAAAAACACTGGATATATTAATTAATTAACAAAAAGCCAGCCATATATTTTTGTTCATAAATCGATTTCTAATTTTTTTTGTATCGGCCATCTAAGGACCACATGCCAATTTCTTTCTTTATTCTTTGTTCTTTTCTTTTTCTCCAATATTATTTCATCTTTTCACTGTGTCTTCTCCTTCCTGTCTTCAGTCCACTTTGAACCTGCGTTTTTATCTCTCCTACCCTGGACTACTTCCATTTTTAACATTTTTGCCCGAAAAACCTCTCTTTCAATTGCTTCTTCTTACGTGTATAATATTTGATATAAATTTTATTATTTTATTGGTAGAAGCTTAAGGGAACTACTGTTTTTATGTTGGTTATTTTAGAAGCATCCATTTGTATATCGTTTGTTTTTGATCAGATTTGTATCTATAGGCTTATTGTTCATTTTGTAGAGGATTAGCGTGATGAATAAACATTGTGCTAGAAAACCCGAAGCCACATACACACGCGCGCGCGCACAACACACACACCCGCGCGTGACCGCGTTTACGGTTAACCTGATTTGAGTAAACACACGCGAAAATAAAATTACTCCACTGCCGACGAACAGATAAATACATCACGCTTACTTGTTTTTCGCAAATAACAATAATAACACTTTTCTACGGTGAAGTGGAAAATCTTGATTTATGTCATTTTATTTAATGACAATATGAATACTTAATAAACCGAAGTGGTAACCAATAAGGGTAACCAATAAGGGTTACTGTCGATACGGTGTTTTTCCATCGTCAGTGTCGCGCCCGATTCGTGTATCACGCAGGGCGACACCACCACACAAACGCTAACACAGGCACACACATACAGAGAAGCCTGGCATGAAATCATGTACAGCATGAACTCAATAATAATAATAATAATAACTAAAAACCAAACGTGCTGTTCGCGGTAGCATGCGAGATGCATAATTAACGTAGACAAGACGGTATTGATGTAAATAAAGCAGGATAGCCATCTGTTGTTGCTACTAGGCGAAACTAGCGCCTCCTGTTTTGTTCGTACTATCACGAATGTGTAGCCGTTTTACCTATAATAATATAATTTGTTTCTGTTTACACACACGCACACACACACACACACACACATACACACACACACAATATTTTCAAATAAACCTTGTTAAATATACAAACAGGTTTATTACATACAGGAATATAGGAAGCTCTAGCGTATAGGCCTACGTTTGACATATGGAATAAAGGAAAATCAATTCAGTAAGTATCTTGTAAATGTATCAATAACGCGTATTTTTATTGTGTTATTTCCGTTTACTTTAATGGGACTGATTTTAGGATGTTATCACATGTTTTTCATCCACTTTAAAGATAGTAATGTTAACTAGTCCTAACTTGCTTTTTCTTCTGTATGAAACTGACCGACCACGGAGCCTACCGCCTCAAGGCCAAATTCTAGATACTCCACTGCTTCTAAGACTCCATGACACACAACATCACACATTAGGGGTTGGGGAGAATGGAGACAACTATGAAAAGTATTGGATTTACTCACATCTATTTATATGTGAGTTCTTCCTTTGTAAGTAACTCGTTGAGTTTCCTACAGGTCTCACTCCCATGTAATATCTTCAAATAAATACACTGCAAGTAGGTTTATATTCACCTGACGTACGTTTCACAGAAATTATTCTGCATCTTCCGAGGCTTGTTTGTATTGTAATTGAATGTTTCGCTTACAATACAGCTAACGGATAATCTAATTTGCTTTGATTCTTTTATCGATTGTTTTAATATTTATGTAGTAGCTATGTATTATATACGTATTTAATGTTAATTTTATTATTCTAATAAATGTATACTTTTAAATAAATTGTCTTGTTTTGCTTTTATTTGTATTTGTTCTTTAATTAGTAGACTATATTATTATTATTGTGTTTGTAAATATTAAGAATTTCCCAGATATTCATTTTATTAACTTTTTGTACGTTTTTAATTAATTTGACATTTTGAATGTCTGGAAATTTATGTTTATTGTTTAAACAGTGTTTGGCTAAATTAGATTTGTAAATAATAGGTTTTAGAAAGAATCAATGAAAGAAATATTATCAAACAAATAGCAATAGACAATGGATACAAAATAAAAACTATCAATATTGCGACGATACAAATAAATATTTTCACATAGGATAATTATGTGTGTTGAAATTATGCACAAGTCTATATTGGAGGTGTAGAAAAATTATTTATTTATAACACAAGTAAATAAATGTTTATATGATATATTAAATTAAACAAAATGTCATGAATAGTATTTTATTTATTATCAAAGAGTTTATATAGTTCAGTTTTGGTAGGTTTTACTTGAACGTAGAATTCCTTTACACTCGGCGTGACGTCACTCGCTCCGTCGCTGTTACGCTCCTTTCTGCAAAGATCGCCGGCCGCCTCTCGTTCTCTCTCTCTCTCTCTCTCTCTCTCTCTCTCTCTCTCTCTCTCTCTCTCTCTCTCTCTCTCTCTCTCTCTCTCCGCTGGGGTTCGCCGCACAACTGATAACACTGATGCAGATTTTATACATAAATTGTCACTTTCGAATCGTTTGTTTACTCGCTCGCAATTGGTTATTATTAATTATTGTTACTCAGGTTGATAATAATGAGTGAAATTATTTAAAAGCGGTGTATAATGCTTACACCTTCCGGCTTTCTTGGGTGTTCCGCGTTAATAAGGATTTTTCATGGTAGATAAATCTCCCTAAGCGGAAAATCTTCCACTCACATGTAATAGCACTAGAATATTTTAAAACTGGTACTTCACCCACTTGGTTCTAATCGACAAACTCGAAAAGAGTCCCAAGACTTAGAGTTACTCTAGATTAAACCAGTTCGAACAAGAAAAACTCTTGACGAAGAGCACACGTTCACTATGCAACGGCTTCCGATGAACTGCCCCGAAGTACACATGACAACCGACGGATCTGACTGAATTTAGGGGCTTCTGATTGGTCAATCAACTGTCTACGTGGTTGATTGAACAAAAAAAGACGCGTTGCAGGCGAATCTTTGTATAAATCTGCGAGTGCCTGCTCAGATTTTATCTAGAATTTGTATTACTTTTCAATAGATAAGAGTGAAAAGTTGAGTTTTCAATTACTAAAAAACCACATTTAAAAAATAGCTGAGAACAACAGAGTATACAGAAAATGTAGCTATTTTCAAAAATAATTCACTGTTCAAGTCTCATGCCGATCGGCTAACAAACGCGGAAGATATAAAAACGAAGGCTCACCACACGCGAATGCGCGCACGTATTCACACACAAAGTACATGGCATTATACAGCAAAAATTTATAAAGAATTTGGTATAACACAAGTCCTTATCCGTCACTAAATACAAAACTTATAGCTAATTGACAAAAATTGCATAAATCAATTTAAAACATGCTAATGTCCGTCATCCATGATCTGATATACTTATTCTAGATCATCATTCTGTGTTTTGTTGCAATATATTAGAAAATAAAATAAAACATAAACTCAGTATACAAACACCATAAAAACCTACCATACATATTCTATTAAAACAATCGATAATAGAATCGAAGTAAATTCGATTATCCGTTTTTGTAAGCGAAACATTCAATTACAATACAAACAGACCTCTGAAGATGCAGAATGATTTCTGTGAAACGTACGTCAGGTGAATATAAACCTACTTCAGTGTATTTATTTGAAGATATTACATGGGAGTGAGACCTGTAGGAAACTCAACGAGTTACTTACAAAGGAAGAACTCACATATAAATAGATGTGAGTAAATCCAATACTTTTCATAGTTGTCTCCATTCTCCCCAACCCCTAATGTGTGATGTTGTGTGTCATGGAGTCTTAGAAGCAGTGGCGTATCTAGAATTTGGCCTTGAGGCGGTAGGCTCCGTGGTCGGTCAGTTTCATACAGAAGAAAAAGCAAGTTAGGACTAGTTAACATTACTATCTTTAAAGTGGATGAAAAACATGTGATAACATCCTAAAATCAGTCCCATTAAAATAAACGGAAATAACACAATAAAAATATGCGTTGTTGATACATTTACAAGATACTTACTGAATTGATTTTCCTTTATTCCATATTTCAAACGTATACGCTAGAGCTTCCTATATACCTGTATGTAATAAACCTGTTCGTATATTTAACAAGGTTTATTACTATATTAGCGTACGCAGCTGAAAAAAAAACAAATATTAAGAGATTAACAAAATTCGTCGACTTTCTTCGTCCTCTGGGGGGGGGATCCGCTCCCGTTCACCCCCCAAACCGCCCTTGCTTACAAGCTCCTCGGCGTTGAGTAGTTGGCGGCTTAGTATCCTTGTGGTTAATACAGTTTACGTAGTTACCCCGTTTGGCTACTACCCACCCCCCCACCCACCCAGTAACCTTCATCGCCGACGCTACCGAGTCCAGTAGAGAGCGACAACCAGCACCGGCTGTGAGCTCTAATAGGCTGCAGAAACATTAGGCAGAGTATTTGTAAACAACCTTCCGCGGCCTATAAGTCTGGAACGTTTTACGTCTGTTGACTGATTATTATGATTTTTGTAAATGTATGCGTGTGTTCACATTGGGCCGCCGAGTGAATGTTTAATTTTCATTCTGCCCGTCGTGCGCATCTTCAGAGAGTTTCAGCGTCAGTCGCACAGAGTCTCTCCCTATTTTGTCTTAGAGCGGGATAGATTAGTTCGTAAGGCTTTGTTGATTGGTCTAACTTGTGAAGCGACAGCCGCGTATTTTTCTCATTTCTCTGTATGTTCCTTAAACCATCCTACTTTCAAAACAAACACATTACTGTGTTTTTCAAAGTTCAAAACCTTGGTGAGGTATCAAAGTAGTCTACAGTTATCGGATCATCCGCTGCCAACAGGTAACATAAAAGGTACATAACCGCGTACTCAGTATGTGCTAACGTTGATGGTGTGATAATAGCCAGATCAAGACAACGGCTAGTTGAGGTATAGAAAGAGTTGAATAAAAAATCCGCTGGAATGAGACTCAACGTAAAGATCAGCAAAAGAAAATGCACGCTGATTTCTGCATCAGAAAGGAGAAGAAATTTATGCATAGAGGATAATTTATTTGATGCAGTTAATAAGTTTAGATAGGTCCCTGGATAACATGATAGATAAGGGTGCATAAACACGACAATTCGTGACACGATACAAATAGAAAGTAAGGCATATTATGCCAAGAGCAGACTATTAAGAAGCAAACTCATTAGGCGTAACATAAAAATAAATAAACACTTATCAGACCGGTTGTTACTTATGAAGGTGAGACATGGACAGCGATAATAAAAAGGAACAAGAAACACTAAGAACCTTTGAAAGAAAGATCCTAAGACGTGTTTATAGCCCGGTTAAAGAAGTTGACGAATAGAGACTAAGAAATAACCAAGAGATAGATGAGCTATTGGATCACGAAGACATATTAAGATTCGTAAACGCTCAACGAATACGTTGGCTAGGTCACCCAGAGCGGATGTTTGATCAGCGTATGCCAAAGAAAATTCTGAGGGCGAAAGTTTATAAAAGCAGAACGAGGGGCTCACCTAGGATAAAATGGTTGGATGATGTGGTAGAAGATTTCAGAAGAATGGATATGAGAAGTAACACTCAGATGGCAATGAACAGAAGAATTTGGAGAAAATTGGTGTTGGAAGCGAACGCTCACGTTGGGCTGTAGTGCAGAAGAAGAAGAAGAAGAAGAAGAAGAAGAAGAAGAAGATGAAGAAGAAGAAGAAGAAGAAGAAGAAGAAGAAGAAGAAGAAGAAGAAGAAGAATAAACCGCGTTCTCAGTTCATTTCGCAGCAAGTAGCCTGATTACAAATGTCATAAGTTAAAGACCTTCACGGGAAAGACCTTAGTACTGTCCTGGAACAAGTTAGCAATTTTAAATACCTGGACCACAGTGTGTCTTATAATGCATGCAACGACGTTGTCAATAAGTTGCATAAGTTCAACCTTATGTGCGGGACCATCAGGCGAACCTTTAAGTCAGCAAGTAAAGAAACACGCCTAAAATTCTACAAAGCGATGACTCTTTTCACACTTCTTTATGGGTCTGAGAATTGCACTTTAAGGAAAGCCTACTTGCATCAAGCGGCTGAAATGAGACTTCTCAGGCACGTGGCAGGGTATACTCTCCATGATCATAGAAGAAACACAGATATACGGCAGGAACTGAATATTATGAGTATACTCGACAGGATCGCCCAGTATCGGGTGAATTGGTGTGTACATCTTTGCCAAATGGTTGACTGCCGCATCCCCAAACAACTCTGGAACTATAAGCCGAGGAGGCGGAGAGGTTGGGACGTCCGAGGAAGCGCTGGAGTGACCAGCTGTAACCTTTACCTATTTGAACCGGAACAAACCATCTTTGATTTAATCCGTGAAGATGGTGATGATGATGATGATGACCGGGAACCAATAAACGTTAACTTAACAACTGTAGCGTATTTGTAAGGAATGAGAGGATTACGCGTTTGTATTGCCCAGCAATCACGCTCCAAGTGGTCATCAATCTTTCTCCGTGTTATGATTTAATAGACTGTAAGCAGCGATATAGAGGACAACGCCGCCGGTGGATAACCTTTTATAATGATTATGTTTGCCCGCCGAGTTAGAGGGGGAGGGTGGTGGTGGCTGTGTATTGAATTAACGTCAAACAAAGCACGTCAATTCTGCGACCCCTCACAGGTACACCATCCGAGACAGTGTAAGTGGATTACAATTGACAATTTCTGTCCGCGAGTTCTGCTGTTGTTATTGTTGTTTTCTGTTATTATTATTGTTTTATATTTATTGAAGTGTTTCTACTTGATTAAATTGAATACAGGTTATAGAAGGAAAGAGGGGTGGCACAGAGGCAATAGTATTGAATGTCCATCATCCCAATGTTTTTATGTCGACCTGTATTGTGTATTTATTTATTACTGCCTTCTGCTGTGTTTACTTTTCTTTTTTTCTGTTTCTTTGATTGGGAATTTCTGTTTACACTCGTGTCACAGCCCACTCTCTCCTTTCCTTTATCTAAAGGGCAACTTTGTTTCTATTACACACGTTCGACGGTTAACATTAAATGGCAGTTTTCCTTGTCACTGTGAATTATTAGAAACGACTTATAATATCGGACTTCTTCTAAACTGACTGCTAAATGAGAAAGTAGTTTGAAATCTCTTCTCACCGTTATTGTGAGGACTGCGCTGTTTACTCCTACTGACCAATAGGAAAGCCCCGTTGTTTGAAACCCATTTTCTCGTTTCTTCCTCCCAGTTACACCGTCACCAGCATATAGTGTTGTTTAAGAAACCTGCAGTCTTCGATCATCTCAAACGGCGCATGAATTTGCGCTTTTATCTGATTAAATACATTTTAGATGTCAGTAAATCCAATAACACATTGTATGAGACTCTTAACTTCATAAAAAATATTAAACTGAAAGTCGATAAATACGTTTCTTAAGATAAAAAAAATAACTTTAGAAAGTTTAATCCCGACGTCTAGCTTTGAATGTACGGTGGCACAAAGAATGCGGACACCGGTATAGTCTGATACCTGAGAGGGCACACATCGTGAAGTCACAAACATTTGATATTGGACACCACCAAAACTTGCACGCTTGATGTTCTTGCCAGAAATCAACTTACTTTATCTATAAGTTTTTCTATAATGTCACTCACTCTTTACGCGTGACATATTAATACATTTACTCGTTACTTTGGAAACGCTTATTTTCAGTTTTGGTATTTTTATTTCCATGTTCTGTATATGGTCATTGCGAAAAAAATCGTGTTCGAGATAAGGGCTGATTCTGATTGTACTACCACAAAAACATGAAGAAAAGTCATTTTTCGAAAAGTGTGTGTGTCTGTCTGTCTGTTTGTAGAATTTTTTCTATAGCGAACGATAACTGCCGCAAATTGAAACAGAATCAAATCATTTTTTCACATGTGCCTGAGTTGTAGAGGACTCAAAGCCTATTGATTTTGGTGAAGATCGGTTAAGAGGAAGGGGTAGTTTACCTGCAACGTTTTATACCTACGTTTTAACAAGAGTAAAATACCTTAATTTTAATAAATACTTTAAAAGAAAGATAGTATAGTAAAGTATTAAAGATACATCCTGAAAAGAAAGTCGTAATAATCCACTGTATAAAGGTAGATGAAATATAAAGGATGATAAATGAAAAGGGTAGTTGAAGGGGACGGGTTATTTTTTTATATGTGTACTACGTTATCGGCAACAAAGAAGTAGTTTCTATGGAAATAAGATATTTCATTTCAATTTGTCAACTATTTCAATTTTGAACTATTCTTTTAACACTTTCGTTTATCATTCCTCTTATTTCCTTCCATACTCATTTCCACTCCCATAATTATATTGTTGGTGACCTCCGCTTCGCTTTTTCAAGCATCGTATGACTTTGAAAAGGTAAATCAAACATTTAATGCAAATAAGAAATATCGGTATGGAGAACCATACATGACTTCCATGTTCTAAGATTTATATTTTAAATCATTTACATGCATTCGGTTAGACAAACATAATTTTTTACAAGCTAGGTGTATTCCTTGTAATTCAAAGTTTATGACAAATTGAAATTAAATATTTTCATAGAAACTACCTCTTCGTTGCCGATAACATAGTACACATATTAAAAATTATCCCTTCCCCCTTCAACTATCATTTTCACTTATAGAGAATTACCCCCTCCCCCTTCAACTACCCTTTTCATTTATAGATATTTCATCTACCTTTCTACAGTGGATTATTATGACCTTCTTTTCAGGATACTTTATTTATCAAAATTAAGTACTTTACTCTTGTTAAAACGTAAAACGTTGCTGGTAAACTACCCCTTCCCCTTAACCGATTTTCACCAAAATCAATAGGCCTTGAGTTTGAGTGTGTGTGTGTCTGTGTGTCGAATTTTGTCTTTGGCGAGCGGCAACTGCCGCAAATTCAAACAGAATCAAATAATTTTTTGCATATGTGCCTGAGTTGTAGAGGACTCAAGGTGTAGTATGTGTAGTACGTTATCGGCAACAAAGAAGTAGTTTGTTGTTAAAATTCCTTCCTGGGCTGTTTGGCCGTGATCCAATGTTTTCTGCAAAACCAGACGTTCCGGCAGTGCCATCGACTACCATCATCAGTGAAAATCGAGTGCGCTAACGTGAGGTGGTATACGTTAGTGACCACAGTACTGTGGTTAAGGCTGAAGAAAGAAGTAGAAATAAGTAGTTTCTGTTTAAATATTTTATTTGGAAAATGATTTTAAATATAAATCTTAGAACAAGGAAGTCATGTATGGTTCTCATTTATAGACTAAAAAGGCACAACATGTTAGACTTACTATTCAGGTTTAACTAATAATGTATTCTCTGTATTGTAATGTCTGTGATATCTGTTCTGTAATATCTGTATGTTTTGTATTCGTGTCAACATTATGTGTTAATGTCAACCAGTATATGTGCCTTATGGGCCCAGTTTTTAACATTTTGAACTTATTGTATCATGCCAGCAGCAAGCGGAAGTGATTTTTGTTCATTTGTTTAAATGTTCTTGTCATTTAGTCTTGTAGTGTGTGTATCTCTTTAATCTGTTAACAAAAACAAGAAGAGCTGTCAATGGGCAGCTCTTCATAATCCTGTATGTGTGTTGTCAGACAATTTGTTCAATGTTCGCTTAGTCGAACAGATCACAAACCTGCAATTAAATTAAAAAAATAAAGATAATGTATAGTTCTCCATACAGATATTTATATTTTTTCCTATATGATGATGTGCTGAAAAATTACAAAGCGCTTAACGGGAATTGTCTGTATAGTGGTGTGTATCACTAATATCTATTTGTTAATAATAACAATCATATTTTATGATTACGCCGGTTAAATAACACGTGGTATCGCAAGTATTATCACGTACAGGCAATTGTTATGTACTGCGATATCTGCGAGTTGACGTTTCAAATCCTTTATGTCGAACGATTAATCTAACGAGTTCCTAGGTAACTTACACGGGCCATGAGTCTGATGTTGGCTTAGTTGAATTTAACGAGAGTCACGGCAATGATTCCAGTGTTTGTAGTTCATTTTTCACGAACTGCCAGTAGTGCATTAGTGAAAGCCTCAATTACTTAATTGTTTGTTTGAATTACGGTCTGTTGAAACTATTTAATCTGGTGTGTATTATTAATGTTTGTGTATAGTGCGTGTTCAGCAATTGTATAACTAAGCGCTACCAAAACTGTTAATATCGATTTGTCTTGTTCTTCTTCTCCTTTGTCTCCTTAACCAGCAGTTTCTTCCGTTCCAAATCCTGTCTCTTTACTTCGATGTGTTCCCTTTTTGCCATTGTGTCTTCCATAAACTCTTGTCTCGGTCTTTCCCTGTGTCATTCCCTCGAGCAAGGCGGTGAACCATCCTGGAATGTCGAAGTAGACGACGACTATTCCATTTCACATTACCGCAATTGTTCTTAGGACCGACCTCTTTTCGCTTACTCTCATCAACACTTCCCAGTTTGTAAATCTTGAAGTCCAGGGTATTTTCGACAGCCTCTTCAAGCATCACATCTCAAAATCCTCAAGTTTTTCCCTTTCCGCTGTTCTTAAGTCTTGAGGTACAGCTCCTTTTAAGTACATTCCGTTTATTACATGAAACAGACAATCTTTGGGTTTTGTTCCAGTTGTATTAAGAATTTCTTTAGGTAGGTATTGTCGGTTCCTGGACCATTGCAGTCTTTTAATTCTTTTAGTGTTGTGCCTAATTCGTCTCTCAGTATTAGCTGCCTAATCTTATCATTTTCAACATTGTTCTCATTTTCTTTGATATTTTTTTCTATCTTAATTCCTTTGTACAATTTCTTTGTTTATTATTTTTATTGCTTTAGTAATTCGCCTTCAACTGTTATCACTTTATTTACTATATCATACATTCAACCTTTTTTGTTTTTGCGTTGAAATTTCTTCGTATTTCTGAATAGACTCATTCTGCGTTTACTTTAATCATATTCTCATCTCATCTATGTATTTATATTTGTTTTCCATCCACCCTCTATTGCCCTCTTCGTTTCTCTGTTTTCTTATTTATATATTTCCTGTCTCCAAGTTGGTCTCCTGATACTTTACATATCCTTCTTTCTTTCATCAGATTACGAATATAGGATCTTATTCTCCTTCTCGAAACATATTTCCGACCCCTTCCTTACGCTTCCTCTTTGAATGTATTCCGTTTTCCTTGAATTGCTGTTTCAGGCATACATTTATTTACAGCCTCACCAGTTACATCTTTGAACAGATCCTAAGCCTCTCATCTCCTGTAACTTTTCGTCTTCTCTAAGTTCCATTTTCTCGTTACTTTACGAATTTGTTTTTTGTCTCTGGAGTCATAACTAGCTTTGCATCAATACAGGGATATAATCCGCCGAGTCTACGTCCGCTCCAGGATAACGTTTAGATGCTTTCACCTGGTTTATAAAGCTTTGAGCACTATATATTGGAAGCTTTAGAATTTATCTGGCGTTTAATTATAATCGCATGGTTTTAAAGGTCACTACTTATACGTCTTTGTAACATCATAATGAATCATCGAATCACGGACAAGCACAACCGACAATCCACGTGTGGATGTCCCATTGAAGTAATTACGCCGGAAATAATAGAACAAACCCATAAAATTGTTTTGGTAGACCGTAGAATGAAAGTGAGTGAGATAGCAGAGACTGTTGGTATATCAACTGAACGTGTCCGCAATAGCTTACACGAACATCTGTGTATGACAAAGCTGTGAGCTAGACGGGTGCCGGGTTTGCTGACACTTTACCCAAAACAGAGCCAAAAGGATGTTTCATACGATTGTTTGTCACTCTATACGCGCAACCCAACCGAATGTTTGCGTCGATTCATAACCTTGGGTCCATCACAACACTTCTGTGACCAAACAACAGTCAAAACAATGGACCATGAAAGGCGAACCAACTCCAAAAAAGGCACAGGCAATTCCTTCTGCTGGTAAGGTTATGGCGACTGATTTTTTGGAACGACCGTGGAGTAATCTTCATTGACTACGTTAGAAAGGGGAAAACAATTAATGGCAGATACTATGCACACCTAGTGCACCTTCTAAACGAAGAACGCAAGAAAAAACGGCTAAAATCAAACAATTGGAGTTCGAATTGCTTCCTCACCCATCATCCTCCTGTTTAGCTCCGAATGACGTCTGCCTCCTTCCTAGCCTAAAAAAAAAAAAAAAAAACTCGGGTCTGGAAAAGATTTACTGATGACAATCAAGTCAGCGATGCTGGAAATGGTTACTTTGATTACCTCCTCGACAAATCGTCGTATCAGCCTGGCATACCCGCTTTGGTATATTGTTGGAAGAAACGTTTATACAGTTAATAGAGATAATATTGAGTAATAAACGCAAATTAATCTAAAAAAGTGTTGTTTTCTTATTCAGGCCCAGACCTTTCACCCTACCCTCGTAGAGGCTTGAACCCTCAAGATTACTACAATGAGACAGCTGGAGGCCTTTGAGATGTGGACACTTAAAAGAATGTTCTGGATCTCTTGGTCGACAGGTGAGGCCTATTGAAGAGCGGACACTCAACGCGAACTGCTAAACACCATTGAAAGTAGAGAAATCGCTTATCTTGGTCACGTCTTGAGGGAGGGCGGGAAATGTTTCCTCCTAAAATTAACCCACAATGGAAGAATCGCGGGGTCGTCGTGACACTGGAAGAAAACAGCTCCCCTGTCTAAGAAACATAAGGGCGCGGACGGGCATCTAAAGCGCACACGAATTGTTTTGCTTGGCACAAAACAGAGAAACCATTGCAGTGGAGTATATAATGTACAAGAGATAAACTTGGCGACCAGTTGCAGTTAGATGCTATCAGTAGAGCCGCATACTAAGGACTCTGTTACGCTACGCAACTGGTTTCAAGCCTACATGAAACTAAATTTTCCATTGTATTTTATTTATTGTTCATAGACTAAAGGTACCATACGGTATGGTACCTTTAGGCTAAGAACAATAAATACAATACAATAGAAAATTGAGATTATAGGTATCATTAGTAAACAATAAGTGTGTGTATATTATAAATACATCACATTATCATTAGTTACATGAAACTAGTTGCAGGGTGGTAAAAACAGGTTGCAACTGCTCTCCAATCAGTTGCAGAGTAAGCATGTCGTCTACACTACTATTATAAGAGGTAAAGTTTATTTGTTTCGTTGTCCGGGCTAACCTCAGAAACTACTGATCCGATAAAAAACTCTGTCACCACCGCGTTCCTTGAAGTTTGGGGATGGTTTTAGATGTAAATTTGAACCGATAACTTTAAAGATTTTCAAGAACAGAGCCTTAAGAATTGTCCCGTATCATGAAAATACTTTGTTAATTTGCGTGTAGTGAGATTTTCGGCATGCGACAAACTTTCGTTCTATAAAAGATAGGTAGACGATGTCAGCTAGCGAAATTTAGAAAAAATTACAAATTTTCGTTTAGTCTTTGTTTAAATAAAATCCTCCTTTACGTTTTAGAGATATTGGCTGTTTTGTAAAAAATTGTATATGTTGTGTTAGTCCCATGTCATGAAATTTCTTCGTTATCTATAGAATTCGCGCGCAGGCGAATTGCATGCAATCGGTTGCATAGTGTAATAGACTACATTTGAATCAGTGCCCCACATTGAGCGCGTGAAACTATTAGTTGCACGAGGAATTGCGTGGCTTGTAAGTTTGTCTTGCAAGTTAACAAAGCGATTGCAGACTGTGCAACGGATTGCAGTAAGTGTAATATGTCTTACTTAAATCAATGCAGCACAACTTTTTCTGCAATTAAATGCATACAATCAGTTGCCTAGTGTAATAGAGGCCTTAGTCGTCAGTAGAGTTGCTGTGAGCAACTATTGGATGTCTACACAGCCGTGAAGGAGGACTACCCGGAACTAACTCGATTCTTGCCTTTGTCAGTTCACGTGTAGGCCATCATAAAGAAGACGATGATTTATTTCAAAACACAAAACATATTAGCACACATTTGTACGTACTGGCCACTTGAATAACCGTGGAATCTCTTTCCTTCTCTGTCTGTATGTCTGACTGTCTGTTTGTCTGTCTGTCTGTCTGTCTATCTGTCTGTCTGTCTGTCTGTCTCTCTCTCTCTCTCTCTCTCTCTCTCTCTCTCTCTCTCTCTCTCTCTCTCTCTCTCTCTCTCTCTCTCTCTCTCTCTCTCTCTCTCTCTCTTAAAGAACATTAGATTTGTTTTTCAAATTAATTTCGTGGTACTTATAAACAACAGATGTCTTTCGTTGTGGAGGAAAATCGTTTAGAAATCTTTAGATCGTAGGCAGCTTGACACCTCACAGACTAAAAGGACCCATAGATTTGATTTGATTTACACAATATTTGCACAATGTGACTTACAATAGGTAGCGCCACATGAAGTTATAATCAACTGAATACAAATGTTTAATCATTATTCATTCAGTTAGTTTCAAGTTTCAGTCTAACAGTTTGTAGCGTTGTTCAAACATTCACGTTGAATCTGTCTGTGTTCGGAGCGACCTTCACGGAATCACTACCGTATAAAAGTTAATTGTATTTCGTATGCAATCCTTGAGTGCATGCATACGAAATGTCAGCGTATGACCTTAGCACCCCCTTGTCGCGATGTCGATTCCCCTCGGGACTCTCGATCGGGAGGGTGTATTTAATTACAAATAGTAATGTGTTTCGTCCCTTATCAGCTGTGCGACGCTGTGTTGCGCCTTTTTCCACTTTTCTTGTCGTGTTTAACGTTCGTTAGTTAAACAAATGTTATTTTTTTTAATCCTTTAATTACGTTCCATAATATACGGTACGTCTTGGTTAACAATATATCTTCTTAATCTGCTGTCAATAAGGACAGCATGCGCATGCATGTAGGATACTTTAGCCTACATAAGCGTAGCCTACGTACACATTCTTTATCATATGATAAAACTTACTTACTTAAGCTTAGATCTGAGCTTAAGTGGAAAAAATAATTGTCGCTTGAACGCAAAGTTGAGTGTTTGATTTTCTTATTGAACTTCAGGAAAAAAAGGAAAAAAAAGATGTGTATAATTCACTCCAGTTCTTCCACTGATAGTTCTCGTGAAATCCGTTAGAAACTCTCAGTGCTTAACTATTGTTAGCGATAGCTTAGGACAAAACTACCGATGCAAATGGTTTTTCCTTTCGACGGTTTAATGTAGATTGTAGACAGATGTAGATTGACAGGGTTGACAGGGTTGTAGACAGGTGTATATATGTATGTGTGTGAGTGTATATATATATATATTATATTTAATTTATATAATGAATTTACCTCAAGATATTTCTTTCCTTATTAGGAACATGTTTCGGGTACCATTGTGTACCCATCCTCAGCCTTCCGGATTTTGTGTCTGTTGGCTTCTGGTACTTTAAATTGGTATTATTGTGTGTGATTGTGGTGTATGTATTGTATTTTGTGTATTTTCGACGTTGAGTGCTTTGAAAATTTTGTCATGTTTTATATTGATTTGTATTTTCTTCAGGTATTAGTTTGTTTTGTGTTTTATTTTCAGGTTAAATTTATTAACTAATACCTGAACAAATACAAATCAATACAAAACATGACACAATGCTCAAAGCAGTCAACATCGAAAATACACAAAATACTAATACATACACCACAATCACACCCTATAATACCAACTTAAAGTACCAGAAGCCAACAGGAAGCCACAATAACAACCAGCCAACACACACGTACTTCACCAGACACAAAATCCGGAAGGCTGAGGATGGGTACACAATGGTTCTCAAAACATGTTCCTAATAAGGAAAAAAATATCTTGAGGTAATTTCTTTAAAAATATTAAATATATCATATACATCAAGAAACGGACTGTACCAAAAAGTGTGTGTATATATATATTACTATAATACTTATAACTAATTTACCTCAAGATATACATCCTCAAACAAAATGGCGAAGGCTGAAGATGGGAGAACAAGATCTCCCGAAACATGTTCCTAAAGGAAAAAAGTATATCTTGAGGTAAATTAGTTATAAGTATTATAGTATTATATACATCAAGAAACGGACTGTAGCAGAAAGTGATTGAAATATATATATATATATATATTGCAACGGAACAGTGCACTAAAGTCACTTTATACATTTTGTGACGCTAATAGACATGTTAAAAATTGATTTTGTTCACTTTGTAAATAAGCTATAAGTTGTGAAATAAGAAATGGGTAGTTATGTGCTATATATTAAAATGCCCATAAATGTATTCTTTTTCATGTTTAGTGCAAGTTTAGTGCACGAATGCGCGTGTGCGCGTGTTATTCGTATTTTTCTGAATAACTTCTATATTAATTGACATTTCGGAATGAAATTTGGACAGCGTATGCATCGTAATTAGCGCTACATTTCTTATATGTCAAACGCTCAAAACATACAATTTTACTGTATGTTATTTAGCTAAATTCACGTTATCTACAAGAAAGTCATAAAATGTTTAGATAACATCTCTACAGGTTTATCAAAACTTTAGCGTAATCGTACATGATGTGAAGCTAATCTTTATGAAAATCTATCACGTGCTGCTAATTTCAGCAAACCAGGACAAAACTCCAATTCTCATTTTGGTCCGTCTCTGGTCAAATGCGGTCAGTCCGTTTCTAAAACTCGTACCGTGAAGACGTACTCTCTGTGCGAGTTTTTCGTGTCAGAACAAGTTCTTCTGTAAGGTGACGCCAGTCCGAGGTACAAGCTACACGTTTCCCGTATGCTGTATCGAAGGCTAGTAGAAGTCATTAACTGAATTTGCAAAGATCATTTAGCAGTGCTAAGCCGCGTTAGTGCAAGATATCCGTATAGGTCCAGTACTATTCAGCGGAATATTCCTGAGTTAAGGCGTGAACACTTTAAAATAGTTGGAAGATGTTGTTAGTCTAATACACCATATCTTTGTTATAAATTAATCAACATTTATGAACCTGAAACGTATTAATATAAACAATAACGTAACGGGCAGGTAAACGGCGTGCGCGTAGGTATGGCGGGTGACAACGCATCGTCGAGGCCAGCGGTCAACGTATTAGCGAAGCAGCCGTCTAGTGAGCAACAGCATAACGGGCAGGCAAACGGCGTGCGCGTAGGAATGGCGGGTGACAACGCATCGTCGAGGCCAGCGGTCAACGTATTAGCGAAGAAGCCGTCTAGTGAGCAACAGCATAACGGGCAGGCAAACGGCGTGCGCGTAGGTATGGCGGGTGACAACGCATCGTCGAGGCCAGCGGTCAACGAATTAGCGAAGCAGCCGTCTAGTGAGCAACAGCATAACGGGCAGGCAAACGGCGTGCGCGTAGGTATGGCGGGTGACAACGCATCGTCGAGGCCAGCGGTCAACGTATTAGCGAAGCAGCCGTCTAGTGAGCAACAGCATAACGGGCAGGCAAACGGCGTGCGCGTAGGTATGGCGGGTGACAACGCATCGTCGAGGCCAGCGGTCAACGTATTAGCGAAACAGCCGTCTATTGAGCAACAGCATGACGGGCAGGCAAACGGCGTGCGCGTAGGTATGGCGGGTGACAACGCATCGTCGAGGCCAGCGGTCAACGTATTAGCGAAGCAGCCGTCTAGTGAGCAACAGCATAACGGGCAGGCAAACGGCGTGCGCGTAGGTATGGCGGGTGACAACGCATCGTCGAGGCCAGCGGTCAACGTATTAGCGAAGCAGCCGTCTAGTGAGCAAGAGCATAACGGGCAGGCAGACGGCGTGCGCGTAGGTATGGCGGGTGACAACGCATCGTCGAGGACAGCGGTCAACGTATTAGCGAAGCAGCCGTCTAGTGAGCAACAGCATAACGGGCAGACAAACGGCGTGCGCGTAGGTATGGCGGGTGACAACGGATCGTCGAGGCCAGCGGTCAACGTATTAGCGAAGCACCCGTGTAGTGAGCAAGAGCATAACGGGCAGGCAGACGGCGTGCGCGTAGGTATGGCGGGTGACAACGCAACGTCGAGGCCAGCGGTCAACGTATTAGCGAAGCAGCCGTCTAGTGAGCAACAGCATAACGGGCAGGCAAACGGCGTGCGCGTAGGTATGGCGGGTGACGACGCATCGTCGAGGCCAGCGGCCAACGTATTACCGAAGCAGCCGTCTAGTGAGCAACAGCATAACGGGCAGGCAAACGGCGTGCGCGTAGGTATGGCGGGTGACAACGCATCGTCGAGGCCAGCGGCCAACGTATTACCGAAGCAGCCGTCTAGTGAGCAACAGCATAACGGGCAGGCAAACGGCGTGCGCGTAGGTATGGCGGGTGACAACGCATCGTCGAGGCCAGCGGTCAACGTATTAGCGAAGCAACCGTCTAGTGAGCAACAGCATAACGGGCAGGCAAACGGCGTGCGCGTAGGTATGGCGGGTGACAACGCATCGTCGAGGCCAGCGTCCAACGTATTACCGTAGCAGCCGTCTAGTGAGCAACAGCATAACGGGCAGGCAAACGGCGTGCGCGTAGGTATGGCGGGTGACAACGCATCGTCGAGGCCAGCGGTCAACGTATTAGCGAAGCAGCCGTCTAGTGAGCAACAGCATAACGGGCAGGCAAACGGCGTACGCGTAGGTATGGCGGGTGACAACGCATCGTCGAGGACAGCGGTCAACGTATTAGCGAAGCAACCGTCTAGTGAGCAACAGCATAACGGGCAGGCAAACGGCGTGCGCGTAGGTATGGCGGGTGACAACGCATCGTCGAGGCCAGCGGTCAACTTTTTAGCGAAGCAGCCGTCTAGTGATCAACAGCATAACGGGGAGGCAAACTGCGTGTGCGTAGGTATGGCGGGTGACAAAGAATCGTCGAGGCCAGCGGTCAACGTATTAGTGAAGCAGCCGTCTAGTGAGCAACAGCATAACGGGCAGGCAAATGGCGTGTGCGTAGGTATGGCGGGTGACAACGCATCGTCGCGGCCAGCGGCCAACGTATTACGGAAGCAGCCGTCTAGTGAGCAACAGCATAACGGGCAGGCAAATGGCGTGCGCGTAGGTATGGCGGGTGACAACGCATCGTCGCGGCCAGCGGCCAACGTATTACGGAAGCAGCCGTCTAGTGAGCAACAGCATAACGGGCAGGTAAACGGCGTGCGCGTAGGTATGGCCGGTGACAACGCATCGTCGAGGCCAGCGGCCAACGTATTACCGAAGCAGCCGTCTAGTGAGCAACAGCATAACGGCAGGCAAACGGCGTGCGCGTAGGTATGGCGGGTGACAACGCATCGTCGAGGCCAGCGGTCAACGTATTAGCGAAGCAGCCGTCTAGTGAGCAACAGCATAACGGGCAGGTAAACGGCGTGCGCGTAGGTATGGCGGGTGACAACGCATCGTCGAGGCCAGCGGTCAACGTATTAGCGAAGCAGCCGTCTAGTGAGCAACAGCATAACGGGCAGGCGAACGGCGTGCGCGTAGGTATGGCGGGTGACAACGCATCGTCGAGGCCAGCGGTCAACGTATTAGCGAAGCAGCCGTCTAGTGAGCAACAGTATAACGGGCAGGCAAACGGCGTGCGCGTAGGTATGGCGGGTGACAACGCATCGTCGAGGCCAGCGGTCAACGTATTAGCGAAGCTGCCGTTTAGTGAGCAAGAGCATAACGGGCAGGCAGACGGCGTGCGCGTAGGTATGGCGGGTGACAACGCATCGTCGAGGACAGCGGTCAACGTATTAGCGAAGCAGCCGTCTAGTGAGCAACAGCATAACGGGCAGACAAACAGCGTGCGCGTAGGTATGGCGGGTGACAACGGATCGTCGAGGCCAGAGGTCAACGTATTAGCGAAGCACCCGTGTAGTGAGCAAGAGCATAACGGGCAGGCAGACGGCGTGCGCGTAGGTATGGCGGGTGACAACGCATCGTCGAGGCCAGCGGTCAACGTATTAGCGAAGCAGCCGTCTAGTGAGCAACAGCATAACGGGCAGGCAAACGGCGTGCGCGTAGGTATGGCGGGTGACGACGCATCGTCGAGGCCAGCGGCCAACGTATTACCGAAGCAGCCATCTAGTGAGCAACAGCATAACGGGCAGGCAAACGGCGTGCGCGTAGGTATGGCGGGTGACAACGCATCGTCGAGGACAGCGGTCAACGTATTAGCGAAGCAACCGTCTAGTGAGCAACAGCATAACGGGCAGGCAAACGGCGTGCGCGTAGGTATGGCGGGTGACAACGCATCGTCGAGGCCAGCGGTCAACGTATTAGCGAAGCAGCCGTCTAGTGATCAACAGCATAACGGGGAGGCAAACTGCGTGTGCGTAGGTATGGCGGGTGACAAAGTATCGTCGAGGCCAGCGGTCAACGTATTAGTGAAGCAGCCGTCTAGTGAGCAAAAGCATAACGGGCAGGCAAATGGCGTGCGCGTAGGTATGGCGGGTGACAACGCATCGTCGCGGCCAGCGGCCAACGTATTACGGAAGGAGCCGTCTAGTGAGCAACAGCATAACGGGCAGGTAAACGGCGTGCGCGTAGGTATGGCCGGTGACAACGCATCGTCGAGGCCAGCGGCCAACGTATTAGCGAAGCAGCCGTCTAGTGAGCAACAGTATAACGGGCAGGCAAACGGCGTGCGCGTAGGTATGGCGGGTGACAACGCATCGTCGAGGCCAGCGGTCAACGTATTAGCGAAGCAGCAGTCTAGTGAGCAAGAGCATAACGGGCAGCAGACGGCGTGCGCGTAGGTATGGCGGGTGACAACGCATCGTCGAGGACAGCGGTCAACGTATTAGCGAAGCAGCCGTCTAGTGAGCAACAGCATAACGGGCAGACAAACAGCGTGCGCGTAGGTATGGCGGGTGACAACGGATCGTCGAGGCCAGAGGTCAACGTATTAGCGAAGCACCCGTGTAGTGAGCAAGAGCATAACGGGCAGGCAGACGGCGTGCGCGTAGGTATGGCGGGTGACAACGCATCGTCGAGGCCTGCGGTCAACGTATTAGCGAAGCAGCCGTCTAGTGAGCAACAGCATAACGGGCAGGCAAACGGCGTGCGCGTAGGTATGGCGGGTGACGACGCATCGTCGAGGCCAGCGGCCAACGTATTACCGAAGCAGGCGTCTAGTGAGCAACAGCATAACGGGCAGGCAAACGGCGTGCGCGTAGGTATGGCGGGTGACAACGCATCGTCGAGGCCAGCGGCCAACGTATTACCGAAGCAGCCGTCTAGTGAGCAACAGCATAACGGGCAGGTAAACGGCGTGCGCGTAGGTATGGCCGGTGACAACGCATCGTCGAGGCCAGCGGCCAACGTATTACCGAAGCAGCCGTCTAGTGAGCAACAGCATAACGGCAGGCAAACGGCGTGCGCGTAGGTATGGCGGGTGACAACGCATCGTCGAGGCCAGCGGTCAACGTATTAGCGAAGCAGCCGTCTAGTGAGCAACAGCATAACGGACAGGTAAACGGCGTGCACGTAGGTATGGCGGGTGACAACGCATCGTCGAGGCCAGCGGTCAACGTATTAGCGAAGCAGCCGTCTAGTGAGCAACAGCATAACGGGCAGACGAACGGCGTGCGCGTAGGTATGGCGGGTGACAACGCATCGTCGAGGCCAGCGGTCAACGTATTAGCGAAGCAGCCGTCTAGTGAGCAACAGCATAACGGGCAGGCAAACGGCGTGCGCGTAGGTATGGCGGGTGACAACGCTTCGTCGAGGCCAGCGGTCAACGTATTAGCGAAGCAGCCGTCTAGTGAGCAACAGCATAACGGGCAGGCAAACAGCGTGCGCGTAGGTATGGCGGGTGACAACGCATCGTCGAGGCCAGCGGTCAACGTATTAGCGAAGCAGCCGTCTATTAAGCAACAGCATGACGGGCAGGCAAACGGTGTGCGCGTAGGTATGGCGGGTGACAACGCATCGTCGAGGCCAGCGGTCAACGTATTAGCGAAGCAGCCGTCTAGTGAGCAACAGCATAACGGGCAGGCAAGCGGCGTGCGCGTAGGTATGGCGGGTGACAGCGCATCGTCGAGGCCAGCGGTCAACGTGTTAGCGAAGCAGCCGTCTAGTGAGCAAGAGCATAACGGGCAGGCAAACGGCGGCGCGTAGGTATGGCGGGTGACAACGCATCGTCGAGGCCAGCGGTCAACGTATTAGCGAAGCAGCCGTCTAGTGAGCAACAGCATAACGGGCAGGCAAACGGCGTGCGCGTAGGTATGGCGGGTGACAACGCATCGTCGTGGCCAGCGGCCACCGTATTACCGAAGCAGCCGTCTAGTGAGCAACAGCATAACGGGCAGGAAAACGGCGTGCGCGTAGGTATGGCGGGTGACAACGCATCGCCGAGGCCAGCGGTCAACGTATTAGCGAAGCAGCCGTCTAGTGAGCAACAGCATAACGGGCAGGTAAACGGCGTGCGCGTAGGTATGGCGGGTGACAACGCATCGTCGAGGCCAGCGGTCAACGTATTAGCGAAGCAGCCGTCTAGTGAGCAACGAAATAACGGGCAGGCGAACGGCGTGCGCGTAGGTATGGCGGGTGACAACGCATCGTCGAGGCCAGCGGTCAACGTGTTAGCGAAGCAGCCGTCTAGTGAGCAAGAGGATAACGGGCAGGCAAACGGCGTGCGCGTAGGTATGGCGGGTGACAACGCATCGTCGAGGCCAGCGGTCAACGTATTAGCGAAGCAGCCATCTAGTGAGCAACAGCATAACGGGCAGGCAAACGGCGTGCGCGTAGGTATAGCGGGAGACAACGCATCGTCGAGGCCAGCGGTCAACGTATTAGCGAAGCAGCCGTCTAGTGAGCAACAGCATAACGGGCAGGCAAACGGCGTGCGCGTAGGTATAGCGGGTGACAACGCATCGACGAGGCCAGCGGTCAACGTATTAGCGAAGCAGCCGTCTAGCGAGCAACAGCATAACGGGCAGGCAAACGGCGTGCGCGTAGGTATGGCGGGTGACAACGCATCGTCGAGGCCATCGGTCAACGTATTAGCGAAGCAGCCGTCTAGTGAGCAACAGCATAACGGGCAGGCAAACGGCGTGCGCGTAGGTATGGCGGGTGACAACGCATCGTCGAGGCCAGCGGTCAACGTATTAGCGAAGCAGCCGTCTAGTGAGCAACAGCATAACGGGCAGGCAAACTGCGTGCGCGTAGGTATGGCGGGAGACAACGCATCGTCGAGGCCAGCGGTCAACGTATTAGCGAAGCAGCCGTCTAGTGAGCAACAGCATAACGGGCAGGCAAACGGCGTGCGCGTAGGTATAGCGGGTGACAACGCATCGTCGAGGCCAGCGGTCAACGTATTAGCGAAGCAGCCGTCTAGTGAGCAACAGCATAACGGGCAGGCAAACGGCGTGCGCGTAGGTATGGCGGGTGACAACGCATCGTCGAGGCCATCGGTCAACGTATTAGCGAAGCAGCCGTCTAGTGAGCAACAGCATAACGGGCAGGCAAACGGCGTGCGCGTAGGTATGGCGGGTGACAACGCATCGTCGAGGCCAGCGGTCAACGTATTAGCGAAGCAGCCGTCTATTAAGCAACAGCATGACGGGCAGGCAAACGGCGTGCGCGTAGGTATGGCGGGTGACAACGCATCGTCGAGGCCAGCGGTCAACGTATTAGCGAAGCAGCCGTCTAGTGATCAACAGCATAACGGGCAGGCCAGCGGCGTGCGCGTAGGTATGGCGGGTGACAACGCATCGTCGAGGCCAGCGGTCAACGTATTAGCGAAGCAGCCGTCTAGTGAGCAAGAGCATAACGGGCAGGCAAACGGCGGCGCGTAGGTATGGCGGGTGACAACGCAACGTCGAGGCCAGCGGTCAACGTATTAGCGAAGCAGCCGTCTAGTGAGCAGCAGCATAACGGGCAGGCAAACGGCGTGCGCGTAGGTATGGCGGGTGACAACGCATCGTCGTGGCCAGCGGCCACCGTATTACCGAAGCAGCCGTCTAGTGAGCAACAGCATAACGGGCAGGCAAACGGCGTGCGCGTAGGTATGGCGGGTGACAACGCATCGTCGAGGCCAGCGGTCAACGTATTAGCGAAGCAGCCGTCTAGTAAGCAACAGCATAACGGGCAGGCAAACGGCGTGCGCGTAGGTATGGCGTGTGACAACGCATCGTCGAGGCGAGCGGCCAACGTATTAGCGAAGCAGCCGTCTAGTGAGCAACAGCATAACGGGCAGGCAAACGGCGTGCGCGTAGGTATGGCGGGTGACAACGCATCGTCGAGGTCAGCGGTCAACGAATTAGCGAAGCAGCCGTCTAGTGAGCAACAGCATAACGGGCAGGCAAACGGCGTGCGCGTAGGTATGGCGGGTGACAACGCATCGTCGAGGCCAGCGGTCAACGTATTAGCGAAGCAGCCGTCTAGTGAGCAACAGCATAACGCGCAGGCAAACGGCGTGCGCGTAGGTATGGCGGGTGACAACGCATCGTCGAGGCCAGCGGTCAACGTATTAGCGAAGCAGCCGTCTAGTGAGCAACAGCATAACGGGCAGGCAAACGGCGTGCGCGTAGGTATGGCGGGTGACAACGCATCGTCGAGGCCAGCGGTCAACGTATTACCGAAGCAGCCGTCTAGTGAGCAACAGCATAACGGGCAGGCAAACGGCGTGCGCGTAGGTATGGCGGGTGACAACGCATCGTCGAGGGCAACGGTCAACGTATTAGCGAAGCAGCCGTCTAGTGAGCAACAGCATAACGGGCAGGCAAACGGCGTGCGCGTAGGTATGGCGGGTGACAACGCATCGTCGAGGCCAGCGGTCAACGTATTACCGAAGCAGCCGTCTAGTGAGCAACAGCATAAGGGGCAGGCAAACGGCGTGCGCGTAGGTATGGCGAGTGACAACGCATCGTCGAGGCCAGCGGTCAACGTATTAGCGAAGCAGCCGTCTAGTGAGCAACAGCATGACGGGCAGGCAAACGGCGTGCGCGTAGGTATGGCGGGTGACAACGCATCGTCGAGGCCAGCGGTCAACGTATTACCGAAGCAGCCGTCTTGTGAGCAACAGCATAACGGGCAGGTAAACGGCGTGCGCGTAGGTATGGCGGGTGACAACGCATCGTCGAGGCCAGCGGTCAACGTATTAGCGAAGCAGCCGTCTAGTGAGCAACAGCATGACGGGCAGGCAAACGGCGTGCGCGTAGGTATGGCGGGTGACAACGCATCGTCGAGGCCAGCGGTCAACGTATTAGCGAAGCAGCCGTCTAGTGAGCAACAGCAATACGGGCAGGCAAACGGCGTGCGCGTAGGTATGGCGGGTGACAACGCATCGTCGAGGCCAGCGGTCAACGTATTAGCGAAGCAGCCGTCTAGTGAGCAACATCATAACGGGCAGGCAAGCGGCGTGCGCGTAGGTATGGCGGGTGACAACGCATCGTCGAGGCCAGCGGTCAACGTATTAGCGAAGCAGCCGTCTAGTGAGCAACAGCATAACGGGCGGGCAAACGGCGTGCGCGTAGGTATGGCGGGTGACAACGCATCGTCGAGGCCAGCGGTCAACGTATTAGCGAAGCAGCCGTCTAGTGAGCAACACCATAACGGGCAGGCAAACGGCGTGCGCGTAGGTATGGCGGGTGACAACGCATCGTCGAGGCCAGCGGTCAACGTATTAGCGAAGCAGCCGTCTAGTGAGCAACAGCATAACGGGCATGCAAACGGCTTGCGCGTAGGTATGGCGGGTGACAACGCATCGTCGAGGCCAGCGGTCAACGTATTAGCGAAGCAGCCGTCTAGTGAGCAACAGCATAACGGGCAGGCAAACGGCGTGATCGTAGGTATGGCGGGTGACAACGCATCGTCGAGGCCAGCGGTCAACGTATTAGCGAAGCAGCCGTCTAGTGAGCAACACCATAACGGGCAGGCAAACGGCGTGCGCGTAGGTATGGCGGGTGACAACGCATTGTCGAAGCCAGCGCTCAACGTATTAGCGAAGCAGCCGTCTAGTGAGCAACAGCATAACGGGCAGGCAAACGGCGTGCGCGTAGGTATGGCGGGTGACAACGCATCGTCGAGGCCAGCGGACAACGTATTAGCGAAGCAGCCGTCTAGTGAGCAACAGCATAACGGGCAGGCAAACGGCGTGCGCGTAGGTATGGCGGGTGACAACGCATCGTCGAGGCCTGCGGTCAACGTATTAGCGAAGCAGCCGTCTAGTGAGCAACAGCATAACGGGCAGGCAAACGGCGTGCGCGTAGGTATGGCGGGTGACAACGCATCGTCGAGGCCAGCGGCCAAAGTATTACCGAAGCAGCCGTCTAGTGAGCAACAGCATAACGGGCAGGCAAACGGCGTGCGCGTAGGTATGGCGGGTGACAACGCATCTACGAGGCCAGCGGCCAACGTATTACCGAAGCAGCCGTGTAGTGAGCAACAGCATACGGAATTCGTCAAACAAGTAACATTAAACACGTTGTTCAAGATGAACATTTAATTTGTACATAAAAGACATATTAGTTCAGTAAATAATTTTGTGTTTTATAAAGAAACTAACAGACAAGATTTAGATTTGTTTTTAATTTAATAAATTGTCTTACCTCCAGATAAGAGACTCTGTTACATATTATTATTACTATTACCTACCTATGGATTCACTTGTATTTTGCATTCATTTTTCAATATATTTACAATGGTCATTCTAATTGCATATGGGCTGTAACAAACAATATTGCCATGTGATAGTATACAAAGACGATATATGAAAAGTAGACGCTGTAGGTTTAAACATAATGAAGTAGATATTACGAACTTTGGGAAAAATGTTAGCTTTAAGTATTTTTAGACTTGTAAAGCAACTTTAAGTGCAGTGAAGTGGTGCGTAATGATACTTATCCGCGTGTAGAGTGCGCTTGTGCGAGGGTACATAATTATTTTATGGAAAATTCTTTAAAAAACACGTTAATTTAAATCAATGTCAAAATATAGAAATATATTGAACGTATTACAAAATACTCGTAATAAAAGATCTAAAGATCTACCTACTGAGAGTGGTTGTTTAAAAATTACTAAGTGTATGTATGCGTGTTTTTAAGGAAAGGGTTTTTAGCTCACAAAAGCGGTCATAAAATATTTCAGGTTTTTGAACATGAATTGTTCTGTACCTAAGCTTTCTTGTACACATAAATCTGCTATCTATAAGAATATCATGAAAAGGGGTTACAGAGGAACCAATCAAACTGCAAGAAATTCAGTTTAAAAATAAGAATGTAAGCATACAGTTAGTCTCGCTTCGAAATCGTATCATTAATAAATCCCTTTCATTCCAATAACCTCTACCTCGACTGCTTATTGTATGCGACCCTGATACTTCGCGACCCTGATACATATGTATTTCTAAACATAGTACCTTCAAAACATGTAACATAAATATTTTGAAATATTGTCAATCTTTTCATCAATTAAAAACTAACATGCACATGTTTTATTCAATAATTACACGATGTTACTGGCAACAGACATTCAATATAAACGTATAATCTCAGATGTCGTGCCATCCAAAGAATCTCAGGTTCTTTAGTATAGTCAGCTTTATGGGGGACGTTGGACCCGTGATTCCATTTCTTATCACAGAATTCTGAGTTTGGACTACGAATTTTACGTACAAGTGTACTGTGTTATTATAACACTTGTAAAATGTAATTAAAAATGTTTTTAGCAATCGGCCTATATAGTAAAACATCAGGCTAGTATTTTATAAAATATCTTAAATTTTCGCTAATTTTTAATGTTTCCTGAGCGACACCAGTTAAGTCAACTATAATTAAATAGCTATTTTTTATTATATATAAAAAACTTTCACAAATGAACTTACTTTTGTTTTCACTTTCACAAACGTTTCAAGGTGTCGTGCCTCTTCCTCAGTGTGAGTAAATACTGAGCTATTTTTTGTTGCATGTGAGGTATTGGCAAAATATTCAGTCAATCTTTCTGTACCAATTTTTCTTGTCAGCAATGCGTTTAAAAAAAATTTAATTTCGTTTCTCTTTAGAAATACATATATATCTGTTGGTCGTTCTTCTTCTTCTTCTTCTCCTTCTTCTTCTTCTTCTTCTTCTTCTTCTTCTTCTTCTTCTTCTTCTTCTTCTTCTTCTTCTTCTTCTTCTTCACGTCAAGGTATAGGTTTACAGCCTGTTCCGCCTTTACTGAAGCCATCTCTTCCTCGGCCTACCTATATCTCGTCTTCCTTGAGCTCTGTATTTTATTACTTGTTTGGGTAGTCTCATATCTTCCATTCTCTCAATATGCTGCCTCCATTTTATTTGTCCGTCCGTTATTCTGCTGACCATTTAACTCGGTTCTTATATCTTCATTTCGTATTTGGTCTCTAAGGGTGCAACCTTCCGTTTTTCTTAAGAACTTCATTTCACTTGTTTGTATTCTTCGCTCATCATTTCTCGTCATTGTCCAAGTTTCACTTCCATAAGTTAAAACAGGTGTTGCCATTATAACTGTTCCAAGTGATCTTATCTTATTTCCAAGTGTTCTGTGTATAGTACCACATATCATTTGAAATCTATTTATTTTTATATCCATGTCGCTTTCATACTCATAAGTTACATTGCATCGTAGAAAATTGAAATGAGACACCTGTTCTATAGCCTGATCGTTTATAATTGTCTTGGACGTATTGGATTATTTCCTCTAAACCATACATTTTGTTTTATGGGTTGATATTCTAAGATTATATTCTTCACGTTTTTGGCTCAAGCGGAAAAACTGATAACTGGAGATCCTTTTCTGTTTTTGCGCAATAACCTGGTCATCTGCAAATAACAATGCATTGATACACTGACTGAATGGTGTCAATTTAATTCCGGGGTTTATTTTTTCCTTCCATTGTCGCTGGTCCTCTGTCTTGATAAACATTCTTGACTCAGAAGTCATTGCGACACTTTCGCATTGACACTGTTATTACTGCTCAAACGTATTTATAATCAGGCCTCGTGTTTGCCACCAAAGTAAGGGTACGAGACAGGATAGGCGGCCGAGAACATAACGTCTCTCGTCGTGGAGAGGCACTACTCTGAAGCCGCTCATTATTACCCCAGGCGTTATTTCCATAAGCGTTGTCGTCCTAAAGGCTTATATAAACGCACCTAGATTTATTGTTTTTTTTTTTAGTCCTGCCCGGTAATCAAACAGGATTATAAAATGTAAATCATCAACATCAGATTATTTTGTACTCAATTAATTAGGATAATTACAAAAATTACAGTTACTATTAATCATATATACGTGATCTATTGTGAGCTAAACATCGTCTTCAGCATATTTTTCTTTGGGAAATACAAATTCTGTCCATTCTTTTTGTGTGATCTTCGACATGTTTGGTCTCGCAAAATTTCCTCACATCAAATCTGTACTTCGGCAGGAAGAAAACAACGAACATTGCACATATAGACCAATTTCAGTGCTGTGTTTTTGTTCTATCCATTACACTGAGTGGCATTACTTGTGGGAAAGTTGCAAAATGTTCAAGCCATTTTGAAAGTATACAAAGTAGCCCTGAGTAAGTTTATGATGCAAGGGTGTACATCCACTAGGCTTGGTACAAATAACTGAAGTTGATAGAAACTTTACTTTGTGTTTTTTAACAAGAAACAACCATAAAATTAGACTTGTAATCTTTTATTGTTCCATTTCTATTAATAACTCTGAAAACTTAGACACACTCTGCTTTGGAGAACTTGACGTCATTTTCTTTAACATGTTGCCATAAAAACCAAAATATCTGTTACACTGACTACAGCTGTGGCCACGCACAGAGAAAATGTGCTTGACTGTAGTATTGCTAGTCCACGTCGACCATGAACAAAATGCATCCATAAGGAGATTTTATGTTGACCCCCTGCTAAACGGTCGTGATATTTCTTTCGAAAGCACCACTGTTTGTTGCATCTTGTTTTATAAGTAAAGTGAAGAACAAAAGAAAATGCTGCGATTTCACCTTTCCTCCTTTCAAATTCCATAAAATAATAAAGAAATGTTATTCTAATAAACATATTTACAGTAAGATGTGCATACCTAAAAATGCGAAAGTAAGGCATTACAGTACAGTAATGAGGCCTGTATGCCTGTATGCAAGTGAATGTCTAGCTTTGAATTATAATTTAGACAGGCTAGAAATATTGGAAAGACGAATTATTAGGAAAATATTAGGCCCACGAAAAACTTCAGAAGTTTGGAAATTAAGAAGTAATGATGAAATATGTCAAAGTATAGAAAATATGACAGAAGCAGTGAAAAAAAGAATACTTATTTTTTTGGACATTTATATAGAATAGACGACAATAGGTTAACAAAACAGATCTTGAAATATCTGTGGGAAAAGAAGTCAACATCAAGTTGGATTAAATAATAGGATTTAGAATAAATTATATAAACGCAGAAGGAACAATTAAAAGAGAAGTTTTTCGGGCAAAAGTGATAAAAATGGAAGGGTCCAGGGTAGGAGAGAGGAAAACGCAGGTTCAAAGTAGACTGAAAAACAGGAAGAAGAGACATAGTGAAAAGATGAAAGAATGTTGGAGAAAAAAAAAAAAAAAACAAGGAATAAAGAACTGAAATTGGCATGTGGTGCTCATATGGCCGGTACAAATAGAAAAAAAGAAATTGTCCACTGGAGTGACAATGGCCGTTAAATACAAACAGACATAGCAATCTTTTGGTTTACATACACCTGCGTGTGGGTAGAGGACATTAAACAGGTGTCCTGACCTCAAAATTAAAGATATCAAATCGGAAACGTTGCAGGCGGATGTTTTAAACATAGTTGAAACTACTTAGGCCTAGATGTTTGAAGAAAAGGGGGGGAGATTTCTTAAACTTCTGTATTATCTCAAACTCCTTAATTGTACTGAAATAAAAATAATTGAATGGGTGAGAAAATGAAGGAAAACACGGAAGTATGGAAAAACCTACAATTATAAAGTTACTCAGTAAAACTGTTATTAAAGATCCCAAGTTACAATATTAGCATAATTTGAACAAGTAAACCGTTATATGAAGATAGATATAGAAGATACCCATTGTGATATGGGCGAAACGATGTCTTACAAGACATACTTACTCGACGCGGCCCACAGCGGAAGAACACTTCATATACAGAATGGACATCGGCCCCCGTGAGAATATAATCTCAACAAAATTATTTTAATAATATGAAATTCATAGACTGTAGAGCAAATGAAACCACATGGCTAACAACCTAACAAGGCATACTTGGGATTGCTGCCATCATTAAGTCTGAAGATGTGCACAGGGAAACAAAAATGAAAATATATAGGACTTTCATCAGACCGGTGTAATGCTACGGGTGTGAAGCATGGACAATCACACAGAAAACAGGCGACATAGTAGACACCTTTGAAAGAAAATCCTCAGACCTTTTATAGGCTCAATACAAGAAAATGGCTAATGGAGACTGAGATGCAACAATGAACTGTATCAAATATATAAAGAGATACCAGTCTTAAAATTTATAAGAATGCAAAGATTGCGTTGGTCCGGACATGTTATGAGAATGGAGGGGGGTACATGGGAGGAAACGAGACCTAGAGGCAGACCGAGGAAGAGGTGGGAAGATGGCGTTGCAGAGGACGCGAAGGACATGGGGATAAGAAACTGGAGGAGGGTTGCAGTGGATAGAGTGGATTGGAGGCGGAGATTGGTGGAGGCCAGGGCTCGACTTGGGCTGTAGCGCCATAGGAGGAGGAGGAGAGCAAATTAAATATTTCTGTTTGTGTTCATTAGGTGTAGTTGTAATTAGCTTGCTAAACATGGTTAATGGGGGGGGGGCAGAAGTGTGTTTATTTTATATTTATCTTGCGTGCTGGTTTACTGAAGTACCACTTGTTCCAAAACAGTACCACTCATACTTGACTATACTTCTAGTTACTTTAATTATATTTACTGTATCTATACAGTAATCACGAAAATGTTTAGCCAACGTCTGCATTGCGTCAAGATGCTCTTTATACTCGGTTATTTGATGGTTTTTAACCAAAACCTACGATGAAATTTTTATACTCGTCATCATCACCATCATCATCTTAAACCAAAAGTGGTTTGTTCCGGCCCCAAGCAGATACACCAGAGCCGGACACTCCACACCTCTCCGTCCTCTCGGTTTATAATCCAGCGGTTGTTTACGGATGCGGCAGTCGTTCATTCGGTTAGGATGTTACAGCCATGTTGACCCAAATATGGGCAGTCATATCGAGTGTACTCATAATACTCAGTTCCTGTCGTATCCATTTCTTCTACGATATTGAAGAGTAGGCCTACACCGTGCCATCCTGAAAAATCTCATTTCGGTTGCTTGAATACGGCTGATCTATGTGGTTATCGTTCACCATAGAAAAATTCTACACACACACACACACACACACACACACACACACACACACACACACACACACACACACACACACACACACACACACACACACACACACACACACACACACACACACAGACTACCTTTTCGAAAATGACTTTTCTTCATGTTTTGAGGGTAGTTCAATCATAATCTTCTCTTATCTCGAACACGGTGTTTTTTGCAAACACCATGCTTTATTTCTTTATTGAAGATGGAAGTAAAAGTTACCCCCTACCCCTTCAAATGTCATTTTCCTTTACAAAAAATTACCTCTTCTCCCTTCAACTACCCTTTTCATTTATACATATTTCATCTACCTTTCTACAGTTGATTATTATGACCTACTTTTCAGGATACTTTATTTATCAAAATTAAGTACTTTACTCTTGTTAAAACGTAAAATGTTGCAGGTAAACTAGCCCTCTCCCTTAATCGATCTTCACCAAAGTCAATAGACCATGAGTCACCTACAACTCGGGGACATGTGCAAAACATCATTTGATTCTGTTTGAATTTGCGGCAGTTATCGTTCGCCAAAACAATTCTACACAGACACTTATCGGAAGATGATTTTTCTTCATGTTTTGATGGTAGTATACAATCAGAATCCGCTCTTATCTCGAACACGATTTTTTCGCTATCACCATACTTCCATTTCCTTACGGAACATGGGAAGTAAAAATAATTCCGTGGTGAAGCGCTTAGATGGCTAGCTAATGGCCCAGGCTTCTTAAACACCGTCATTACTGGAGACTGGAGGGTATGCCTCAGAAACAAAAGCCCAGTCTTCCCAATGTGGAAAAAAGCTATGAATACGAGAGTCATAGCAGCCTCACAACTGACTGAATACTCCAATACGTTAATGACTGTTCACGCATGCGTCACAAGGTCCGATATGATTGGATACCATGTTGCAGTTCAGATGTAAACCAGTTCCTGTAATGTTTGGATACTCGTCGGTCAGAACAGAGGTGTGCTAAACAAGTATTTGAAAATAACAAGTACGAACGAAACCGTTCCAAAAAAATAACACATTCAAATACCTGTTATTATATACGTATTATACATATACCTGTATATATAATTTGTTATAAGAAATAAATTTAAACTGAAAGTATTAACAGTGTTACTTTACACTGTGACTTTATTAAGCTGTTACTGTTTAAAAGAAAATAAGAAACAAGAGAATTTATAAGTCTATCTCCCTTTGGGAATACTAATTTTGTTTTCACTAAAAGTAAACAAACTGACATAAATTTATTATTAAATTATTGATTCCATTTTGGTTAGACAAATCAGTTGCGAAACTCAGGCAATGAAGTTTAGACCGCATGTAACAGCATAACAAATAATGTCAAAAAAATTTACGTGAGATTTGTGTAGTGAAGTTAAAATCATCTCCGAAATCACATTAACAAAAAGTACTATATGGCTCATCAGCCACTCTGTAGGTTATAAGACAATACAATTCTCTTTTTCAAAATTTACCAAGTTGATGACTAGTATAATATATAATTTGTTATTATAATCTGTATTATATAGCTGCATAAGAATAAATGTAACGTCAGTATGAATTTTTTTCATTTATTAAAAACAGTTTCGCCTCTTTGGCATAGAGATATTCTGAACCTCGCTGTTTCACTTCGTTTCATACTTGTATGGCAATCGGCACATGCGCAGAATCAAGTATTCAGCACCAGTAACTGTGACTTTGTACTCGTAGTACTCGTTTATTCGTGAGTTGCGTAAGGGAGTTCCGCGACTCGGATCCGCGAGGCCGCGAGTAATCGGAACGGGTATTTCGACTTTTCAATTATTGTTGAATCGGAACAGGTATTTCAACTTTTCATCACTGTTATATCCGTTCCACAAAAATATCGTTTCAAAACCTCTGTTATAGGTATATCGGCCCACCTCTAGGTCAGACCTCGTACATAGTTTTACATAGCTCAGACCAATAAAAGTCTATTCACGCTAAGGGTCAATCATGTACTAAGTTATTAATATTGTTTTTAGTTATGCAAAAATATTAGATCTATAGTCCCTGAAACCGAGTAATTACAATTTTAGTAGCATTATTTATAAGAGATTCTCCGTCAGGATTTGTTTTAATTCGTTTCAAAAACATTTGTTTTCGACCTACGTTTTGAAGGTTAGAGATGACGAAGACGGCCTAGTATTTTTTTTTCTAATTCGTTTCACTCAGATAAAGTTGGATACTTTGCTTTAGTTTGGTAGAACGTTTTGAACACGTGGTTTGAGAACGATTTTTTACGTTCTTGTTTTAGAAAGGTCAAAGATACTATATTTTGAATTTAGTTTTACACAGTATTTCCATAATTTGAAGTAGCAAACTAAGTATTACTCACTTTTACCTACATCCACTGTTAAAAGAAACCTATCTTTTTCACTTTTAGTAATTCTCTGAGCAGAGAACATCCTCATAAACATTAAATATATTTTACACATTCATCGTATTATTTGTGAGTAAGAAAAGAAAAGCTTCATCAGACTTGCAAACAATACAATATGAAAATCTCCACTATAAAAACCAGGCTAATGGTATTTTCGAGGCAAAGAGCCAATAAGAACAAAAATAATGGTTAATGATCGAATTCAAGAAGAGATGAGCCACTTTAATTATTTGGAGAATCATATTGGCTATGATAAGAATTATGATATTGATGTTAAGTTGGGTAAGTTCCAGACGATCTGTGGGACAATCAACCGTGTACGTCGGGCTACAAAGTTATAGCAGTCTCTGAACTTCCTACTGGTGTGAATTATGGACAACAACCAAGAACAAGACAGTAAAATACAGGCCTCGGAAATGGCGTTCTTAAGAGGAATTGAAAGGTGTGCTAAACTTGACCGTATAAAGAGTGAGGCCATAAGGGAAGAGTTACAAATTTTCAACTTGAATAAAAAAATAAAAGATTAAAAACAACGGTGGAAAGGACACTTAGAAAGAACGTCTGATTCTAGACTGGCCAGACAAGTCTAGAAGTATAAACCTATAGGACAGAGGCGTGTGGGTAGACCCAGAGAGAGGATCTTTGAAACCGGAACAGGCAGTACCTTGCCTATGCCGTGTTTTGAAGCCGGAACAGGCAGTACCTTGCCTATGCCGTGTTTTGAAGCCGGAACAGGCAGTACCTTGCCTATGCCGTGTTTTGAAGCCGGAACAGGCAGTACCTTGCCTATGCCGTGTTTTGAAGGCGGAACAGGCAGTACCTTGCCTATGCCGTGTTTTGAAGGCGGAACAGGCAGTACCTTGCCTATGCCGTGTTTTGAAGAAGAAGAAGTGTGGAAACAGGCAATTTTACAATACATTTTCTAGAAGAATATTTACGTATACCATCAACTACACTTATTAAAATGTAATGGAACTGATCAGCGGGAAGTGTTCGGCAAACGAAGGATAACGATGTACACGGAGATTGATGTAAGTCTCAGAAAACAGATGAAGTAAGGGAGACAGATTTTGAAAACAATTATTTTGTACTTAATCTGTTGAAAGTCGATACTCAATCCTCGTCGTAAAGAAGCTATTGTGCAGCGTCCTCTCGCGCGCGTGTGCGCGTGTGTAAATCTGAACGGTTGGTTATAAATTAACGAAATTGCTTTTTATTTTAGTTTGGGGGAGGGGGCGCTAACACCGTTGTCTATTTCCGGTGACGGTGTAACACTCCACAGCAGAGGAACAATAAGGCACCCTTCCCTAATCATCCTGTTGCCCTTTAAGTAGAGTCGTGATATAAGGGAGAGACTCTCCTCTCTCTCTGCGCTACGTTACGGTTCAGTCCCTTTGAATACAAAAACAAGTCACAGCATTTTAATCAAAGCTGCCATTTCGCACAGTGCTGGTATTGTTGTGTTGTCTAGACACCAGTTAATGTCATTCATTCGTTCATTCATTACACTTAACTAAACTGTCGGAATTATGTCGTTTTTATTGGTGTTATTCTTTGTTTCTGTTTTTGTGTGTCTTTCGTTTCACGATCGGAGGGTCAAGCGGACAGTAACATAATCGTGTGGTCAGTGGCGGCTCGTGGTTCTGACAGTTGGAGGTTCAGTGTCTGAATGTTTCTACTCAGATAAGAGCAATTATCCCATTCCAAATAACACACGGGGTGGGTCTCAACATAAAGACATAACTATTGACAACTTTTAGTAGGCCTAATAGTAAGTTGTGTTTACTGTTTGTAAATTATTATAAAAATATATATTTAAAATAAAAGGATAGTTAAATATTTCTGTTTAGTATTTAAAACGGGAAGCGGCCTACCGAGTTATAATAGATAGAACACTATTAATTTTACCAAATCAATGAACTGAACAAAAAAATATAAATACCTCAACACTTAAGACACAAAAATACCAGCAAACACTTTGAACGTTATACACGCTTCGATCAGTTTAACGTTAATACAATTATTTAATGACTATATTAAACACACTTTATTTTGGGAATACAATTCCTTCACTATTTTATTAGATTTTAAGACTTTACTGCACACATTTTCATTGCATTCTAAGTGAAATAGAGAAATCTGACATAAAACTGAAGGTAAACTGACAAATCATGTGGTATAAAACATAATAATGGCGAATGGCGGTACAGTATTATGAAAATGTTAAAATTCCCGGTCGGCGCGGTTCGGCCCTCGTCGTAACTAATCATCTCTATCGCTAATATCGGGATGAGCGACTGTTGAGTGTAATTTTGGGTATGCTGATTTCCCCCTCCAAAGCTGTCTACACAGTCCAGGAGGTGCTGAGAGCTGCTTTGCACCTCCAAGCAATAGTAGCAAGCTATTCGCCTATTACGCGAATCCATTACCGTTCAGTCAACAAGATTAATCCCACAAATCTTATTATTTAAATGTGAAACCATTATTTCAACAAATCCTTAAACATGTTTAAATTATTTAGGGAGTTCTCTGAACCATTGAACCTTATGGACGAGCCGCCATTGTGTGTAGTGTACAGAATGGTGCCACACGTCGTTTAGTGTAGTAGTGACAGTGAGAGACAGTGACAGTGACAGTAGTGCATTGTGTGTAGTGTACAGAATGGTGCCACTCGTCGCTTAGTGTAGTAGTGACAGTGAGAGAGACAGTGACAGTGACAGTAGTGCATTGTGTGTAGTGTACAGAATAGTGCCACATGTCGCTTAGTGTAGTAGTGACAGTGACAGTGACAGTAGTGCATTGTGTGTAGTGTACAGAATGCTTCCACACGTCGCTTAGTGTAGTAGTGACAGTGACAGTGACAGTAGTGCATTTGTGTAGTGTACAGAATGGTGCCACTCGTCGCTTATTGTAGTAGTGGCAGTGACAGTGACAGTAGTGCATTGTGTGTAGTGTGCAGAATGGTCCCACACGTCGTTTAGTGTAGTAGTGACAGTGACAGTAGTGCATTGTGTGTAGTGTACAGAATGGTTCCACACGTCGCTTAGTGTAGTAGTGACAGTGACAGTGACAGTAGTGCATTGTGTGTAGTGTACAGAATGGTGCCACTCGTCGCTTATTGTAGTAGTGGCAGTGACAGTGACAGTAGTGCATTGTGTGTAGTGTGCAGAATGGTCCCACACGTCGTTTAGTGTAGTAGTGACAGTGACAGTAGTGCATTGTGTGTAGTGTACAGAATGGTGCCACACGTCGCTTAGTGTAGTAGTGACAGTGACAGTAGTGCATTGTGTGTAGTGTACAGAATGATGCCACACGTCGCTTAGTGTAGTAGTGACAGTGAGAGAGACAGTGACAGAGACAGTAGTGCTTTGTGAGGTTCGCTCACTAACTGCACACTATTTTGAAACATTTATGTCGGCGTTTCGGTAAAATGTATTGTCATCCTCAGACCCTGTATACGGGCGATAAGGAATAAAACACATCGTCATCGCAATCACCGTTGTCGCGACGCGACAGTCCGAATCGGGTCTTGGCCTCCTGAACTTTAAGCGTCAACTCCTCTAGGTTCCTCGACCGCATCCTCCAATTTGATATTCTTAAACGTGCTCTGCTGATTTCATAAACGGAGTTTTCAATGGAGTTCAATAAAGAAACGCGTATAGCTTTATAACCTCTTTTCTTGAGTTATAACGTAGGGAACCAGTAATAATTAGATCTGCCAATTATACCGGCTGCCTTCGTTGTGAAGCACTGAAAATAATCACAACAAATAAACAATTTACATAGCAGGATATTAGGAAGGGGAGACTGTTGAATTATGCACTCATTTTACTCGGTACTTAGATGACATCTCTTTATTACATTTGGTGATTAAGTTCTCTAATAAAAGTTCTCAAACAATATAGTTTACTATATGATTCAATATATAAATTATTACTTTACAAAGGGGCCTCAAAACATGATGTACATCTTATTGTTTAATTCCACGGATCCGGGATAAAATATATTAACTGAATTATGGTTACCTTGCCATGTACAATATTGAAACTCTAACCATTTGAAGAATGGTTTTTTTTATTAATCTCCTAAAACAACAAAACTTTTAGTTTAAACTTTACCTTTTTGCTATAACTAGCGTTATTAGATTTTATACTACATGTTACCTAAAATGTCAGGTTTCTAAAGTCTTTAATGTTATTACAATTAAACATAAGTTTTAAAGTCTTTAATGTGATAATTTAAATTGTCTTTTGGGGTTTATAATTTTGTAACTCTTAACCATGGAAGACAAGCCTCCATGTCACCTGTGTTTTTCCTGAAGTTGCTGCAGAATTAGTTCTTCGGTCCTCCTGATGTTTCTTGAAGTTCAGTCGTTACCTTATCATACTGTGATGGTGAAGTTCTAGAAGTATGTGAAATCATTCCTGGTGTAGTACATTCATCTCCGGCGACTGTAGTTACTCTTAATAATTCTTGTAGTTAGAATACATAGATAGAATGTTTGTTTCACTGTTACACACTTCACATGATGATAGATTAGTTTACTATCACCTTCTTGGTTGTAATACTGTATTATTTACATAGTCCGTTATTTTATAATCTAGAGAGATGTCATCACCACACAAATTTACTCATTTAAATAGTCATAGTATCAACCCTTTCACATTTTTATTTATACACATAGCGAAACAACCCTTTACGCTGCTTACGGCGTGAGCGCTCCATTACAAGTGATAGAAAATAGTCAAGGGGAGCGTAGTAATCTCAAGACAATTACTAGGCAACATAAAAGTAGTTCCGTGTTTCTAATTTTAATTAAAGGACTACGGTTGATTAAATAATTAAATCGTGATATTCTTAGTTGCAGAAGTTATCAAAGTACGTAACAATGGTCTTAATTAATTATTTAAATAATAACAAATTTACAATAATACTTAGTTTATTTAGGGGTCAGAAAACAAGTTAATTCTGGTCAGTTCTTGTTTATGCAGGATAAATTAATAAGCTTTACCCTTTCTGTACAATTCCATTCCCTTTTAATTTTATTATTATTAGACTTATATTAAATATTATTATTATTAAATGATTGCCATAAGATTTAGTTTACAATGTGAGATTTTATTAAGAAATTTAAAATTTCTCCGCTTATATATTATCAACTTAATTAATTAACATATTTTTATTAATGAAATCGTCACATACTCCGCCGCTTAAGCCACAGACGCCGGTATAATTTTTTTTTTAATATACCGAGAGTATGTTTAGGGATTTCCGTGTGTAATTTCTCTCGCCCGTTTCTCTCTGTATGTAATTATGAGTTACACACGTCAGTCTCGAATTGTTCATTCTTACTATCTACATATCATACTTTACAGACTAATTCTAATAGTACATAAAATTCACACATTATAAAAAACATATTGTTAACATTCTAAATTTTCTTAACACTACTACTTATGACTACTACCGGGTTTTTCTTTAGTTGGGAGTTATTCTAGTGATAGAATTACTCATTAAGTAATTTGTTACTTAATTATTTCTCATATTTGCTGTCAGCTGACTTCTTACTTTGCTCTACTTTCGAAGAATAGGATTCAAGGGTGATCAGGCCTCGTACCTATCTATACCATTAGCTAGCTAAACGTTACTCTAGTACTCCTTTGCAGTTGAGTACAAAACATATACCTTTCTTTTTTCTTTACATTTATTTAACTTGCACTCTACCATTACCTTCTTTGTGATAATGTTTTATCTGAGAAATATGTGTCCTTCGTACATATTTTTGAGTAGAGGGTTCATACAGTGCTACGGTTACTGGAGTTAAATATTTGTGAATTTGATAAGGACCGCACCATCGGTATGATAGCTTGGAAGTGGTCTTATCGATTGCACTACTCGTAGGATGTGTTTTACACATAACTAAGTTACCGATTTGGTACTTTACTTCATTATTTTTATTTCGCTCGTGATATTTCCTTGATTTCGCTAAGTTTGTTCGCAAATTAGCGCGCGCTTCATTCCATAATTTCCTAATATTTTTATCCCTAATTTCATGGGGTAACAATTCATGTATTTTCCACTTAGTGGATAATGGGTGGTTGGGTTTATACTTGAACAATAATTCAAATGGGGTCGACTTATGTCCTTCATGATATGCAGAATTAAAAGCGAACTGTATCCAGGATAAGTTCTGGTCCCAAGAAGTATGGTCGTTAGCATGGTAGGCAATTAAAGCAGATTTTAGGTTTCGCAAATACCTCTCAGCTATATTACCTTGCGGACGATACTCTGTAGTGGTAATATGTTTTATACCTAGTTTGAAACACATGTTCCTGAATTCCTTGGACTTAAACTGTGGTCCGTTATCCGACACTAGATGGACAGGAATACCAAATTCTTTAAATAATCTATGCTGTAAAATATTTACTGTGGTTGTAGCTAAGGCTCGCCGCATGGGGTACATCCAAACGAATTTGCTAAAAGAGTCTACACAAATTAGTAACATTGTATTTCCTGATTTGGAACGCGGGTAGGGTCCTGAAAAGTCTAAATAAATTTTGGAGAATGGGGTAGCAGGAATCTCTGAGATTAATTGACTTATTTGGCTGTTTCTCGCTGGTTTGCTGAGTGCACACAACTTACACTTTTTTACAAAATTGGCGATCTCACTGTTCATATTTTCCCAGTGATATTCTTTACGAATTCGGTGTATAGTTTTATTTATTCCCATATGTGCTCCAATGGTGGAAGAGTGATAATATTCCATCAGCATAGGTTTAATAATATCAGGGGCAATTATTCGTAGATATTTTCCGTTCGCTATTTTACAACATAATACTCTCCTACTTAATATGTATTTCTCTGACTTATTTCCTTTTTCAAGTTGTTCAATAATTGGACTCAAACGTGGGTCTTGTATTTGATACTGGGCTAAATCCGTAAATGCAAGAGGAAATTCGGTAATTAACGTATTAATAATCGGCGTTTCTCTACTCTTGTTTTCGTAAGTATTACTACTAGGCTGGAACATACGTGATAGTGTATCGGCAACTACGTTTTGGGTGCCTCTAATATGTTGTACTTTGAATTTAAAACAATTTAATCTTAATACCCATCTTCCGATACGGCCTAACTGTTTTGGGTGATTCAGTAGCCAAGATAACGCTTGATTATCTGTTTCTAATAAAAACTCCTTATGTTCTAAAGATGGTTTGAACTTCTCAAAAGCGAAAACTATAGCTAAACATTCTAATTCGTATGCGGAGTATTTCTTTTCTTGCTCAGTTAGGGTGCGAGAAGCGTAACTAATAGGTAACCTTGAGTTATCTACTTCCTGATATATTACTGCACCTAGTGCGACACTAGAACTGTCAGTCTGCACAACAAATGGTTTTGTAAAGTCGGCTAATTGTAGTACGGGGGGTGATATTATGCTTTCTTTTAATTTCTCGAATGCGGTTTGGTGTTGCTCATTCCATTCAAATTTAATTCCCTTCTTTCTTAAGGTATTTAGCGGTGCTGCAATTTCGGCTAGATGTGGGATGTACTTATGGAAATAATTTATCATTCCCAAAAATCGAGCTATTCCTTTCGCATCCCGCGGCGGTAAAAATTCTCTGATGGCACGGGTTCGCTCTGGGTCTATGCTTACCTTTCCGTTTGCTTTTACGATGTGACCTAAAAATGAGAATTGTGTCACAGCAAAATTTACTTTACTGGGATTTACGGTTAATCCAGCTTTCTCCAATCGGGTTAGTACTTCACGTAGATGTTCAAGATGTTGCTCAATTGACTCGCTGTAAATAACAATGTCATCTAGGTAGTGGTACACATATTTAAACTTTATGTCATGAAATAATTTTTCTAATAATCTGCTACATACAGAACTACCTTGGGATATACCAAAAGGTACCCTTGTAAATTGGTACAGGTTGAAAGGGACGGCAAAGGCGGTAAGACGTTTTGATTCTTCCGAAAGAGGTATCTGATGAAATGCCTGATTTAAATCCATAATGGTAAAGATTTTTGCTTTAGTAAAATAATGAAATGCACTGTGGATGTCGGGAAGTGGTATAGATTCAAATTCTATCCGTTTATTTAGTTGTCTGTAGTCCACCACTAATCTATGTTTGTCGTTACTTTTGGGTACTAAAAACGCGGGTGATGAATAAGATGACGTAGAGGGTTCGATGACTCCTTGTTCTAACAATTTATTAATTTGGTTCCTCATCACTTCCATTTTCGGTGGTGATAATTTGTATGGGGCTAAACGAATTACTTTGTTGTCACTCAAATTTATTTTGTACTCTATCAGATCCGTCAGTCCTAACTTTGGGGTGAGGACGTTGGAAAATTGGTTTATTAAAGTCTGTATGTTCCGTCTATCTTTACTTTTCAGATGACTTAATTCAGGTTCGTGATGCTTTATATGTGTAGAAGTGGTGATAGTACTTTCTCTGTTATTTGCATTAACATGCAAGTTATATTTCCGTGAACGATCGAATCCAAAGTAAAATATCTTCTCGTGAATGTCTAAAATTATTCCTGTTTTACTGATAAAATCAGCTCCCAATATTAATTCGGGTCCTAATTCGTCGCATACCAACATTGGAAAATACCACGTTAGATTTTTAATTTTTACTTTAAACGTGATGATAAGCTTTATCATTAAGTCTTGTTTATTAGCTGTAGCGCATCTAATATTTACTGATTGACTGCGTTTAACTAAATTGTGTTTAAATAATTGATCGGCTAGCTCTTGACTAATTAAACTTCGCGTGGATCCGGAATCAATTAATCCGAGGCTGGATGTAACACCAAGGTCAACTTGTATATACGGTAATTCACACCTATTGTAATCACATTTACTAATAGAGTTACATTTATCGATAAATTTCCTAACATAGGGGTCTAATTTTCTTTTGTTATTATTATTAGTATTTTGTTTTAATTTGTGGTCTCTCAGGGGTTTACCTGTTTTCACGATGCTGCGGAAGACACAGGGTTTCGGATCTCCCTGCCTTACATGTTTTTTGGATAATGAGTTTTCAGATGACACTGTTTCCGTTTACAGTTTCTACTGAGGTGTCCAGGTTTTCCGCAGTTATAGCATATATATTCTTTACGCGGGGTCTCACTGGTTTCGTGTCTAGGTGGTGGCTCTTTGGACTTACCGTGGCCATGAACATAGGTTGGTCGCCGAAATGGGCGTCGTTCTCGTAGACTTCTTGTATCTAAGGGTAGGGCTTGCGTTTCCTTTCTATGTGGTGTTGTGGATACCGGTGCATGTCGATGCTGATCTGCATACCACACATTTGAAGAGTGCACACTACATTGTTCAAGGTCAGCGAAAGTAAGGGGTCTACTTATTAGAGCTAAACGGGAGCGTTCTTCAGGAGATAAGCCTACCAATATAGTATCGACCAATTGTTTTTCAGTCCAGTCGACTTGCAGTAGACGTGAAGATTCTCTGATGTCTGCGATATAGTGGGCCAGTCTTTCTTGAGCTCTTTGTACTCGAAGTACGGTATTTCTTTTTATCTCCTCATATATTCCAGTGGGGATAAAATATTTGATTATATTTGTATGGAGTTCTTCTACCGGAAGATTCGAGTTTAATGTTTCGAGCACACGATCTCGTAAAGGTGGTTTACATTTGGGTAAGATGACCTGCAGTATTTGCCAATCGCTCAATTGTTGTAGATCTTTTATTTGCAGTAGATATCTGATAAAAGTCAATAGAGTCGTGATGCTTAAGCCATCGGTGTAAGGAATATCATTAATTATTTTCTCTACTGGGTGGGAAATCTTTCCGTAGAGGTCTACATTAAAACATACGTTAGGTGTACTTTTCGAAAGATTGGTGTTTGCATTGGGATTCGTAATCGCATATTTACTAGTGCGAGTATGCTGAACATTTGGCGGTGGGGGTTCTGACATAGTGTGGGTATTTAATTCTCTACTAGGTAATTGTTCATGACTCTGTGGTATCTTCGATACGGTGGGTGATTCGGGGTTCGAGGTGGAGGGAGGGTGTTCTAAAGTAGGGGATTGAACTGGGGAGATATATAATTTTTGTAAGTAGTGCTCAATTTCCTCCATTCTCGATGAGTCTGATTTTCGTCGTAAGTCATTGATAATTATGGGTAATTGGCTTAATGCCTCCTCCGCAAATTTCTGCACATCGGGGGGGGGGTTACGGTGACGTCGGGCCAGCTTAGTAAATTATTTAACCGGCGGGTTAAATGTTCTATACGTTGCGTAACGCGCAAAAATTCCGTAGGTGATTTCTTGTCCTCAAGGTTTTGAGATAATACTATCAATTCCCTATATTTCGCATAACAGGTTTCTCGTTCTCCGTCATAATCGAGTTCACGCAATTTATCTAACTGCGAGGGTGTATCTAATCCGGTTTGGCGTAATGATTTTCGTAACTCCGACACGGTTACATTTACGTGTTTTAGGCCTCGTAAAAGTGCCTCGTAGCATAGCTCATCTTTTAGTAACAGATCAGGATTAAATTCTGCCATTTTTGTAACGTGAGCGGCTATAACTAATTATTCTACTATTTGCATTAATTGTTATACAACGCTTCCTTTTTTTTTTTTACACAAAAATATAAAACTATAAATCAATCGTGTTCTTACTCCTTTTTCTTTTTTTTTACAAATAAACACATAAAATGTTATGACAACGTTTATCGTTTTACTTTGAGAGAGAGAGAGAAATTTCACACATGCATGAATATGCGTACGACAAAAGATTCCCCCTTCGGTTACTAACACATGAACAGACACGCTTCTTATAACAATAGACCACACAAGGAGGGTGACTTATTGTCAACTCAACTAAACAATGACAATTTTAAACAAACAGCGGCAGCAGGAAACTACCCGTCCGAAATTGTCGAGAATGTGGCACGTCTATGAATGGGACTTTTAACAAGTACCGACATGGTTTGTTTACATTGGATATATGCTAATATAACGTTACACATATTATATTTACTAATAAAGTTATTTATACTATATTACTATAATATTAATTACTATTTTTATCTTATTAAAACTCTGACACATATTGAAATACATGAGTGTATAGATCAACAGCTTTTGTGCGTGGGATATCGGGACGCAATTACTTCTTTCTTTTCTCTTACGCAAAATAGCAAATTAATTAGCAGAGTGGCGCAAATTATAACCTCTCCTCTTGAGTTATAACGTAGGAAACCAGTAATAATTAGATCTGCCAATTATACCGGCTGCCTTCGTTGTGAAGCACTGAAAATAATCACAACAAATAAACAATTTACATAGCAGGATATTAGGAAGGGGAGACTGTTGAATTATGCACTCATTTTACTCGGTACTTAGATGACATCTCTTTATTACATTTGGTGATTAAGTTCTCTATTAAAAGTTCTCAAACAATATAGTTTACTATATGATTCAATATATAAATTATTACTTTACAAAGGGGCCTCAAAACATGATGTACATCTTATTGTTTAATTCCACGGATCCGGGATAAAATATATTAACTGAATTATGGTTACCTTGCCATGTACAATATTGAAACTCTAACCATTTGAAGAATGGTTTTTTTTATTAATCTCCTAAAACAACAAAACTTTTAGTTTAAACTTTACCTTTTTGCTATAACTAGCGTTATTAGATTTTATACTACATGTTACCTAAAATGTCAGGTTTCTAAAGTCTTTAATGTTATTACAATTAAACATAAGTTTTAAAGTCTTTAATGTGATAATTTAAATTGTCTTTTGGGGTTTATAATTTTGTAACTCTTAACCATGGAAGACAAGCCTCCATGTCACCTGTGTTTTTCCTGAAGTTGCTGCAGAATTAGTTCTTCGGTCCTCCTGATGTTTCTTGAAGTTCAGTCGTTACCTTATCATACTGTGATGGTGAAGTTCTAGAAGTATGTGAAATCATTCCTGGTGTAGTACATTCATCTCCGGCGACTGTAGTTACTCTTAATAATTCTTGTAGTTAGAATACATAGATAGAATGTTTGTTTCACTGTTACACACTTCACATGATGATAGATTAGTTTACTATCACCTTCTTGGTTGTAATACTGTATTATTTACATAGTCCGTTATTTTATAATCTAGAGAGATGTCATCACCACACAAATTTACTCATTTAAATAGTCATAGTATCAACCCTTTCACATTTTTATTTATACACATAGCGAAACAACGCTTTACGCTGCTTACGGCGTGAGCGCTCCATTACAAGTGATAGAAAATAGTCAAGGGGAGCGTAGTAATCTCAAGACAATTACTAGGCAACATAAAAGTAGTTCCGTGTTTCTAATTTTAATTAAAGGACTACGGTTGATTAAATAATTAAATCGTGATATTCTTAGTTGCAGAAGTTATCAAAGTACGTAACAATGGTCTTAATTAATTATTTAAATAATAACAAATTTACAATAATACTTAGTTTATTTAGGGGTCAGAAAACAAGTTAATTCTGGTCAGTTCTTGTTTATGCAGGATAAATTAATAAGCTTTACCCTTTCTGTACAATTCCATTCCCTTTTAATTTTATTATTATTAGACTTATATTAAATATTATTATTATTAAATGATTGCCATAAGATTTAGTTTACAATGTGAGATTTTATTAAGAAATTTAAAATTTCTCCGCTTATATATTATCAACTTAATTAATTAACATATTTTTATTAATGAAATCGTCACAGCTTTCGTTGACTTTGAGAAGTCCTTTGATAGAGTAGATGGAGATTTGTTGTGCCAAAGAAGAACGGGGTTACCCTCAACAACTTATAAGAACTATACAAGGCCTATATAGCGGAACAAGAACAGCTATTAAAAATAATTGTAGGATATCTCAACAAACATTTGTCAATCAAGGTGTTAGATACGGGCGGAGTATATCACTTACTTTTTCTAACATTTATATTGAGGATGTGGCAAGGCAATGGAAACATCTAGTGAACTCTAGTATTAAGTTAACACAAGACAGATATTTGTATCTGGTGTGCAATAATCTGTTTTTAAGCTTATAATGAGGGTATAAACTGACTGAGGCTATAAGAGAGGAATAACAAGTTTTTAACTTGAATGAAAAACTAAAACATTACCAACAAAGGTGGAAAGAACACTTAGATAGACTGTCAGATTCCAGACTGGTCAAACAAGTCTAGAAATACAATCATAATGGCACACGTGTGTGAGTAGACCCAGGAAGAGATGGCTGAAGGAGTTTCGAAGACGAAACAGGCAGCACCTTCCCTATGCAGTGCTGTGAAGATGACGATGGTCAGTCTTCCCAACGTTTCATGGCTTTCCCACGGGCCGTCTTCTTTTAGTTTTCGCCTTAAGTATGCTTTTGGCAATCCTTTCCTCTGGCATTTATTTCCACGTGGCCAACTTTCCATTTCAATTTTTTATTTTTTATATATTCTTTTTTTATATTGCCTAAAGGTACCACATAATGTTATTATTTATATTCTTAAAGCGATCGATTTCGGTCACAGACCATCGTCAGGTTATATAGCACATTTGTGTTCAGTCAAATATATATATATTATAACAGGACCAAATATCAATTATTTGGAGTTATATGTCAACTGCATACTATAATCATGTTTAAACAAATTGTAATAGTCAAAACTCCACTTGTGTGTAGTGGCGATCAAAATAATGCTTTGTAAAAAGACGCACACGCAGCGGTTACATAATCAGCTCGCTGTAGAAGAACGGCCACACCCCAAACTGTTAATTGTTAATATTTCGGAAACCCAGTAAATTAAGCGAAATCCAAGATAGCCAAAACGTTTGCCGAAATATTAATAATAACGTGTGCGAATTTTACGCAATATAATTAACAAATAACAGAGCTAATTAATTTAATGTGAATAACTTCTGTAATTATAGAGCTACATTAATGGGCTTTTAATATGTTATAAATATAAGAATTTCCAACAGATTGTATATTTTAGATTTAGCACAACTTGGTTTGCAACCAAGATAATTGCGATTTAAAACTATCACAGGAAATCCGGACCGACAATTCAGTTCCGCTGTGTTAATAATATTAGTAATAATATTAATTCTCCGTCTGTGGGAAACTAACTTCGTTCTCTCGGACTGAGGGAATTCAAATTTTGTGTAGTAGGGAGAGTGTGTTAGCCAATCAAATCATTTGAAGGAATCCCGACCAGCGCGGAGTCTTGGGGCTGAACCAACACTCTACTGCCAGTATTTGCGAAGTACAGACGTAATTCTTCGATCGTCTCGAAACCGTAGTTGTGAAGATTCATCAGAAGACTCTACGTGGTCAACACACATAATTACGAACATAGTAAATACGCATCAACTGTACAATTCGTAATTATAGCATCCAGTCGAGATACTCTGCATTACAACAAACAAGCTTATTGTGTACTACAAGTTGTGGTCATAAGCACGCAGAGATCTACCAGACTACAAGACCTGACTTCAAGAATACGACAGAGAGGCCGTCTAAACCATTAGTAAACCAGCTGACGAGCGGAGCTACCACTCGAACGAGACACACACACACGCTGACGTGCGACGTGCGAATCGACGAGGGACATAAACCAGTTCTCGCAGAAAGCCGCAGACGTTAAAAACTTCAACAAACAGCAGGAGAGGAGAGTGTTGCTGAATTCTGAACTCAACGACCGAAATCCAGGACGCTCTAAGCAGATCACTATCTCTAGCAGATCGGACCAGGACAACGAGGGACAATTTGGAGCAACTCTACCATCCACTTCAAAAACAGGAAAGCAAAATCAACTTATTTATTTTTCAAACGCCAAATTTTCTATCTTTTTCAATTAAAAGCATTGTAATTTAAACAATTCAGGTGCCACAAAAATCAAAGACTCTAGTAAATAAGAATAATTCATTGTGATAATCTGTATAGCCAGTAAAAGTAATTAGTAAGTTTTAGTTAAGAATCAATAGAGATAATACAGAAGCGCTATACAAATCTTAACAAACAATTCAATTATTAGCTCATACTGCAGTATAACAGAGTCAAATCACTAGAAAATAAAATGACGTGAACTAGACTGTCACGCCTAATTTATTTTGGAAAATATTCAATTAACTTCAGAGTTTTTATATTTTATTTCTATTTTCATTTGAATCAAATAATTTAAAACAATTTAATTAAATTAAATTAATTAATTAATTAAATTTTTACTTGCAATTAACTTGTCAAATAACGAGTTTAACTTCTTTTCAATTATCAACCAATTGAAAAACATTAGTCAAGATCGATTCATTGTTTAGACTGTAAGGATAATTGATAATATAACCATTATATTCTTGTGTGTTATTGGAGTAATAAACAACGTTTTATTACCCCATATTGCATTGTTTTATTGTTGTACGACAAAGCCTACCAGTCTCACAAAACTCTTCACTCTTAAAGTAACTTATTTTGTGTGTTGTTGCCATAAATTGAGATTACATACTTGCGAAATTCAAATCCAAAACCCACACGCCCTAGTCGGAAGAAAACCGCAAGATCGGACAGCAGGTAAGTACTCATACACTCACACAACACAACAACAACGCATATAAGTAGAGTTGCAATATTTATATAACCTGACGATGGTCTGTGACCGAAATCGATCGCTTTAAGAATATAAATAATAACATTATATGGTATCTTTAGGCTATATAAAAAAGAATATATAAAAAATAAAAAATTGAATTATAGGTACCATTAATAAAAAACAATAAGTGTAAGTATAAAATACATCACATATCATTATTTCCATTTCAGTTTTTTAGAGTAATAATTATAGAAACTTCAGGATCCTCAAATATGGTATACAACTAATTGTTGTACCGTATCTTCCATATAATTCCTTCATGTACAAGGCCCAAAATCTTGCTTGGGATCTTCCTTTCAAACGAATTAACAAGTTTTCTGTGAAGACTCGTGTTTCACATTCATAGCAAAGCACCAACACGATGATAGTTTTATATATTCTCAGCTTAATTAGCTTCTGCGGAACGTGTTTATATGTGTGAATAGGAAGCAGTGAATAGTAATTTATATTCGCTATCATTATTTGCTTTTTAAATTCGTTAGTCTTTGACAAATTGTCGCAAGATACGTAACGTCTGTCACGTTTTCGAACACGGATTCCGAAATGGTCATATTTTTTGCGGTCTAGATCAGTTGCGACTAAACGACGTTTTTACATGATAATGTCTTTTAGCTGGACATCGTTTGAAGCTTTCTGTAACATTTTATTTACCGTCACGCTGTATGACGTCATCATTGCGTGACGTCATCATTGCATTTTCCCACACTTTCGATTCCCCACAGTCTGGAAATCTTATTTTTAAAGCCTAAAAACATTATCATGCTTCGATGTTTCGGTTTCGTCGAAATTATTAACTTTTTTTACCCGGTGGATTGCGCCCCGCCCCGCACTTTCATTTGGTCTGACCGCAACTGACCAAACCTGTGGCAACTAGTGGGAACGTTCCTGTTCCAAACTTCGATGAATTTTAGTTCTGTACCATTTAAAGACAAGGAATATCCACCGTCAGTCCAAGGTTAATGAAGTTATGATTAGACCGGTGATAATATATGGCAGCGAGACTTAAACTCTGAACAAACGAGTCGCTAACATAGTCAATAACTTTGAAAGGAGAATTTTGAGGAGAATGTTTCACAATGAGGAACTACACAATCTATATTAAGATAACGATCTGGCAACCACCATCCGACTGTATAGATTGCAATGGGCAGGACACATCATTAGGATGGAAGGTAACCGAACACCTAGGAAGGTACTGTTTAGTCAAATCGAGAGTAGAAGGCCTGTCGGAAGACCCAAGCATAGCTGAATTGACGCAGTGGAGAGGGATGATGATACTTTAGTTAAAATAAAACGATGGACATCGATCGCCAAGGACAGGGAAATATGGAGGCGGATGATTATGGAGGGTAAGGTTCGACTCCGAACTGTGACGCTGTAGAAGAAGACGATATTTAAGTTCGGATAAACAGTTTTAAAATTGTTTGGTTTTTACTGCTGCCTTGTAGTACTGGGCTGTGAAAGCAATAAAATGAACGCCCACTTTCTTGGCACAAAAGGACGCTCTTCAAAAGCAGGCACCAAAATACAAATGATGACTCATCACTAAGATAACACCAGTGATCGCGAACTAGAAAACTATGACATAATTGAAGTACAAAAACAAGAAACAAACGATCACTAGATCACTTCCACTTTCCCTGCTCTCTCATGTTACCAATGTAAGGATATATCGTTAGCGACGAAAATTCCCGCTTAGACGAGAGACTGAAGTCGCACAACTGCGGTCGATATATCGTATTTTTCGAACCTCCAATTTGCCGGTCTGGGCCAGTGCTCAGTTTCCTGCTACATGAGTGCCGGCCTGGTTGAAACAATAAGACAGTATCAAGGGTAATGGTTACAACGAACAGATAAGATGACTAACAACCGCGTCCCGAAGGAAATGTTGACCTAAAGATTACAGAGATTTGGGAATGCCAAGGCAGCGTTAGGAGGGTCAGCTTTGAAGCCGAACTGACAGAAAATCTGATTCCTGTTTTAAAAAGGCCATTTTAAATTAAACCAGAAAGACTAAATGAAGGCGATAACAGGTGAAACATTAGGAAGAAATAATAATATTGTGAACATTTCTATTGTATCGGCCATCTGAGGACCACATGCCAATTTCAACTCCTTATTTCTTGTTCTTTTCTTTTTATCCAATATTCTTCCATCTTTTCACTGTGTCTCTTCTTCCTGTCTTCAGTCCACTTTGAACCTGCGTTTTTCTCTCCCCTATCCCGGACTCCTTCCATTTTTAACACTTTTGCCAGAAAAACGTCTCTTTCAATTGCTTCTTATGCTTTTATATTATTTTTTTCTAAACCCTTTTGGACTTCTATAATCCAACTTGATGTTGACTTCTTTCCCCACAGATATTTGAAGATCTGTTTTGTTAACCTATTGTCATCCATTCTATTATAAATATCTAAAACACAGTAGTCTTCTTTTTCCCATTGTTTCTGTTAAATTTAGTATACTTTGATATATTTCATCATTACTTCTTAATTTTCAACCTTCTGGCGTTTTTTGTGGGCCTAATATTTTCCTAATAACAATTCTTAATTATTCCTAATAATATTGTGACTATATTCTTTTAGAAAAATGATTCTCTGTCTGTCTGTCTCTGTCTCTGTCTCTGTCTCTGTCTCTGTCTCTATCTCTCTCTCTCTCTCTCTCTCTCTCTCTCTCTCTCTCTCTCTCTATTATCTTTAGTGCGGTATGTCTGTAGAGGCTAATCGTATTATACTCGTACAGCAGCAACATGGAAAAGAGATGTTAGCAAGATCTATACATGAACTGACAGATCTGAGTATGGCCGGATTTCTCTGCGTGATGAACAATGGAAAGTTGTTCCGTTACGCTTCAAACCCGATGGTTATATCAAAGCGGTTAAGCAAGTTCATGTATACAGGTGAAGCAATAACCGATAGACAGTAGGCCCAATGTGGGCTACTGCTACTACTGAAGCCAAAACGTGGGAGTTTGTTTCAGGACAACGTATGACGGCCAACAAGACTTAGGTACTGATGCGCTGAACCGCCCACCATAATACACCCCTGACCAGGCGCGCAGATGACATAGCAGTGACTACAGAGAGAAACGAAAATCTACAAAGGATTCTTGACACAATGGATCAAGTAATAAAGAATGAATTCAATATGAAAATAAATGAACAAAAGACCAAAGTCCTAATCTGTAGTCGGATGGAAGACGATCCAGTCAGAATAACTCTTGGAAATAATGTTCTCCAAGCAGTTAAAGAATATAATTATCTAGGAAGTAAAATCACAAGTGATGGACGTATTAGTAAAGAAATTATAAGCAGAATTAACCAAGCTAAAATTGCTTTCAACAAACAGAAAATCCTCTTCACTTCAAACACTATCAGCCTAAAAATAAGTAAGAATTTAGTAAAGACATACGTGTGGAGTGTTGCCCTATACGGGAGTGAATATTGGAGAACTGGAGAAAGTGACAAGAAAAGACTCCAAGCATTTAAGACCTGGTGCTATAGAAGAATTTTCAAGATAAGCTGGAGGGAGAAGATAACGAGTGAGGAAGTCTTTAGAAGAGCTCAGGAGTAGAAGAGCTTTCTACGAAATTTAAAAGGCAGAAGAGGTAAGTGTATAGGGCATATACTGCGACACAATGGTTTGGTTAAGAGAATGATAGAAGGAACAGTTGAAGGGAAGAAACACAGAGGACGATCCCGTTTAGACTACATGCAACAGCTTATGGTCCATATGAACTGGACACCATATTGTGAGTTGAAAAGAAAAGCAGAGAAGCATGAAGAATGTTGAGCTGCTGCCCACCAGCCTATGAGCTGCTAACATAGAAGAGAGAGAGAGAGAGAGAGAGAGAGAGAGAGACCAATAGATGTTTTGGTCTATTGAAAGAAGGACTGTGAGAAAACCTGTTCGTTCAGATGAAGAGGTCATAGAAGCGGTGCGATGATGGCTGCACTGGGGATCGAATAGTTTTAACCACGAATAAATTCAAAAGCTCGTCAAGAGTTGAGCCAAACGCATAGAACTAGAAAGGAATTGTGTAGAAAAATAACACACGCTTCATTTAAGAATAATTTGCAAACCCAACAAGAATAATTGCGCTTCACTTTAAGTGCAAATAAGAAGAATGATTTGTAAATTTCCCTTTACTTTCGACTTACCCTCGTACATATAGAAGTTATAAAGTCATACATATGTACACACTTAGTACAACCCATTACGCTTCGCTTTGCAAGTGGTGTGATTTTGTTCTAAAAGTAAAATATTAGGATTGGGGAAAGTGGTTGTTAATGCAAGTTACCTTTACAGGCAAACTTTTCTCAAAACGTACAAACAACAATTAGATATTCGGGGCATGTCTGTGTACCTAATTTAAGTCATGGTTCGATTTTTAATGTAAATTTCGCGTTTTCTTATGAGAAGAAACAAAAAAAAGAAAGAAAGAAATTCGAAGGGATTTTCAGAAAGTTAATTTAAGTTGTAACGGCCGGAATCGGTCCCAATACGCCAATATAATTGTCACGTGATTTCTGTCGTTGTCAAACAACGTTCCTTTGTAGCAAACTTATCGACTTCATTTATACTTAATAGTTCAGTTTTTCGTCTTCAAGTGGATAGTTTTGAATGTAAGATTGGGTTCGATGTACTTATAGGTATCATACAAACGCGCGCGCGCGCAAGTCTCGGACAACGAAAGAGTTTTCGGGTAACCATGTAAAATTATTAATGCATTTTGCACGCGTAACTTACTGAGCGGTTTTCTGTGTATTAACAACAATTTATATGAGTTAGTTTTTTTGTCTAATCTGATGCTTATCGTCACTGGAATTAAAATATCGGTATGGAGAACCATGACTTCCATTTTCTAAGATTTCTATTTACAATTATTTTGGAAATGAAATATTACCTTAGAAACTACTTCTTTCTTCAGCCTTAACCACAGTACTGTGGTCACTAACGTATACCACCTCACGTTACGGCACTTGATTTTTACTGATGATAGTAGTCGATGGCACTACCGAAACGTCTGGTTTTGCAGAAAACATTGGACCACGGCCAAACAGCCTGGGAAGTTATTTTAGTAACAAACTACTTCTTTGTTGCCGATAATATAGTACACAAATAAAAATTATCCCCTCCCCCTTCACCTATCATTTTCATTTATAGAAAATTACCCCCTCCTCCTTCATCTACCTTTTTCATTTAGAGATATTTCATCTAACTTTCTAATATAACCTTTCTAATATGAATTATTATAACCTTCTTTTCAGGATACTTTGTTTATCAAAATTAAGTACCTTACTCTTGTTAAAACGTAAAACGTTGCAGGTAAACTACCCCTTCCCCTTAACCGATCTTCACCAAAACCGATAGGCATCGATTCCTCTACAGCTCAGACACATATGAAAAAAATATTTGATTCTGTTTGAATTTGTGCAGTCATCGTTCGCCACAGAAAAATTCTACACACAGACACTTTTCGGAAAATGACATTTCTTCATGTTTTGAGTACAATCAGAATCAGCCCTTATCTCGAACACGACTTTTTTCGCCATCACCGTACTTCCATTTCCTTAAGGAACATGGAAGTAAAATTATATTTTATAAAACTATAGTTTGAATGTATATAGGCCTATTTGATTTCAGCGTCACAGCATCCTGTTCATTTTCGTTCTCAATTTGCACTGCTTTCTATTCTGCAAGTCTACTGGTCTGGCAGTCTCTCCCCGACGTCCCACCCAGCGATGCGTGAACGGAGTGCGCCTAATCGCTGAATATGAGAGGCGACGTTTGTCGCCATAAAATAAATCATTTTGAACAACATTTTATGTGTACGTTCAGCATGTTTATAAATGAAGAAGAAGAAAACGTTGGAATGCCACAACAATGCGTAGTTCTGTTTGCTTTCAGTTATATTGGTTTTACGGCTATCATCAAATGTTCCTTTGTTACAATCATAAACGTTGAAATTTGTTAACCCGTGAGTTGTTTTATTTAAACAATAAATTTAAAAAAACTAAAAAAATTCTTACTTGACCACACTCACTAAAACATTACGTATTTTCGCATCATATTCAGTATTGTAATTATTTAAGGACGTATTTAAGGACGTAATTATTTGTCCCTTTAGCCGTTCCTGCAGTACATTTTCGATTTTTGTAGTATATGATTGTATCGATATATTACGATGTGGAAAAGAAGAAGTGCACTAATGGTAAATTGTCCTATTTCGTAATGCAAAGCGAAAATACGTGTTTTCATTTGTGAGGTTGGGTGACAACGGTTTTTGGTTTTTAGTTTACTGCTGAAATAAACAAAAGCCATGGTTGACGAAAACGTAACGTTTAATGTGTATATGCAATGCTTATAACACAGTAGTACTTAAAATACAGAACCTAATGATATTGAGTTGGCAAATTAACAAAACCACAACAGCAAATGTAAACTGCATACAAATATGTATGGTTAATGGAAAACACAAAAAAAAACAATGTATTAAGGAATGACAACATACGCTCTACATATTGTACATAATGGACGTTTCTTTTTTGTTAGCCACAAAACGAGTACTTGTTGGAAAACGAATATTATCGAAAAAACTAGTTTTACCTCAAAAAGTGACATGTATAGTAATTGGCAAGGTGAAACTCCTAACTATCGAGTTCGGGCGTTTTGCAGTGATCTATTCAAAGGACGAGTATTAATGCAAAAAAGAATACTACTGAAAACATGATTTCTAATGCAAACAGAGTTCTGCCACACAAAAATGTATAGTAACAGGCAAGCGGTGGCCCTTAGGCCACCCCGACACACTTTCCAGTTGGGTTTTCCCGTACTTTCCGTAAAAAAAAGAGTTCTGCTTTACACTCGTATCGCTATTCACGTTTTGTTTCAGTTGTGACCTAACAACGTTTGACGTCACAGGTACGTAACTCTGCTATTCTATTGCTACAATATTTTTCCCCATCACAAAACGACTAACAACACCAACAACAATCGTCAACCAACTATTTTTCGATATAAAAAATTAAAATTTGTATAATTCTTTTAACAGCATGAAATTTTTTGCGATATTCACTAAACATCGATACCAAACAATCGCGTTACCGAAATATCGAAAATGACTGCAGAATCAGATACAGGTAGAGTACCTTATTTAAAATTGGTGTACTACTACTACTTCTTATTCTTGTTCTTTTTCACTGCGTGACGTATCGATACTATCTCGTACCCAAATATAAAACAGTGAAGTTCAGATACAGTTATTGGGAAACTACCCGGATTCGGTACTTTCCCAATAACCGTACCTGCATTAACTTTCTAAATTTCGATCACAATTCGATGCCCAGGGGGGTAGTAAGTTTGGAGCCTAGCTACTAATCCAGATGTTTGATTCCCGGGCGCTCGATAAGATCACTGTCTGTTTTTGAGACCGTAGACCAACTCAGCCTATGGAAATGAGTATCTGCGATAACATCCTGCGTTAACAACGGACGGAAGACTACATTGTCTTCCTTGTAAGCCGATCGCCACCCTACTTTGTCTAATTCATAGACTGCTTTTGTGATTACGAGCAGTCTTATACTATCTGCCCAGTCTTATACTTACAAGCAGTCTTATACTATCTGCCCAGTCTTATACTTACGAGCGGTCTTGTACTATCTGCCCAGTATTATACTTACGAGCGGTCTTATACTGTCTGCCCAGTCTTGCACTTACAAGCAGTCTTATACTGTCTGCCCAGTCTTAAACTTACAAGCAGTCTTATACTATCTGCCCAATCTTATACCTACAAGCAGTCTTATACTATATGCCCAGTCTTATACTATCTGCCCAGTCTTATACTTACAAGCAGTCTTATACTATCTGCCCAGTCTTATACTTACGAACAGTCTTACACTATCTGCCCAGTCTTTTACTTACGAGCAGTCTTATGCTATTTTCTACCCAATACTATTGGGTAGAAAAGTAGCTATTATTATTATTCTTTATCCAATGTCAGTGACATTGGAGAACAACTGTATGAGGCAAGAATTGCTGGGAGAAGACCCAGGGGCCGGAGAAAACTGACTCGGGAGGACAAAGTGTGGCCGGGAGTGTAGTGGAAAGAAGCCAAGGCCCTGGCCATGCATGTGGCACGACCTTTGCTCGTAACGTCCACACCTTGCGGTAAAAGAGGTTTGGAATAATAAGAAGAAGATTTAGTCCCAGTTTGTGTAAAATAATTACGCCTTATTGTAGACAATTGTTAATATAAAAAATCAGAGTATTTCGTACATTAGCGTACAACAACAAAGTGGCGTCACTTGGGACGTGAAATATGAATAATATTTACTGGGCGGGTGTGGGGGTAAGAGTCAGATTAAGGGGTGCACGGCTACCACCGCGCGCTTGTTTATCCACACAAAGGATAGGAAAATTAAAGTGTTTTGTCCATGTGAACCATGACGGTGCCCGGGGAGGTGTGGATCGTGTTGACATTTCGGACCCAAGACGTACGCGCCGCTTGCACACACAAAGGGAAACTACACGCCCCCCTCCCACAGTCAAACGTAAATGTAATGACATATTATACGCACCCCCTTCACTTTATCACACTTGGCGCTAACAATTAATTATTTAACCTTATATAGACAATGGTTATTGTGTAGATGGAGGAGCGATTGTGTGTCAGTTAAACGGTTCGCAAAAATAATTCACTAGAGTGTTTACTCAGTACATCGCCCTGCCTTAACAACCACACGGGCGCGCACGCTAACGGATAATCCTTTGTTGGGTTTACATACCTATCTTTCTATTTTCTTCTACTCCGCATTTTTTTTACGTATTCTCCTCCAGCATATAGTGAAAATAATTTTCAAGTTGTTATCATCACTTGAGTAATTCATTCTAGGACTATCTTATTCTAGATTCATACGTGTGACTAAAGTTGTACAAAGGCTTACACGGCCGCTGTCATTTTGATTAAAATTAACTCCCGGGCTGTTTGTCCGTGGTCCAGAGTTTGTGACAAAACCAGACGTTTCGGTATTGCCACTGACTTCCATCTTCATCTTCAGTGGGAACTAGTCGAACGCTAACGTGGGATGGTATAGGGTACGTTAGAACCACAGTACTGTGTCTCTTTTTGTGGTACTGTGTTCCTAACGTACCCTATACCATCCCACGTTCGCGTTCGACTCGTTCCCACTGAAGACGGCAGTCAGTAGCATTGCCGAAACGTCTGGTTTTGTCACAAACTTTAGACCACGGCCAAACAGCCCGGGAGTTAATTTTAATCAAAACACGTGTGACTGGGCAGACCCACTTCTACGCCTCAATAATCAGAGTCCATACCAAGTGGACATAACGTACCAATTACTACACTTGAGCGGTAACACTGATGTACTTACTATAACCGCTGCTGTGTTCGATCGACCGACGTCTGTGGAAGTATGGAACACGTAGCGACAAGTATTTTATCATGAAATTAATGATCGAATTAAATTACTAATTTCATATTACCTACAATTATGGCATAATTCATAATCCCACCGTGCAGAACAAACGAAGATGGATTGGTCATCTGTAGGCCTATAGGGTGCCGGATGGAGAGATCCCAAAGGAATTTGGTAATAGGCTGTAAGCCCATCGGGCAACGAGATATAGAAAGCGTTAGAGACGTGAGTGTAATGCCTTTGAGCCTATTCCCTGATGGAAGAAGAAGAAGAAGAAGAAGAAGAAGAAGAAGAAGAAGAAGAAGAAGAAGAAGAAGAAGAAGAAGAAGAAGAAGAAGGAGGAGGAGGAGGAGGAGGAGGAGGAGGAGGAGGAGGAGGAGAAGAAGAAGAAGAAGAAGAAGAAGAAGAAGAAGAAGATGTATAACGCTATCTGCGAAAAACAGCTCATACGTATGTTGGACGAAATATTTGATATCCTGGAGAGGAACGCATCGACCAACGTGAGATGCGGTTAGAAGTAGTAGTTTTGCAGCCGGAATTTCCCCACGAATCTTCATCCTCGTCTGAACTGGGCTCACTTGTAAGTGGTCGCACGTATAACCACAGAAAAGAAAATGGTTCGCTTCGGAGATTACGTTTAATACCTAATATTAGGTATAGCCTAGTTGAAGTGAGGAAATCAAGACTACGCAAAAAGTATTCTTTTTCAAAAAAGTTTGCAGTTGATTAATAATAATCAGCTGCATGAAACAATTCAATTCAATATGTACACATACTTACACCTTCATCCGATTTTTAAAATTCAACACAAAATACAAGGTTAAACACATGTTGAAAGGCTAATGCCGTGTTAATGTACGATAAATGTCTTCTGCTCTTCAAGGATTAGATTATATAAACCTGTTCCGGCACCCATCTCATACTCGGACGACCCACGTCTCTTCTATCAACGGCTTATAGTTCAGTACCGCTTTCGGCAATCTATCCTCTGTCATCCTTTGCAGATAATCCCACCATCGTCTTCTGTAAGTTACAATCATTTCATTTATGTCCTCTACTTCGAGTTCTGCTCTGATATTTTAATTCCTTATTCTATCTTGCAATCTATAATTTAAAGTATTTCGTTCAAACTGCATTTCAGCATTCTGAATCTTGCCGCTTTCCTTTTTTGTCATGTTCCACGCCTCATTTGGATAAATCAACGTGGGTATTGCAATTGTCTTGTAAAATTTAATCATTGTGCTGTATCTTGTTTTATTTCTAAGATTTCTATGAATCGTATCACAAATATTCCTAAATTTATCTATCTTCTTTCTTATGTCATATTCAGTTTCATATATTACCGCACAGTAGAGATATTTGAAGCGGCTCACTTGTTCTAAAGTGCTGTTGTTTATAACTGTCTTAGTCCTCAGTGGATATTTACCTTTAAAGACCATGGTTTTGGTCTTTCTTACTAAAATTGTCAGTGAGTACTCTCTTGCCACTTCTTGTAATTGAAACATAGCTCTTTGCAAATCATCCTCATTTTCTTGAATAAGAACTATACCATCCACATATAGCAGGGAACCCATACAAATTGATTTGTTAAGCTGTATTCCCGAAGTCACTCTGGATTTCCATGCTCTCAACATGTCGTCAATGTGAAAAACTTGAAATACTTGTAGCACCCAAAGCAGCCTCGGAGTAAGGACTGGAAACTGTGTGGCAGTAGGACCCTAGCAAAGGATAAGGACTGGAAACTGTGTGGCAGTAGGACCCTAGCAAAGGATAAGGACTGGAAACTGTGTGGCAGTAGGACCCTAGCAAAGGATAAGGACTGGAAACTGTGTGGCAGTAGGACCCTAGCAAAGGATAAGGACTGGAAACTGTGTGGCAGTAGGACCCTAGCAAAGGATAAGGACTGGAAACTGTGTGGCAGTAGGACCCTAGCAAAGGATAAGGACTGGAAACTGTGTGGCAGTAGGACCCTAGCAAAGGATAAGGACTGGAAACTGTGTGGCAGTAGGACCCTAGCAAAGGATAAGGACTGGAAATTGTGTGGCAGTAGGACCCTAGCAAAGGATAAGGACTGGAAACTGTGTGGCAGTAGGACCCTAGCAAAGGATAAGGACTGGAAACTGTGTGGCAGTAGGACCCTAGCAAAGGATAAGGACTGGAAACTGTGTGGCAGTAGGACCCTAGCAAAGGATAAGGACTGGAAACTGTATGGCAGTAGGACCCTAGCAAAGGATAAGGATTACAGTTAGCTACATGGAACGTTAGAGGGATCAATGGCAAAGAATTTTAAAAACATTTATTTTATTAAAAAAGAAACCTAGAATAGGTAACAGTGGCAAGTGCCTAAGCTGCAGGACTAGCGCAATTGAACGAAGTATGTTTATTGTTAGGTAAATTTCAACATTACGTATTTCCAATTACAAAAACCCCGATTACCCCTCTAATTGTTTAGAAAAATAATAATTTTAAAGTAGACAATCATACAATTTATTTGTTGTTCTGCCCTAAGGCAGGTCTTCAAATGGTAAACGCTCTCCAAGCTGTCCTATCGCATGCCAGTCTTTTCGTTTCTTCGTGACACCCTCTGATTTTAATGCTATCTGCTAACTTCATTCTTCTACGCCCTCTCTTTTTTCTCCGTCTATGACATCCTCCATGGCAGTTGCAAGCAAGTAGTCTCTTCTTAAACAATGACCTAACCAATTCCTTTTCCTATTTTCTATTACCTTCACGATTCTTCTCTCTTCCCCTATTCTTCTTAAAACTTCATCATTCCTTACTTTATCGACCCACCTCACTTCCTCCACTGTCGCCAAACCCACATGTAAAATGCTTCTAATCTTTTCTCATCCTCCTTCCTCAGTGTCCATGTATCTGCACCATATAAAGCATCGCTTAATAAGAATTTTTCTTAAATTCTTATTCATTTTGCCACCATCATACAATAAACGCTAACAATATCAAACGACTGCATTGGTTTAGTTAAATTTATAACCACAAGCCTAAATGACAACCTAGTCCATATTGTTAGATATTAATGTCCTCAAATTATTAAAAATATTTAGTTTGTATTTTGAATAACTTTCGTCATAACTTGTGTCCGGACATAAACTTTTATAATTTGCATAAAATTCTGAAACCTATTGTTGGCCTCTTGTGCGCTTCAACTTACAAAAAAAATTCATAATAAACGCTATATTCGCAATTGGGTTAAAAATTAGTTTTAGTCTGTCACACGCACATATTTTTTTCAAAATTTTATACCATCTTCGGGCCCTGGTGTCCTAAAGCTTAGACATTTCGAAACAATTAATACTACTGTAGCCTATATTAATATTCTGGTTAAAAGTCTGTTTGATTTGATATCCCATGTAGGTGTTTGTTAATGTTACGACAGTCTACTTGATCGTCGTTGGTACAGTGGAAAACAAAATACAAGGCACCAATTAAGTCACTAATCACAGGCTTTAATTAACTTCAATTAACAGTTTGTATTCAACAAGGTAGTCTCTTACAACAAATCACATAAAAACTGTTCACACGTAATAATAATGTCAGCTAATATAGTCTCGCACAATTATAAAACACATAACACTTCGCCACAATACTACGAACCGCACTGGAATAAATCGCCACTAAAACTGAAGTAAAAGTCGCTGAGTACTTGTATTTATACACCGCTGAGATTCCCGAACAGTGAATACAACGCGTCAAGAACGCTACTAGAAAACACCAGAGCGTAATTGCTTGCCGCCTTGAACATAGTGTGCGCGGACCGGCGAAATCTGGATCGATCTCGGCTACGGACGCGTGACAATTGTCCTTCATCTCAGGCCGGGCAGCTACCAAAAGCGGAGCGAACTGAAGTTGAGCGTAGTGTACTGAGCTTGTCAAATTTAAACAATGTTGTTCCATCGAAAGGGCGGCCACCGGAAGCGGAGCTGAGTGAAGTGGAGTGACGCGACGCCACACGGGTCCACTCCCCTCAGCTTTGCCTCGGTCGATGACCGTTTGGAAGCTGACTCCGCTTCCCCCACCACACCACGTTCCCATCATTTACAACCATACTAAGTCAGTTAGCAACTAGCGATTCTATCAGTACTCCGCTTTCTATAGCCGCCCCCTAAGCGACTCAGCTCAACTCCAGTGCGCTCAACTATGCACCGCTCCGCTTCACTCTGCATCCGGTGGCGTAGCAGCAATACGTACGCACACACACATTACACTGGGATAGCCGACAAACACGTAGAATGTTCTGTAATGGTGTACACTTTTCCCCATTAAGTAATACTATTTTGTAAAAACTTTGACTCATTTTTCAGGCCCTGGAATTCAAAAATTTTGAAATTTCCTAGACGTAACTCTATATTCAGATTTTGGTTAAAATACCCTTTAATTTGAAACCCCACATGGATTCTTCTAAACTTTTAAATATAATTTTGACCCTCCCACCTTTTTGCTTCACGCTCATGTTTGGGCGGATGAATAGTGTAATGTATGGCAAGGTTTTCGAAATCAGTTGATACGATCCAAAAGTTATCGTTAAACATACACTTAATAGACAGATAGACAATTCCAATAGGGTCAAGTAAAAACCAAGAACTCGCTTCGCTCGTGCAACAATTAGGCCTACTTATATGCCTACTTACACATATGCGATCCATCCTTAAGGAGCGTTTGTAAGCCCTGTTTCGTCCATGGTAATTTACTAGATTTCATAATCCGTCTTCTCAAACACTAATTAACTGAGATGTTTGAAACTTTTACCACTGATTGATTGGCCCTCAGTAGAAATTTTAAAACAGGGGTTTTAGGGTATGCTTACGTTGAACCATTGTAGACATTGTAATGTAATGCAATGTTTAACAGTTAAAAAAAAATCGCATATTATAATTTTTTTCTTTCTCGTGACAGGCACATTGTATCAATGAATCCCTTTGTTAAAAGTTTGTACCCTTTTGCCCTACACATGTACAGGAAATGTGAGCTCTGTATCTCTATTAGTTGCAGAGATAATGGAAGCAAATATTGTCTTTTGTGTGAAAAATAAAAATTTTCGAAGAACAGCAATTGAAGATTAATCATCAATATACTAAATTTGTGTGCACTGCCTAATAAAGTCCTGATGCATATGATGGTTTATCTGGGTCTTCTGTAACTTCAAATTCTTTTTCCAGCTTCCTTTTTGCCATTGCTCTCTTCTGCCGGGCTTCTTTCTGTAGTTCTGCAGTTGCTTGTTCAGCTCTCCGCACTCATTTCATATCAATACGCAACAAAATTTCAGCACAGTTCTTTCCTACTGACATGTCTAGTTGTTTCAACGTTAAGCACCTGGTTATGTAACCTCTACTGAAGCATGATACTCCATCATAAATTTCAAAATTTGTTGTTTGTAGGGAAACAAAAACAGTTTTAGGAATGCGCGACCAAATTATTTTGTTTACCGACTCATGGGGGTTTAGACTTTTACAATGGAGAAATTTTTTTAAAAGTTCAGGGTTAGCCAGGCCTTTAAATATAGGTTTAAGCTCATCAATATTTTAGTATAAATACAAAAAGAAATAAGAACGAAAAACAATAGTTCTGTGTACTATAACAAACCGAATTATGCATAAACTCGAATGGGTGACATATTGGACTGAGTTTATCCCTAACATCATCACCTAAAAAAAATCGTTAAAAATTTTCTAGATGTCCGATTAATTTAAATTACACTGAGCGCACAAAAGTTCAGTGATTATCACGTTTTTAACAGTTTCTCTATGGAATTTAAACTGTAATTTAAGATAGTTTAATTACTGAAGCAGATTAAACAATAAACGCATAAGAAAGCAAAACTCGGTAAGCAATTACTGTTCCGCTGAGTACAAATTAGTTTTGGACCGAGACTTACTTTTTTTTTGGCTCGTGTATTTTTTTCTCTTTCAAGAGGCTTAAATGTCGTCTGCCGTGACGCTGTAACGCTGTAATCAGAGACCTGTTAAATGTCTGCTTGTTCACTTAATGCAAGCTGTCTCACGGGTTGAAAAACAAGTCAAATAAAGAGATTACAAGCGTGGAGAGAAACGTAATGAGACAGACAGGGTTGGGCGTTTCACTAAACACAAAATACTGTCGAGTTGTATTTACCTTCAGCGAAAATTCAGTATGTTTGATCTCTATCTTATCAAAAACACTCTCACATACGGCTGTGTTTTGATGATGTTTGGTGGTATCATGTTGTGAGTTCGTGATGAATACATACAGGCCTATTTTCTGTTTCGTCACTGTCGTCGTTGTCGTAGTCGTCGTCATTTCGGGGTACAGTCTGTTCCGTCTTTACTCCAACCATCTCTCCATCCAAGCGTCTTCCCACCAGTGTTGCCAACTCGATCAAGCTAAAAATCGTTAAATGCCACCCGAAAAGGCTCCTTTTTCAAGTAAAAATCCCCTAGATTGAAATGCATATATATATATATATATATATATATGCATTATATATATATAGAGCCTATATATATTTAAAATTTTGAAATTTTATGCTTAATTGAAATGCGTGTTCTCAAATTGTATGCTTAATTGCTATTTTAGAATACACTGGTAAGAAGGTTTAGAATACACTGGTAAGAAGGTTTAGAATACACTGGTAAGAAGGTTTAGAATACACTGGTAAGAAGGTTTAGAATACACTGGTAAGAAGGTTTAGAATACATTTTAGACTAAACCTTCGTCTTGATATAAGATATTTTAAAATCATATATCCTACACAAAATTGATTCATGCGATACAGACGGTCCTCACTTTGCTGAAGTATTAACTGATCATTAGCGATAATTTATACATATGTTTGGTGGATGTAACACTATTGATGGGTTAACCTTAATTTTCCAACGCCTGACCACATCGTCTAAATATATTAAACAATATTGATTCAAAACATTAAACAAGGCACGCGAAGGACAGCACAACTGACTCACCCTTCTGTTGGTCAATATTGGTTCGCTCTTTTGTCTTCCAGTATTTACCCTATTATATCTGTATTGTCATTTAAGCTTCTAATAAGCTTAAATCTTTAATTTTTTTGTTTCATAATTCATAAGCATTACACAATAATTTTTTTTTTAATAAACACTTTTAATAAAGTGAATGTTTAGTTTTATAAATTAGGCCTACTAGCTTATTGATAAACTGTTCGACATTAATGATTCTGTTTATCACATTTTCTTCGTTAAAACTATATCAATAAGTACATTGGTGTAGAGGAAAGAAACAGAACAGGAAATAATGTTCTGTCTGCAGTGTAGAAACCTACTGTTACCTGTTGGAGCGTTAAATTGGAAAAGCAATTATTAAACTAAATGCAATGCCACCTCCACGGCCAACGTGAAAGGAGTACGAGAACGATCGCGGGTTTGTTCCGTGTCTTCTCGGTTAATTCGTACTGTATTCACAACGTAATACAGACAGCAGCGGGTAACTGAAATTGTTTCTTCTTCTTTAAGAAAGAAAGCTTAAAGCGTCTTTTCGTAAAAAACTTGTGAGTGTTTTTGAAATCTTTAATAGAATCCCTTTTCATAAAGGGGGAAGAAGTGGAACTAACTTTGTGGTCTCCAGTCCCCAGCATCCAAGCTAAACCTGTTATTTACTAAATAGCGTGTAGAATCGTAGGGAAGGGAGGAGGCGCGACGCAGCGAAGTTAATCTTAGTAAATCGAAATACGAACGTACAAAGAAATGAATAAAGATTCAACGAGAAGAGAAACATCGGAAACAGCATCATTACAGTGATAAAGGAAAGTTAATGAATATTGATAATGGTGATTACCTCATTTTGTTGATATTATTCTATGTACTTAAATAATAATAAAAGCCAGCAGTCTGCCTGAGTTCACTCTTTTGAACGCAGTACACTTATTATTGTAAAAATATTAATAGTTGATAATTTTTTATGGTATTAGAAAACTCACGAGATTCCGGATTAATTTATTTTTAGTAAAAAAAATTTGTAATACCGGCAATTGTACAATAAACTCTAAAATTTCCAAACTATTACGTTAGTTTTTTAAGTTAGATTTATAACGATAATATCTGAACGACAAATAAAGTATTCCTAGCCTTTACGTTCATGTACGTATTCATAGATGTCTACAGACTTATATCGAATACTTATCACAAATGTGCATAAGTGATAGAAATATTTGTACGTACATTCTTTTGGAAACAAAGCTTAGAAACTTTTGAAGGCGGTCCAAAATTTGCTAGGTATATTGATTGACAGAGATTAATTTTATTAAATAATTGAAGATAGCAAGTTCGTATTTGAATACAATTCATCATAACTTGTTACAATTCTCTTGGCCAAAGATGTCTTTAATTAGAAATTTTTCTTTGAATGGTTTGTAAGGATCGGTCAAAAAACATAACAACAAATTTTAAATTATTTGTGTCGACGTTTCAACAATATTTATTGTCATCATCAGGACCTGCGTATGAATGCAAAAGAAATGTCAAACACAACATAACAATTATTTGAGTGAACGTGTTTGTGTGCGTGAGTGTGCGTGCGTGTGTGCGTGCGCGCATGTGTGTTTGTTTTACATCATCAAATATATTCTTTAAATACAATGAGAAAATTATAATATAACTGAACTTAATTAATAGAATATTACAATTTAAATTACTCCTAATGCAATGATATTTATAATTAATTATAAAAGCAGTAACCAACAATTAAATATTAGAATTGGTACAGAAAAAGGTTATACATATACCTGTCAACATATAGCGTAGTAAAACATATTATAGGTAAATACATATTTCTGTATGAATTTAAGGATTTAATAAGAAGAAGAGTTCAGACTTGTAACAGTATATTCTGGAAGTTTCTAACTCTATTTCTGTTCTTTATAATAGACAAGGATCAAAATATCAGATTAGGAAAATATCGATTACATGACGTAGGTCTTGAGTTGCGTAATAAATCAAATCTTTAAACGTGTAATTGCTGAAAACTTAATATGTTGTTAATATATACCAGATTATATAACTAGTCGTATAAAACAATTCAAAATATTAAATTATACATATATATATTGTGTTGTTATTATCTGTCTGTTTGGTAATTGCCCCTCTGTTTGGGCGATAATTACGCGTTGTCTAATTATTTTAGTATGTGTATAATGTTTAATGTGTTGTTTGTATTAAATATGTGATCATGAAGACTCTATCTCAGGGTAGACAACTAATAATTCTATTTAGGTTATTTAATATTGTAAGTAATTAATTATTTTCTTTAGTCAGTGCCAAATATTATTTATTTTAATAAATAATATTGAGATAATATACCGTATGAATGCTAATCGTTTGAATCCCCGCTCTTCCAAACTGCGCCGGCTTCAATTCTCGTACTGTTGTAGTTCACTTACAATTTGTCAACATCATAGAGGTCGCTCCGAACAGTATTAACCTTGTTCATACAATTCGTTCCGCTGTTTGCTAGTAAAATATATTATTTTATCCTCTTCTTTGTGTATTTAAGTGTTAATTAATTTTTGGTGTTATTATTCGTGTTTTAGTAGAAGTTCGTGTGTTACGTATCTTAATTAGGTTAATTATTTCACTTCCTGTGTGTGAATTGGACGACTAGGCTTCATGCAAATTTGTTTTTATTCCAATTTGGGATTAGAACCTTTTGACTGTGAATAATTTACATTAAACCTTTAATAGCATTCCTCATTAAACTTCTTTTAATTATAATATTTTACAAACTCCGTTACAAATTCAGAATAGGTTAGATTTCTTTGGCCTATTGTCCCAAGATTCTATACAAGATTAATTCCTTTCCTTTTAAATTACTTTTACAGCTCTCAATTCTTCTTATTAATTTATAATTGGGACATAGCTCTCTCTCTGATATTTGTGTAGGCCTAGTATAACACTTATTTCCAGACTTATTTTAAATATTACAGGATCTCTCTCTGTGATGTGTATAAGATTAAATATGAAATTAGACTTTCTTCTTTTATTATTTATACAAATTTAATTCTTCTTAATAAATTTTCAATATGTTACATAAACTCTCACTGAGATGTGTATTCTATTAATACTAAAATTAGACTAAATCAAATTTTTCTACCTTTAAAATAATCAAATTATAACAATTACCTCTATGTTTATCATTAATAATTAATTAGTTTTTTGTTTACAATTTTACTGTTTATCCAAAAATATTACTAAATTTATCCCTACGAGTTTTCTTAAATAACTATTTTATTTTTATGTACTGTTGTCCGTTTTTACAGCAGTACAATATATACACTACTTGGAAATTGAGATTCTTTGAGGTGGAATTTAGCGACTTTCAGCATACCCGAGTTGGCAACACTGGTGGAAGACGCTTGCAGAGATGGTCGCAGTAAAGACGGAACAGACTGTACCACGAAATAATGATGATGGCGATCACAACGACGACGGTGGTAAAAAAGAAAATAGGCCTGTGCATGTAACTAACGGTACAGTACGGACTGGAAGTAAGAAAGACACGGGTGGAGTATTGTGTGTTCTGTTACATGGATGTCAAGTGTAGAGGGTGGTCAAGAGGATATGGGATACGGTTGAGGCTTATCGTGTAAAAAAGTGGTAAAGAATGGCTAAAATAAAATGAGTTTTTGACAGAGTGAAAGAGAAGAGAAAGGAAATGTCCGTAAGAGAACGCAAACAGGAGGAGTGGAAGGAAGGGATTAACGATGGTAGACGGTGTTAAGCGAGGACAAAGACAACAGGAGACAACAATACTTATGAGTACTCATTCGCTGGATTGATTAACGCGTCTGCATAAATTTGTGTTGTCCAAGCAAGAGACGACGACGGTAACAAACAAAAGGCTAATAAGAATGGCGGCGTCGAGGCGGGCGGTATCGAGCGTCGGGGCGCCGGCACGGACCTGAACGTTTCGCTTCACTGCTAATGTTTGACCACACGTCTGTGACGCAAACAATACACAGGCTAGGCAGGTACGTACAGTTTGATGTGGGCGCACGTTTGTTTGTCAAGCCTTCACACACACACACTGTGTCGTTCCGCGGCTTTCGTCACAGCCGGTAAACACACAGAAACACCGGCCGCTACCACCGCTGCTGCGATAACAGCAAATAAATATATTATGTAATTATATTAATGGCTTATATTATTATTAAACTGGTTATTGTAGCTTATATTTACTGTTCAAAGCGATACCGGCCTGTATCCCGTTGTATGTAGCCGCCATTTCGCTTTGCTTAAACGTTAACGCCTCCTCGTATTTACTGCTTACACGCGCTGCCTTCCTGTTTTCAATCAGCACAAAGTGGTGCTGATATTAATCACTATATAACGTAGTATTACATGTAGTAATACACAAGAATGGGATTAAATAATAATTTGCCGAGTGATAATTCTTCTTCTTCATGGGCACAACAGACTCATGTGGTATTGTTGGCCTGCTCAACCAATGCCGTCCATCCATATCGGTCCTGAGCAAGGCAGATGTGTTTATCCCAGCTGGAGCTCCTGCCACGTGGTCCGGTCCAGAACGAGATTTGGTGCTGTCGCGGGGCCGTTTGGAACGCCCTAAGCCAGTCCAAATTGGGGTTCGCGACAATGTTTCAGGGGGTCCGCGGACAGTTTTAAGTAAAAATAGAATATACCGTAATTTCCTCCGATATTTTATAGTTTAAATTTTAGAATTTTAAAACAATTAGTAGAAGATTCCAGTATTTTTTTTGTACAAACTGATTGTAATTGTATAGTAATTTCAAACTAATGGCTTTAATAATGTCTTTAAATCATGTCGTGTAGCAGATCTGTTTGTCAGCCGAACTTACTAGAGCGCCGCATCAACACAGAACTGATCTCACTGTTTTAGTTCACGTATAAGCATGTATCTAGCTTCTAAGCGCTGTGTCTTAGCAGAACGTTTTTCTATGTAGCTGCTTTTACGCCTGAGTAGCTGGATTTCGACACTATGGTGGTGGAAAGATGGAGCCGAGGTTGGTAAAGCTAGGAAATGAACTTGACGTCGATAGTGACTTAATATTGAAATTATCAGACATTAAACGTAATATTGCAGAGCTAATTGTTCAAAAACAGCTTCATTGTTCACATTAAACTATGTTTGATATCATTAGTTTTATAATTTTGCAAGTTAAGAGAAATTTGATTGTAATAAATTTTAATTAAAATATATGAGTTTGTATGGTATTTACTGTTTGTTTTATTTCATAACTTACACGGGGTCCGTAAAATTTTTAATTTTTTGAGGGAGGGTCCGCGGACTGAAAAGTTTGGGAACCACTGGCCTAAGCGATATGGTTGCGGCAACTATAGTCGGCAGTATCGAGAACATTGAACTACGTTGTAGCATAACCGGGAGAATGAAGGCGCACGACACTTTCAGAATATCCCCGGCCGCTTACGTTATACGTGTCACAGTGCTGCTAAGCCGGTTGCATAACTATCGGAGTAGATTTATTTTTCTAATATGCTATTCATTTACCCTTTATAATATGCTATTCATTTCCACTTTATAATATGCCATTCATTTCCACTTTATAATATGCTATTCATTTCCACTTTCGTTCTCTATTTTACTCTCTCGCTCACGATCCTGCCCATGCGAGAGGTTCTGGTCGACCGTCGTCGTTTCGGTAGATGAAAGATTTTGCTTGCTACTTCTATACTTCAACATGAGGTGAACTCTGTGCGCCTAATGTTAGATAAAAAGAAATCTATGTGGAAGCCCCTCATTGCATAAAAAAGTCACAGATTAAACTTAAACTCCAACAACTTTATTAGCTTCTTGGAGGGAAATCAAAACTGTATGTTGAGAACAAAGTACATTTTTGCATGAGACCATCGTCAAATCTATTTGGTCATACGGAGTTCATCTGAGGGGTCGCGACCATGCGGAGTCCAGCTGTGGGGGCCAAACCAAACCTACCTGGAGCCATGCGGAGTCCAGTTGTGGGGTCACGCCCGTCCTTCCAAACCTACCTGGCGATGCGTAGACCAGATGTGGGGTCGCACCCATCATCCAGCACCAAGATTATCCAGAGCCTCCAATCAAAATATTTTACGAACTCTTCTGGACGCCCCGTGGTATGTCAGTAGTAAGACTATACTTGACGACATCCCAACAGCTGACAAGACAATCAAAAGAACAACATGCAGCTACTTCGACAAACTTTGATTACAGCGAAACGATTCAGTCAGCAGTCTACAGTATCCAAACCAAAGGTCCAAGAAGGCTGAACAACCAGTGGTGTTCAGGACTAAATAATTTTTCCCAACACCATCAAGTATTATTAACTTAGTGAGTGCCATTCACCGGATGGCTTCCATTTTCATATTGCACTATATTATACTATAGGAAATTCGGACACCCGAATGAAATTTTATAAAACTGTGGCTGTGCCCACATTCCTGTATGTTAGTGAGACATGGACTCTTGGTAAAAGGGACGTGCAGAAGATTCAGGCAGCCGAAGTGAAATTTCTAAGAAGGACGCAAGGTTGTTCTCTCTTGGATCGGAGAAGGAACGAGGATATTAGACGCGATTTAAAAAGTGTATCATTGGTTCAGAAGATGGAACACCACAGAAGGAGATGGTGTGAACACTTGAATCGCGTGCCTGATATCCGTCTACCTGTGGGTGCCTTGGATTATCACTCTACTGTCAAGAGAGATGTCGGTAGACGGAGGAGGAGATGGGTTCCGGAACAGGTCTAAGGCCTAGTCCTTGGGGTGGTGGTGATGATACCTACTATAGGAAATAAATAAATTAATTAAAAAAGTATATTTCATAATTCTTCAGTAAGTTAACACACACTGCTATCGCCTACTAACTCAATTTTTTGATGTTCTTTAGTTTTTGGTACGTTCCATCCTAAGGGTAGTTGTTGTTACGTATGTTATGAAGACTCCAACAGTATTTGAATTATGCTTTGTGGGTGCTGTGGATGTTTGTATCTTTCTATTACCTGTTGATTTGGTGTGCCTTATATTTGAATGCCACAACCCCAACTTAATGGCTAGAGCCGTCAGCACTTATTTACTATGCAGCTAGCCCTCAGAAATAAAGTCATTATGGTGTAATAATTATGTATTAGCAGGAGAGCAGCACTCGGCGGCAGAAATGTGTACACAAGGTCGTACAATGGGGTTTTAAATTTAATTAGGCTGTGCTCCGCTTTCTTTCAGCGCTAAACGTTACCCAGACAGACGCTCCATACATTATTCAAACCTCTCTGTGTGTCGCTTTATTCGTTTAACTGTTTTCATTCGGTTAAATTGTTAACTCCCAGCCCTGTTCACTGTGTGTGTTGCATTGAAATGGATTATCAGATTTCAAAATAGAAACTCAGCCAGCACCAGTAGTAGGGCCGTTTATTGTTTCATTTTAATTATATAAACTGAGTTACGAGCGGAGTAAAACCCTCCCCGGGCTTTGCAAACATTCAGTTTTGTTTAAACATTCAAACGAACGTTCAGCATATGTTTGCGCCCCCTCATGAAGTATTCACTACGACAAGATCATGGTGATTTGTGTGTGTGCGTGTTCTGCAACAGCGTTTGTTTATGTTTAAAGTTGCTGAAAATGTAATAAAATTTTGAGGCCAAAACGACAAAGAAATGAAGGAACCAGAGAAACCGTAATAAAGGAAAAGAGCTCGAATTGTGTACAGTATTCGAATCATCTTCCTTTTGTGTCACGCGTTTAGAATCACTAATTTCAATGAATCCCTGTAACAGATACTTTCCGGGTAAAGTATTTTCCTGGAAAATTACTACCTTCTGACCTACTTTTAACACAATTTGTATCAGTTCTTTCATTGGATTAACAAATGACAAGTTTTTCGTAAAGGTACAAAGGTACAATTTTAAGCGCAAAACCGACATATCGTTACGTCCTCGAGTAATCAAAATAATTCAAATTCACTTACATTATTAACCTTTTTACCGATAATCCGTCTGCACATAGACAATGTCGTTTTCCATTATATCCGTACGGTATACGTTCTTCAGTAGAATGATGTTTACGTTTTTTGGGTTATGTTTCTTCACTAGATTTTCCCGTGTGTGAGGCGACGATCCCCACCACAATCCCCAACCTGGAAGATCAGGGACTCTTCTACCAAGGACCATATCAGCGTCATATCGCACTGTACTGGATGCTTAGCAGATCATAGACAGTAACTTATATTGATCGGGCTCATTTCCGCTTCGTGGATTTTCTGCTAAGAATTGCCCAAGCGGAAGAAATAGTAGACTTTTGGCTTCCCTTCAGCAGGGTTAACGATCTAATCAGATACCAGCTGAAGGATTAACAAGTTAGAGAACGGGTTCAACCACAGGGTAAAAAAAGATGAAGACCTAGAGGAGGCTGAGAACAGCCATACCATGATGGAATCGAACCAACTTCAGCGAGGACAGTGGATCGGTAAGTTTGGAGACTGCTGAGGATGAACAGCAACTCCCCCCCCCCCCCAACATACAGAGTCTATGTGAGACGAAGGCTTAAACTCTTTGTGCTGTTACGAGTCCGAATACATTTTAAACATTACTAAACATATTGTGACGCGGGCCGGAACACTTGATTCGTTTGAGACTCATGATCGCAACGGCTGTGCTGTGACCATGGTCACAAGTCGGTCTGCCTGCTCACCCGTACGACTGGGGACATATAATACAGCGGCCTCTTCTGGTATGGCCGGGCTAGATAAGTAACAAAGGCACACGCGCGCGCGCGCACAGTCCCTGTTTACCGAGTGACTTGCCACCACAGTGGTTACAAGCCGAGATTCTCCTCTGGCGGTGGTGGAACGCGAGTTGTACCATGGCAAGGTGGAGCAACAGGCCGCAGGTCTAGTGTTTGAAGGTGGAAATATTAAGAAGCTACAATGTTCCTTACATGTTACTGCAGTCGATGCATTTTATTACTATTATTACTACGGAATTATATTTAAACTAACCTAGCAAAAATAACCTTGCGAACGAAAACATAACGTACTTTGCAAACGTGTTGCGATTAAAACAGAATACATATCTTTATGCTTGTTGCTGGTACGAAGTATTCTAACCAGGCATATGTAATCCAGTCATTTTATAGAATCACTAGTCATTTCATACAATGCCTGGAGATTTTTGGCAAAGTATATAGAATAAAATACTTTTCAAACGTTTTTATACTTTTCCCAAGTGTTCTGTACATTGCGTAGGCATTCTACATAATGCCAGTGATTCTTTAGGCAAAGCGTAAAATAAGCTTACTACGTTCAAAATGAAAACATTTTATTACAAAATCACACATAATTGTTTGATTTTACACAGAGGAGCACTTTGTATGACATTTCGAGATTATCTATTCTCTACTTAATTATATTCAGATACTATTTTATTAAAATTATACTGTATAAGAACTTTTTTTAACCAATCTAGTTAAAAAAATACATTAGATATTATTGGTGTTTATTAATTCTAAATATATGGAATATACTCTACTTATTACAACAAGATAGACAGCTCTGACATTTTAATGTACATTTTCTTTTATTTTTTACACAATTACATTTTTTTTACATTTAGTCTTGTACACACATTTTACGAACCCTTGTCCGGATCCTGATGATTGGGTAGTAGCAGCAGAACGAAGTGCGGTTTCTTATTCAGAACATCTCCTAGAGTGCTCTAGAATGCTCTACAGGATCAATTCTTACAGTTGAAGTGTCTGCATTAGGTTGGGCATGGTAGGGTCGATAGATTCAGTTATGCCGGTATCGGTATTTTGTGTAGTCTGTATATTGTTGATGACTTGTTTGAGACCTTCTTCACTTTCAAGAGTTTCTAACACATCATGGGGAATCGAGGATGGAGTAAGCCCTACCTTAACTTTACATCCAAAGACGGCTTCGTTGGGTGATCGTTTGATGCCAGAGTGTAAGGCTCTATTTTTAATCAACTGAACGAACCGTAGGCCCTCACTCCATTGGTCGGTTTTTTCATCTTGCATCCAAGTTGGAAGCATATTTTCAATCTCTTGATTTGCCTGTTCGACATTGCCCTGACTTTGTGAGTGACGGGGCTTACCATGAACAATTTTTAATGAAGGCCAATATTATTTCAAATTAATTACAATTTTATTACAAAATTCTCTACCGTTATCAGATTGTAAAATAGACGGAGCTCCAAATAGCGTAAAAATATCAACGAGCTTCTACGCAACTTCTTCAGCAGTCTTTGTTTTGAGGGCCCGAAGGACAACAAGTTTGGTCAAATGGTCCTGATAAACCATAACAAACTTAAAATCTCTGTCTGGCTGGGATTGGAAATCGATGAGGTCAACCTGGCAACGAGAGTTAAACTCGGATGAAATTATTGGTTTTACGACTATAGGCCTACCCTTTTTTTTACAACTTTTTGCTTTTTTTGACAAGGCTCACACAAATGAAGGTATAGTTCAACATCATGACGTGTAATGTTTTTAAACTTAATAGAAAGTTCTTTTAACATTCTGTCTCTGCCTCCATGGCCTATCGCTAAGTGGGCTTCATGCAGTACATCAAACAACACCGTGTCACTGAATAGCACTGTCACCTTGCTTGAGGGGATGAATTAGTTTATGTTTTTATTTTCAACAAGCATCGTACCTATTCAGTAGCCAGTACACTATAATTTACATAATATAGGTAACTTATATATTATAAGTTAACAAAATAATATAATTTATTATAATTATATGATATTACGTTACATAATTTAAAATAAATACTATATTAAATACAGTAAACATACATTAACTACTCCGGGTGTCACATTCTTGTATTCGCGTCTCACGAAGTGACAGCACGTAACGTAACTAATATTTGCAAGTGTATACTTAAATATTCATTTTTAATTGTTTACATAAATAAACTGTGTAGAATAGAATACACATTTGTTTGTACAGAATGTCAGAAGAGACAACGGTAGTAAATATTTCAGGATTAAAACACAACCCACTTTAATATGCTAATGAAAACAGCTGGACTTAAAGAAACCTTTGATATGCTATGAATGTGATCGATACCGTGACACGTTGATAGGTAATTACATGTAACTTCACCTAAGGAAAGGTAATTTTGTTTCGTTTACAAGTAAAACAAAATATTTTGCCCAGTAAGAGAATTGGTCATTTAATAACAGAAGTTGGCATTCGAAAAGTTCTTCGCTAGAATGAGCCTTAATTTAAATTACCGACATTTTTATTCCGAAGCTTATTGTTTAACGGTTATCAAATTTATGTTTAGACTTAGCGTGGCATCCATGTAACCACTGTTGCCGGCGGCAACAGTACTGGAAATAAGAGAAAATAATATTAGTTATATAACAGAATAAATACTTTTTAGTTATGGAATAATTTGACAGCCAAACAATATTAGTGGGAAAACTTTAAAGAAAAGCGTAGCATTGCTTTCGAACTGTTGGGCACTTGCACCGTCTTGTGTTGCCGGCTCAGACATCCGCAATATTTTACTGCGTATGGTCATTGACCTCGTAATGATTGTTACTGTACAAACTGCGGAGAGGGAGACACATTCGTCTACCCAATATGTTGCCGCTGTATAAACCGGCAAAACGTTCAGTTAGCAGCTATGTTCGTTTCGGAATCGACGTGCAGCAGTTACCGTCTACCAATTTGTGTTTTGTTCGTTTAGTTATGTGTTTCTCTGTTTGTCTTTTGTATTTTTAATTTGATTATTTGTGTTCTGATTTATTCTGTGAAAGTATAATGGGGGTCAGATTTCGTTGAACCGGGGCCCTCTTCTTCTGCCAGCGAATGGTAGAAAATATTTTAAAAAATTATATTTTGGCTTTAAAAAGAAAACTTGGTATTAGGAAAAATTCGAATTAATTTTTAGGCTAAGTTTTAGGCCTATCACAACCGGCAACAGGTTTTACGTACCCACGTCACGCCACTGGTTTAGGCAAAACGATTAAGCGGGTTCGCGACGGTACAAATCTCGGACCAGGCGCAGAGTATATTTTTAAGAATCCACTGCCGACGAGCAGCTTCTGCTGAGACAGCACAACATGAAGACTATCAGGTTCGCGACTTCTAGTACAGCCGGTTATTTGTGTTTTTAGTTGTCACATGGCACACAAAATTAAAGCAGAATCCTGCCTCTGACTACAAAGTCAATGTATACGAACAGTGTGTGTCCTATATTAGCGACCAGACTAAATACGTTGCTTTGCCCTCGGAGTGCAGAGAAGGGCGTTCTTACCGGTACTCTGTTAAAGCGTGCAGTAAGTCGTACAGATTACACGTTTACATGAAGAACGCTTTGACGTGACAATGTAGACTGCTTTACTGCTACTTAAAGACCGCTTCAGGTCAAGTTGAAGCAGCTACCTATAGGGCGGAAGGGTGTGCGCGGCGACCGAACGACTTAACGTGACCCATTCGTCATTGTCTAGTTGAGTTATTGCATAAGAATGCTTTTTGTTGATTTATAACTGTTGTTGTGTGTAATCAGTGACTTCTTCGGTGTCAATTATTCCGTTTCCACTGAAGTACGCGACGGTAGGTGTGACTGTCGTAAAAGTATTAAGATTTTCAGTCAATCGCCGTGTGCCGTAAAGGATACGATGCAATGTAAGCTTGAACCGTTCGAATTAATTCTGATCTCGGATATAAATTCCTGCCACCTGGAGTATATACAGTAGAAATGCTAACTGTTAGCGATAAATACGAGGGTAGGCTGAAAAGTAATGCACACATGCTTGTAGAACACGAACAAAAAGAAATAGCAAGATGGGGCAAAAAGTGAATAAAAGTACATTTCCTTAGCTTCAAAATTATATATTTATTTTTCAACATAGTCGCCGTTAAGTATAACACATTTCTTCCAACGCGTAACAAGTTTTTTTATCCCGTCACTGAAATATTCTTCCGACTTTTCTCGAATCCAGGACGCGACAGCTGCCTTCACCTCATCGTCCGAGGTGCAGTGATTACCCTTGAGGTCTCTCTTGAGTAGAGGAAAAAAATAGAAATCGCAAGGCGCGAGATCAGGGGAGTAGGGAGGGTGTGGAATCGGTTCAAACTTCAGGTTTCGCAGAGCCTCTTGGGTTGCGCGCGAGGTGTGTGGACGTTGTCATGTTGCAAGATTATTGGCGCCAGGCTGCCTCTAACCCGACAAATATGGTTTGCGATACGCTTTTGAGTGATTCGCCGGTCATTTTGAATCAAATCGTCGACGAGTTTGCGATGTTCATCGTCTGTGGCAGTGATCGGACGTCCGCTGCGTTTTTCGTCATCAATTACGGCTTTTCCAGGCTCACAACCATGAAATTTTATTACCCATCGATTCACAGCAGACCTATCAACAGCATCGTCACCATAAACAGCCTTCAAACGACGATGAATCTCATTAGGAATCACATTTTCTGCAGTTAAAAATTCGATAACCTCACGCTGTTTAACTCGCGTTGACATAGCACTACAACACGTCTCCATACTTCTGCTACTTAAAGCGTACTGTTGTACGAAACTCCTTCAAACTGCGCATGCGTTTGGAGGGGGAATGTTACTCCCGAATGCCACCAGGTGCGCTTCTGTAGGTAATTTTGTTCGTGTTCTACAAGCATGTGTGCATTACTTTTCAGCCTACCCTCGTAGTATACGCTGTTGATACCGTCTGATTTTCATGACTAGGTAAAGTGTTGAACTCGAGCAAGTATTTTTCTTCGACAAAGATACGGAACATAAGTGTGAAGCCTGTTTATTTTCCGTAAACGAAGGACGATATTGACGTTCAGTTGTGTCTAATGTAATCCTTGCGTAGCAGAAGTAGCTAATGAGTTTATACTAGACAATATAAAAGAACAATGTACATTATAAAAAAAGTACACGATACTCCAGAAGTAGGAGAAAGATAGATCTGTTAAAACAACAAACATTACATTTTTATTAGTAAGAGCTAGAAAGCTCTTTATGCTAGTACTGAGAACTAAATACGGATGATAGTTTCAACTCATCAATATCTTTGTAAGCAGTGATTGCAAAATTCTCTTACTGTAATCCTCTCCTGCACGATATATCCATCCTAACTCCTTGTGCTGTGAATGTTTATCAGTGTGCGACCCGGACATACACACTTAATTACAACGGCGCGACAACCCATTACTGAGTGAAGGCCCCCTTTAACAGCCTCCGCCAGCTGTCCCGGTCAAGTGCAGCTGCTCTCCAGTTCCGGGCCCCAAGGATATGGCGCGCATCATAATTCACACCGTCTTCCCAACTTAGTTTGGGTCGACCAACTCTCCTGGTGCCATAGATTTGTTCTGTGAGTGCCTTTCTGAGTACTTCATTCTCCCCCATCTGATCACATGTCCAGCCCACAGAGTCTACCAAGTTTTATAACTTTCACAATATCTGGTTCGTTCAGAAGAGTGTTTAGTTCTTGGTTGGTCCTTTTCCTCCATTCACCTCCCACACATATTGGGACCAAAAATACTGCGGAGGATTTTGCGTTCATGAAGCTGCAGGCTTGACTCAGACTTCCTAGAAATGGTCCAGATCTCATAACCATAGGTGAGAACCGAGCGGATCAGTGTTTTACACAGAAGCAGCTTGATGCTCCTGACAATTGTTCTGCTCTGGAACAGGGATCTGAAACCAAAGAAGCACCTATTAGCTAAGGCGATCCTTCGCTTTATTTCTTCTGTCGTTTCCCCATCGGAGTTAACTTGGCATCTTAAATAAACAAAGTTGTAGACTTTTTCGAAGGAATAGATGCCAATTTGGACGTGCTCGCCTTCTGTAGCTTGCTGTCCTGTGACCATGTATTTTGTTTTGCTTTCGTTTTAGGAGACGCCGTGTAACTTCCGTCTTTCCTGTCGCCCACGTTAGCGCGGCTGTACGCTTTCATAGATGAATTCCACAGGAAAGAAAACCACACAGCCACCGCCCCCAGTGGAAAAAAGGATTCAATTCAAAATCAACAATATTTGTAGACTGTGATTTTAAAATGTGACCGATTTAAGTAGTAGTTGAAAATTGTTTTAGAGATTTTATATATATAAAGAACAATCTAAATAAATCACATCAATAATGATAAAGCTACACACATAGTAAATTGGCTAGTATAAGCACAAAAGACCACGGTACTTTAAAAGTTCACTGAAAACTTAACTTGGCAGGCAAGCACTACCTCCAAAGAAAGAGTTAATAATTTGAAAATTTTAGGTATCGAAAATAAATTGGCGAACAGTATTGATTTTTTAGACGTTATTGACCAGTTCGCTCAAATGAAAACAAGAAAAAACTTGTCACTACTTAAGCCATCTTAGAAGCTAGGCCTCTCTCTGTCACTTATGATTGGTTATGATCATAGAAATACGTATTATTGTTTTTTTTTATTTTTATAACAATTGTAGGCCTATCACTTATGCACTGATAAACATAGGTTGTGTTTATTTTTTGTGTTATAAAAGTTAACTCCAGTAGATGGTTGAGGTAAAAATTGAGTTAATTATTTGATTTGATTAGAACTTAAAATTTGAAACGTTGTAGATTTTAGGTACTCTAAGTAGTTTGTTATTTCTGTTTTACTTTAAAGCGATATAAAATGACTTTTAACATATTTAGCATTTATTTGAATAGGAACTTAAAATTTGAAACGTTGTAGATTTTAAGTATCTAAGTAGTTTGTTATTTCTGTTTTACTTTAAAGCGATATAAAAAGCCTTTTAACCTATTCATCATTTATTAGCCTATTAAGACTTTAAAAGAAGAAGGGGTTTGAACGGCGAATGGGTGCTCGGAAGGTGGTCTGGCATAGGGGCCCCAGAAAATATGTGGGGGCCATGGTATGAGGCGTAGGTGCACACACACAAACACACACACACACACACACACACTGGTGGAGCAGCCAACAGCTGTGCCTACACTGACTAGACCTCCGGTCGATGGGGGGATATCCTACGGTAGCTGTGCTTATTTAATCCCCCGTTTTTCAGTGTTGGGGGGGGTGTTGCCGCGTACAGCACTAAACCTGCTCTTTCCTGCATACGCTAAACAGTGCAACCAAGACCTATTTGTGGATAGAGAAATTATATAACTGGCATCGTCAGACTAAGACTCGGACAGCGCAGTACCAATTTGGGTGCAACTCAGTCTGTTCGTCTTGCTACCCGATGTAAAAATGTTAACACGGACCGGGTAACAAAGTCGTGAAATTATTACTATCGACAGTGGTGTGAAGTAGATAGGATTATAACAGAGCACTGAGTATTGTGAATTATTTAAATTGAGATATTTGAGAGAATTGGCTAAAGTGATGAGGATAGTTGTCTGCCTCACTGTGACCGCAATTTGTATGTGGACAACGGTGCTATGCGGGGTAATTGTATTTTGCAGTTCACGTAGGGACTAATATTCGCAGGAGAAATATGTATTACATAAAACTGTTGTCAGTTACGAGAGACATCACCGTGCTGGGAAGAAAATAGACTTCAAGCTTTTACAAGGAGGATAAGGCAGAATATTCAAGTGAAAATATGATGGGAATGACTATGACAACTACAGAGAGGTCAACCTGCTTAACACGTCTTACATATTGTATGCGTCTATCCTAGCAAAATGACTGCATGCAATAACGGAGACTGTTCTCTCGGAGGCCCAGCATGGTTTCAGGAAGGGCAGATCATGTTTGGACTGCATTTTCACTGTAGTCCAGGTCATTGAAAAGCACAGAGAATATCAGTTGCCCACATACATAGCTTTAATCGATTTTGGAAATAGTGAATAGGGACAGGCTGCGGACAATAATGGCAAAGAAATGGATCCCACAACATCGCATTACAGCCATACAAAGTCTTAACGTAGAAACAAATCTTAATTGAGACAGGAAGACTGAGCACAGCTGCTAGTGTGCGCCTGATCGATTGTGGATTACGACAAGGGTACCTACTACCGCCTTCTCTTTACAATTTATATATAGACGTAGCCATACACAACCTTCCGGGGCGATGATGATTTGTGGTTGGCAACTCTGCAGTTGCCATGTTGACTAGGCTATTCTGTCGAAAAGCAGCTTGCAGGTGGCTGTACACTCGCTTGATTGAATATGCAAGGATTTCTTATCACAAATCTCCACATTGAACACCTGAGCCCACCACATTTATGGAGCTGATCCTATACGAGCAAAGATTATAGATGGCACTGGCCTAGATTAGGTTAGTGATTCTGCATATCTGGGCTATAATTTGTCTTAGATTACAAGCAATGCAGAAGCTGCACCAGTTCAACCTTGTGTGCGGGGACCATCGGGAAGACTCTAAAATCAACGCGCCTAAAGTTATACATGGTGGTTGTCTTCCCCACACTTCTCTGTGGATCTGAGAATTGGACTTTAACGAAATCCCAGTGGAGTCTTAGAAGGCCTCATTAATACTTCCAGGTGGCAGGCGACGGGTGATGTCGCCCGCAGCTGTGGTACATTGTTGAGAATGGGTTGGTTTAGACACTTCTGCGAAGTGATGTGTGACGCTACCTCTCACCACCTGTCGCCGTAGTTTGTCACAGATACAGGCGACGTCTCCCGCGCTGTTTGGCAATTGTATGTGTTCTCTCTTGTCGAAATAATGTACATACATAAAATAAAATACATACTACGAGAAAAGACATTGGTTGTTTTATTGCTGACCACAAGCACTGAGAAATATACGATGCTCATTTAATTTATTATTTAATTGTTACGTAAATTATTTTAATTTACCTTAGAGTTACGTAAAGCTTTTCAGGTGGAGTAATTTGTAATTTACAAGTTCTCTTCCGCCTCAGTTTTCCTTCCACCTTTGCTAAAATGAAGTCGAAAGTATCAGTAGACATTCTCATCTGTTGGTAAAAACTTGATTGGTGTTGTCTCAAGTCAAAATATAGATGGTGAAATTCACCAAATGCTTCACGCAACTCGTGGTCGTATGAACACAATATTTTCTCCTCCTATCCTCCACTGCACTATCATCTTCTAGCATGAGAAACAGCTGACTTGTTCCAAACGACATCTCTTGTGTAGTGGCTCGACCGTAGCGTGAAGTATAAATGCTGCACCACCTGACGCACATTTCTTTACCACCTGCCACCAGTCGCCTGTCTCCCGGAAGTACAAATGAGGCCTAATTCAAGCTGCCGTATAGGTGTCTCAAGCACGTGGCGTGACGCACTCCCTCATGAGCGCAGAATAAATGTAGATATATGACAGTAACTAAATATTATGAGTATACTCGATATCGGCTAACATCTTAACCGAATGCGTGACTGTCGTGTCCACAAAATAGTGTTGAATTATAAATTGTTGAGCGTTAACTTGCTGGACCGCAATGCTGAAGACGAAGGTATATGCAGATGCAACTGTGCAAAGTTAGGGTTCGGAAACGTGAATTCATGTACGTTCATGACGGGATTCGTGTAGAATCACTGCTGCTGGGATGCGTTACTCTAGAGTTATTTTGCTGTTCGAGGAAGGAGAAAGGTTAACCAAAGCCCGAGTGAGGAGAGAGAATTTTATTTTGACGATCCGGCTACGTTCTTTTTATACAGGAGAGTGTTTTATAGATTTTTAGTAATGTTTAGAATATGCATTGACCGTGTGGAAACAGAAATGCCATGGAATGGGAATACCGATACGAAATGAACACCTGTACACACTATGCTTCGCCGATGACCAGGTAGTTATAGCCCAGGATGAAGAAGATCTAAGCTACATGGTCAGAAAGCTGAATGAACACACAAAGATGGGATTGGAAATAAACGTAAAAAAGTCTGAATACTTGGCAATTAGAGATGAAGAAACAACAGATTTAGAAGTAGACGAAAATGTTAAAATTAGAGGAACAGACAAATTCAAGTACCTAGGATTCACACTGAGTAAACGAGGCACAACAGAAGAGGAAATAAAAAGTAGATTAGGGCAGACTAGAACAGAAATTAGACAATTACACAGTGTTATATGGGACAAAAATATTAGAAAAAGTACCAAAACAATGATGTATCAGACCATAGTCCAAAGCATTATGTTGTATGCAACGGAAGTATGGGTTATTAACAAAAAGAATGAAAGAAAGATTCTTGCAACAGAGATGGAATATTGGAGGAGGTGCTGTGGACTAACGAGAGCAGACCGAATAACAAACGAGGAGATCAGAAGAAGAATGGAAGCGGAAAGAAGTGTAATTGACTACATCGAAGAAAAGAGATTGGTGTGGTACGGTCATGTCCGGAGAGCCCAAAATAGATGGATCAACAAAATGACGGAATGGAGTCCATTAGGAAGGAGAAAAAAGGGAAGACCGAGAAGATCTTGGAGGGACGAAGTGGATGAATCCATTCAATGTATAGGACTTGAGGAAGGACAATGGGAACATCGGGAGAATTGGAAAGCCAGGTTGAAGGAAGGGAGACGGCACTAGCTGTATATATATATATATATATATATATATATATATATATATATATATATATATTAGTAATGTGTACTAACTGTTTACAGATTCTAACGAAACAGAAAAAAAAAGATGTACAAAATGAGAATATTGTAAGGTTTATATATTTACAATTAAGTAAGTTAAGCTTTTCTTCCTATAGACTGAAAAGCCTTCTTTTTCAGTATTCTCTAACTTATCGTTGAAATAAGACGAAGTTTTAGTGATTTAAGTTTTGATAAACTTTTTTCTACATGAGACCATATAGCAATTGTACAAAAATACTGAAGCAGAATGGATACATAGTCTGAGGATGTACGCCTGTTCATTGAAATTCCATTCGACAGTAAACTGAAGAATTAATTCCCCATTAGTACCGCGTATTTGTCGTTGAATCTTCTTACCTGTTGTACTATTTGTTCTTTATCAAAGTCACCACAGGTGATACTTATTAAAGTAGAAGGTTGAGGTTTTTTACTGGGTGTACTAAATCGTTATCAAAGACTTTCATCAAGAATTTTGATTCTACGATATTACATCAATTCGGAACTGTTTCGTCGTTAAAAGACTCTATGGCTCAAAAGCGGACAAAGTATTCTAATGGAACTTTATTGGTACTTATACCGCCCACCCCAAATTAAAGTAGCCCTTCCCATATTTGTCCTCCACTGATGGGATGCTCCAGTTAGGACAGACTTAGGAGTCAGGATGTAAGAAATGAAGCGAGATTGTATTCAATTAACATAGGAAGCTTGCCGAGGGAAGTTTTAACTTACAAACCCGAGGCAGCAGAGTTGTTGTTGGTGGCCCCGGAAATTATGGTACTGAAGAAACGGTGCTTTCCCAGTAACTGTACGTACAGTAATTTCAGATATTTTGATTATGCGATAGTTGACATCGAAGTGTAATTAATATCTGAAGCAATTTTAGTTAGGTAATAGAAATCTTGAAAATATATTTGTGTATTTTCCGGTGAAGTGTTTGCGAGGATCGGTCAAAAATATAACACAAATTGTAACTTATTTGTGTCGACTTTTCTACAGTGTTTATTGTCATCATCAGGACAATTGTTGCTGTAGCCAAAGTTGTGTGTTTGGCGTCAGCAACAATTGTCCTGATGATAACAATAAACACTGTCGAAACGTCAACACAAATAAGTTAACATTTGTGTTATATTTTTGACCGGACCTCACAAACCCTTCACCGAAAATTTCATTGATTGACGGTCACTACAAAGTTAAGGATATTTGTGTATGTTATAAAATAGTTTGTTTATTGCAATAGTTTTTCAAATTTTTAGCGAAACACGTTTCTAGCAATAATATAACTTTGATCTGCGCATGTGTCGCCAAAAGTTAACACTGTTAACTTAACAGGTAAACTGAAAGTACACTAGTACACCAATATGCCTTTAAAATAATTGTTACTTTCTTTGTGAAAACCACGTACAAAAAAAAACTCGAAGTAAGGGCAATGGGTCCAAGCCCTTGCAAGATACTACGCGTGTCTTCGTTTTGTGACAGAAGTCGGTTTATGCCTTTGTTCAGTAAATTTTACACGTGTAATTTTTCTGTAGCCAAAATCTATTTGTGGTTGTCGCTTTTCTGTGGTCCCGTATGACGTTTACAATATTTTTTTAATGTTTAAGTTTGTATGCCGTGTATACAATTAGAATACAGTGTGAAGATATAGTATATTATGTTTTAATGATAACACATTTGCAAAAAACAATTTTTTCGTTCGCAAGGCTATGTAGGCTATGGATTAAATAATATAATCTCATATTAATAAAATACATTCATTTAAAGAAATGCGATAATAAGGCATTACAGTTTAGTAGTCTAGGCAGAATGCCTATATGCAAGTGAATGTCTAGCATTGAATTATAATTTAGACAAACTAGAAATATTCGAAAGGCGAATTATTAGGAAAATATTAGGTTGGAAAAACTTCAGAAGGTTGGAAATTAAGAAGTAATAATGGAATATATTAAAATATAGAAAATATAACAGAAACAGTGAGAAAAAGAAGACTAGTATTTTTTGGAAATTTATATAGAACAGACGACAGTAGGTTAACAAAACAGATCTTCAAAAAACTGTGCGGAAAGAAGTCAACATCAAGTTGGATTAAAGAAGTTAAAAATGATTTAGAAAAATATAATATAAACGCAGAAGAGCAACTGAAAGAGAAGTTTCTTTGACAAAAGTGTTAAAAAGGAAAGGAGTACAGGGTAGGAGAGAGAAAAACGCAGGTTTAAAGTGGACTGAAGACAGTGGAGAAGATGAAAGAATATTGGAGAAAAAGGAAAGAACAAGGAATAAAGAATCGAAATTGGCATGTGGTCCTCAGATGGCCGATACAAATAGAAAAAAAAATACATCCCTTATGAACAACATTTTATTGTAGGTTCAGCATGTTTATGCATGAAGAAGACAAAAACGCTTGAATGTAACAACAATACTTAGTTTAGTTGCTTATATTTGTTTTGTTGTTGTTGTTTTTTATTTTTTTTATTTATTTATTTTTTTAATACGTGCTGCGATTGTCGGGAGGTGTCGATCTGTTAGAACCACTGTATTTACTTATCAAATGTTATATTTTGTCAACCGTGAGTTTTGTTTACTTTAAACAATAAACTGAAAAACCGAAACATTCTTACCTAATCTCATTACATTCCTCGTTGCCTCGTATTCGTATCTTCCACTTTTCATTCCTACATACGGGGGACAAGATCCGCCTCAGGAGCTTCTTTTCAAATATCGTCAGGCGTTCCATTGTCCTTTGGGTCAATAAATAAATATATTGTTAGCGATAATTTTAATTTAATGTAAATATTGATTAATATTATCCATAGTTATGGATATACCTACAATAACATATGCGGAAATTAATTGGCGGCTGGTGGATAGTACTGCCCACGCTCCTTTCCTTGAAAAAAAAGCTCCAATTTTCTTAGGGGAGTATTATTATTGAAATATAGCGAACAGAAAACAAACATATATTTTACAATAACAAAACGTGTATTTTAAACCTAAAAAGATTTTTTTAGTAATCGTGTTATTTTCGATGAATTTTTCCGGTGAAGTGTTTGTGAGGATCGGTCAAAAAATATAACACAAATTTTAAATTATTTGTGTCGACGTTTCGACAATATTTATTATCAACATCAGGACCTACGTATGAATACAAAAGAAATGTCAAACACAACAGAACAATTATGTGAGTGAACGTGTCAACATATAGCATAGTAAAATATAGACAGGTATATGCATAATAAATGTTTTCTGTACTAATTCTAATATTTAATTGTTGATTACTGCTTTTATAATTAATTACAAATACCACTACGTTATGAGTAATTTAAATCCTAACTTAAGTTCTGTGACATTATAATTTTCTCGTTGTATTTAAAGAAAACATTTGATGATGTAAAACAAACTGTCTCAACTCCTTCACATATACAAGGATACATACACACGCACATACACTCACATACACGTTCACTCAATCATTGTTCTCTTGTGTTTCACATTTATTCTGTATTCATACCTAGGTCCTGATGATGACAATAAATATTGTCGAAACGTCGATACAAATAATGTTTGACGGTCACCATGAATTTAAGGTTTTTAACGATGTTACGATGTATGTTATTAACGTGAGCTCAGTGTTATTGGGAGCCGTTAGGACTACAAAAAAAAAAAAAAAACGACAATAAAACTTGTTACGATGCCTGTGTCCCAAGGGAGGAGATTCCATCCCTTGCCCGCCGCCGCCGCCCTCACCAGTCAGCTATGCATGATTCATCCCTGTCTGTGCTGTAATCGGCGACCAATGCATTATTTGATAACTTCCCCTGAAAAATCCGCTCAAAAAAAAAAAAAAAAAATTACCATCGGCGGTAGTATTTAGCAAAGTCCTAATAACCGACTTGCAGCCAGAGAGACGGCATGCGCACTGTTAATATTTTATTGCGACAAATCGGTATGAATAAAAAATCGTTTTTTTACTTACTATACGGATTTTGAAATGATCCCGAATCACGTTGAAACATTTCGGTTCAGCACGAAAAACGTAAATTTCATTTAATAAAAAGCAGGTACCAGGCATTTAGATAGAAACAGTCTTACTGATTATTATCTGATTACGCCAAATTGAAAATAATTAATAGAGTGAATAATAATACATTTTTTTAAGAGGGGGAAATTCTTTATGCACTGCCAGAGGAAACCATCTGTTATCTAGTGTGTGGGACTCCACCCTCTAAAAAAGCTACCTTTAATTCAGGAATTGAAATCCACTCTGGAACCACTTAGCGTAGTACTTAAGGATGGAGCCCATTGCGGCCTCTTATGTGCTAGTACCCGATGGGTACAATTTATGCCCGTCTGTTCTTGTCTCGTAGAACCGGCTGGATAAATTTAGAAATGCGGTCTCACTACTCCTTGCCACAAAACATAATCTCAACCACACCCTCGAGCGTGAACTCTCTGAGCTCCATTTCTTGTGCCACCATCTCTCTCTTGTAAATTTGCTGTACTTAAAAAAAAAAGATGTGCAAGGGATCTTCATGGGAGAGTCGTCGTACTGGCACGGTGAGATTTACACACCTATTCCATTCTGTGGATGTAGGCGTTAAAATTACCACGACAACTGAGGAACTGTGTTAGATGGTAGGCCTAGTTAACCACAGCGTATTGGTGGTCAATTCACTCCCTCCATGAGCCTTGTTCGGTCAGTGCCACGGTCCATGAGACTTGCGGTCCATCATCTTCTGTCTTCCCTATTCCAAGGCTCTTGCCGGTTCCGGAGAGTGAGTTCCCTGGCTTCTTTCTTTTCCATATCTCTTCCAATTTCGTCTCTTCTATCGAAGACGTGTTTTCGCTGTAGAGCTAAAAAATCGATGGGAACGCTCCCGCTATCACCAGGACTACCGCCTCTGTCATGTCCGATAGAGGATGCTACTCTGAGGGCTCCTCTTCTCTGCATCAATGCCATTCGTTTCCTGTATTTATTCATCATCGGGCTGAAAAATCATACAACAGGATGGATTCCGTGACCGCCACCAACGATCGCCTCTTGCGTATTGGCAGACTGCTGAGCTGTATCGTGATGTTGCCGTCTTGTCAGTTGCATGCTTGGAATCTAGTCTTACCCATACGTATTAAACTGCCTTCTTTGTAAGTATAGCCTCAGCTCCCGCTTGCACCTGTATGACTGTGAGGATCCGCAAAACAATCTACGACCTTTTCGGTGGTTAGGTCCAGGCCGTGTTCTTCAAGCCAGTAGCTCGCTCGCCGTATTCCCTGATTTCAGGCTTCTTTGTGCGTCCTCGGTGTTCCGTGCTACCACGTACTGCCACCACATCATCTGCGTAACGTACCGGGAAATTGTCTGGCGGCATCTCAATCCGTTAGATTCCATCCCAGTGATCAGGACCCAAAATTGAGCCCTGCGCACCCCCGGACCGATATAATACAAGCCAGAGACCTTGGGAACAAAAAGAGCGAGGTCGCTGGATGAGCAGGTTCAGCAAATAGGTGCAGCCGTGGGCAGAGAGGAAGCATAGAGAGGTCGACTGTTACCTTACCCAGTTTTTGACTGGACACGGATATCTTTAGTACTACCTTAAGAATGTTAGAAAGGTGGAGTTACAAGAGCACCTGTACTGTCAGGGATCCGTTGGTGGTGTCAACATATGTTCTTCGTCTGCGAAAGATGGGAGATCGTTGGAAGAGGTCATTGGGCAGAAGATCTCCCCGGATAACATTGTCCGCTTTCCGGGGAGAACACCTGGAACTTCTTCGCACGCTTCACAGAAGAGATTCTTCGGACGAATAAAATAGAATAATATTAATATGGAAGAAGAATAAATAGCGAGAAGCGAGCCGTAGGGGCGAAGAACAATGGGCCTTGTCAAAAGCAATGTGTCAGACAGTTTCAGGTCAGTGACCTAGAAGAGGAAATGAATACGTTTTCTTAGTGGGTCTTATAGGCCTATCCGTAATATCCAAACCCGCAGATCCGGTAAGTGAGCCTAGATTTCCGGACATTTGATGAGCAAAGTTTACCACCTACCCTCGTAAACAAAATTATTACATCGCGAGGTTACATTATATTACATTACTATTAAATTATTTGCTGAAAAACAAAATGAATTTTGTGCTTATAAGTCTGCCATGGTCATTATTTATACACTGAAACAAGTTGCAGTTAATAAAGGATGGCTCCCAACTTCCGAACCAATATTATCGTCATTGACTTAACAAAATCCTGTGACAACGTTCCGCGCTTGGAATATTTGGAGAGATATACAAAACTAAGGGATGTAGGCCTATAGTAGCTATAAAATGTGAATATTAATAACACAATTTAATGAGATTATAATATTACATAATACACTGGTATCTCGATGCGTTGGCTCTACAAAATATTGTTATTGAGGCAATTGTCATTATATATAGGCTACCCTACTAGAGTTTAAGATTGCAGTAATTACTTCTCATTTCAACAGGTATATGTAGGTAAACCTTAATTGAACTAGATTAATTACTTCACAATTAACAACAATTAATTCTGTGTAATACGAGATCTCTTTTTATAGATTTCCCTTCAATGTGATTTGATTTAAAAGTTAAAGTAATGGAAAACTCTGAAATGAACCAACGGACTGCTGCCCCAAACCCCCCTCTCAGCGGTATCGGTCAGTTGCGACGGAACGACATTTTACCTGTTCTGACCCGGTCAGTTGCGACCCAATCTGTGGCAGCTAGTAGACGTGTTCCTATTTCAAACTTCCGTGATGTTTCAGTTCTTCAACTTTTTCGTTTGTGCGGATAACCTCTTTCTTCCAATATTTTTGTTACGTTAGGTTAGGTTAGGTTAAGTTAGGTTGGGTTTGGTTAGGTTAGGTTAGGTTAAGTCAGGTTAGGTTAGTCTAGGAATTAATAGAATTATAATGGTAACGGGGCTTATAGGACGATATTTTCGAACTTAATTGACCGGTTTCAATTTCCACCTCGCTCGCAACCGACCGAGTTTTAAACAATTGAGTGGCAACTGACCGCGGTCCAAACTCAGTACGCTAGCGAAACGTAAAGCTTGAGTGCTTCCTCTCCATCCACCGCAGCTCACCCCGTGTTCGTTGTCTCCTCTCCACAGTGCGGAATCTCACTTCTTGTCTCGCGACCTCCTTTCTAACATGGGATTTCCTGAGGCAGACAGCTCACCGCTCCTTGGCAACAAGGTCTACGAGGACGACCATAGCGATCACAAAGCGTTCTGTCTTGCGTCCGAAACGCTGTCGCTGTCGTCGTACTCCTAGCGTCACCGGCTCCATTTGATTACATGCTTTACATTTCTTGATTACGTCGCAGCGTATCTAACGCAAGTGTGACCGTAGCGATCACTAAGACAGCTGGCTCGGAGCAGAAGCAATCCTCAACACTCCCCGCCTCTGCAACTGGGACAACCGCTTGCGGTAGATCATCATAACTATGGCATCCACCAACACTGACGCTGCGCTGTACACTGGACGGCCGTCGTCAGCATGAGGCGCTTGTCTTCTCACGCTGTACATTAATCCACTAAGTGCCGTGACACCTTTAGCAGCCCTGTCCAGCTCGAAGATGTTCGTGCTCGAGTCGTTCAACACACCTACATATTTACCCATATGAGGTTTGTGTTAACGACGATTCCTTCCCTCGGAGAAGAAGAAGAAGAAGAAGAAGAAGAAGAAGAAGAAGAAGAAGAAGAAGAAACCCAACAACAACAACAACAACAACAACAACAAGATCGTGTTTATGATAATAAAAAGTATGACGATGACGATAATCATGATGTTGATGACGACGACGACGTCGAAGATATTGATGGTGGTGATGATGTCGACGACGACGAATATAATGATGATGGTGGTGATTATGATCACTACCACAACCATCGTCGTCATTGTTATTATTATTATTTGTTGTGGGTTAATTACAAACGTAAATACAGCAACTGAATTTTGTTACCTCTAAAATACGTTACTTTTTTTAAGGATTCGTTTGAACTGCATAATTTCCGTCATTGGAATTAACTCCAAGTACAACAATCACTTTTTGCGAGATACCGACCTGAACGCCTTGTCTACCGTGAATTATATGAATAAACCGTAATTGAGCAAGAACTGGCGGCGAAAATGCTTACGGTATTTCAGTACGCTTGATACTTTGTATAGAAAATAATCAACTTCAATTGTTAGAAACGGAGTGGCGAGTCTGGCGACTTGCTACCGGCTCTCTTGCCAGCCTCAAGACCTCAAAGGGCTAGAAAAATGAATGAATGAAACCTTATAGCATTACGTCTGGTCTTTTTGATATATTCAAAATATATTTGACAATATAATAAAACAGAAAATACGCAGAGTGAAACGCAGGTTCAAAGTGGACTGAAGACAGGAAGAAGGGACATGGTGTAAAGATGAAAGAATATTGGAGAAGAAGAAAAGAACAAGGAATAAAGAATTTAAAATGACATGTGGTCCTCAGATGGCCGGTACAAAAAAAAATATAAAATGCAATTACCAGACACTTTTTTGGTTCCAAGTTGCTGACAGACAAATTTGAAGTGCTGAAGTAAATGTATTATTAACGTTAGAATCAGAATGATCACAGTTGCACACCACTATATAAAAATTATCCCGATTAGCGCTTTCAAGCCTCACAGCCCATCGTCAGATCGGAATAGGCAGAAATTATTTTAAAAACAAACCCTTCACCCCTCTCCCCCACCCTGCTCACACACAACAAGCTATAATATAAATGACCCTTCCCCACCCCCTAAACCCTGTCCACACCATCTGTACAGTTACATATTTTTCTAGCAAATTCCTTGTGTTTCAGTGTGTGTGTGTGTGTGTGTGTGTGTGTGTGTGTGTGTGTGTGTGTGTGTGTGTGTGTGTGTGTGTGTGTGTGTGTGTGTGTGTGTGTGTGTGCATCCTTTTAAACTTACCCTACTTCCTCTCCACACACATGGGTCAGTCACACACCCTTATTTTAACCATCCAATTAGTACTATGCAAATAATTCTTAATCTTATCTATCTGTCCTCTATCATTTACTTCTTAATCATGTTATAAAATATTTCTTCATTATCAAATTTAATTTTAATATTAATTAAATTGTCTAACCCTTTTTCTCTTTCTTTTAATATTTCTAACTCCTCTCTAAGCTTCCTTTCAACTGTGTTATTTACTACTTTTACAATTTCGTATTCTTCCAAAGGATTAACAAACTTATGGTTGTCTTCTATGAAATGTCTTGCATATAACGAATTGGTTGTTCTATTACCTTCTCCACGTTTGTGGTCAGACAACCTGCATACGAATTTTCGTCCTGTCTCACCTAGGTACACTTTGTTGCAGTCTTTACATTTTAATTTATAAATTCCGCTTTTCTGTAATACTGGAATTTTTTCTATATTCTTATTCCTTATCTTATCAAATACCGTTTCACATTTTTTAATAGCTATATCTACTCCATATTTATTAAAACATTTTATAATTTTTCTAGTATGTGAACCTATGTATGTCAATGACCCTGCATAATTCTTTTGTTCTGGTTCTATTTTATCTTTTTGTATGTTAACCCTTTTCATAACTTTATCCACTATGTTGGTGTTATAATTATTATTCCTTACAATTCCCTTTATCGTTCTTAACTCCCTATCTTTTGACTCGGTCTCTTTTAAACACTTCTGAGCTCTGTAACAAAATGAATTGATTGCCGCCATTTTATATCTATATGGGTGGTAAGACTCTCTTGGTATAATTATATCAGAATACGACTCTTTCCTAAATATCCCAAACTGTAGTTTCTCATTATCCTTAATTTCTATGTTCAAATCTAAGTAATTTATTTTCTTACCTCCTATCTCTTCTTTAAATTGTAAGTTTTTATCCTTATTATTTACCTCATTTATAAACTCATGCACTTCTTCCATGCTTCCTTCCCAAATTACTAATACATCATCAACGTATCTAGACCATAATTTTATATTGTCTTTATACTTAGTGGAAGTTATTAATTGCTTTTCAAAATCATTCATGTATATTTCAGCAAGAATAGGGGATAATGAAGACCCCATAGGTAAACCTTTTTTCTGTATATAAAACTTGTTATTAAACCTAAAATAGTTCTGATTTACACATTCTTTAATTACTTTCATCAACTGCTTTTTATACCTGTATTCTCCCAATGGGGAATACAGGTATAAAAAGCAGTTGATGAAAGTAATTAAAGAATGTGTAAATCAGAACTATTTTAGGTTTAATAACAAGTTTTATATACAGAAAAAAGGTTTACCTATGGGGTCTTCATTATCCCCTATTCTTGCTGAAATATACATGAATGATTTTGAAAAGCAATTAATAACTTCCACTAAGTATAAAGACAATATAAAATTATGGTCTAGATACGTTGATGATGTATTAGTAATTTGGGAAGGAAGCATGGAAGAAGTGCATGAGTTTATAAATGAGGTAAATAATAAGGATAAAAACTTACAATTTAAAGAAGAGATAGGAGGTAAGAAAATAAATTACTTAGATTTGAACATAGAAATTAAGGATAATGAGAAACTACAGTTTGGGATATTTAGGAAAGAGTCGTATTCTGATATAATTATACCAAGAGAGTCTTACCACCCATATAGATATAAAATGGCGGCAATCAATACATTTTGTTACAGAGCTCAGAAGTGTTTAAAAGAGACCGAATCAAAAGTTAGGGAGTTAAAAATGATAAAGGGAATTGTAAGGAATAATAATTATAACACCAACATAGTGGATAAAGTTATGAAAAGGGTTAACATACAAAAAGCTAAAATAGAACCAGAACAAAAGAATTATGCAGGGTCATTGACATACATAGGTTCACATACTAGAAAAATTATAAAATGTTTTAATAAATATGGAGTAGATATAGCTATTAAAAAATGTGAAACGGTATTTGATAAGATAAGGAATAAGAATATAGAAAAAATTCCAGTATTACAGAAAGCGGAATTTATAAATTAAAATGTAAAGACTGCAACAAAGTGTACCTAGGTGAGACAGGACGAAAATTCGTATGCAGGTTGTCTGACCACAAACGTGGAGAAGGTAATAGAACAACCAATTCGTTATATGCAAGACATTTCATAGAAGACAACCATAAGTTTGTTAATCCTTTGGAAGAATACGAAATTGTAAAAGTAGTAAATAACACAGTTGAAAGGAAGCTTAGAGAGGAGTTAGAAATATTAAAAGAAAGAGAAAAAGGGTTAGACAATTTAATTAATATTAAAATTAAATTTGATAATGAAGAAATATTTTATAACATGATTAAGAAGTAAATGATAGAGGACAGATAGATAAGATTAAGAATTATTTGCATAGTACTAATTGGATGGTTAAAATAAGGGTGTGTGACTGACCCATGTGTGTGGAGAGGAAGTAGGGTAAGTTTAAAAGGATGCACACACACACACACACACTGAAACACAAGGAATTTGCTAGAAAAATATGTAACTGTACAGATGGTGTGGACAGGGTTTAGGGGGTGGGGAAGGGTCATTTATATTATAGCTTGTTGTGTGTGAGCAGGGTGGGGGAGAGGGGTGAAGGGTTTGTTTTTAAAATAATTGTGCCTATTCCGATCTGACGATGGGCTGTGAGGTTTGAAAGCGCTAATCGGGATAATTTTTATATAGTGGTGTGCAACTGTGATCATTCTGATTGTGATTTCAACCACTAACACAAATTTCTTCATTAAACGTCTATTAACGTTAGGCCTACAGTATTCAAGCTGAATTTTGTATATATTTTTATAAATTTATTTTTAGATTTCTTCTTACAAGTAGCCAGACAAATATTCTGGTTCCAACATGAAACAAATATTCAGGTTCCAGACCATGTGAAAGGCCGCCAGAGCGTGTCAAAGTATTATGCGCTTCTGTAGTTGTGACAGAAAGCATTTGTTTATTTACTGATAAGGAAATGAATAAGTAATAAATAAATAAATATTTTCTGCGTTTATCTAGTATATAGGGCCTAGTTGTATTTCAGACCCCAGCAGATATTTTTAATAACCTGCAGTAACTGCATAAATCCGTTACGAGCCGTCAGGTCTGCGACAGGAGTAAATCAACAGTCTTTTACCCAGTTCTAATTGGAACAGCTTTACTGTTTTTTGAGGTTTGTTTGAATACATTTGTTTCAGCACTTTAAAATTGTGCGTCAGCATCTTGGAACCGAGAACGGTGTCTGGCAATTGTACTTTTGAATTCATTATATTGTAAAATTGAATAGTAGCCTATATCAGAAGCCAGACACAGTGCTATAACGTTTCATTTATTAGGTTTTTAATCCTTTGAGACATTGAGGGCGGCAGAGAAACCGGTAGCAAGTCGCCAGACTCCCTACCGCGTTTCTATCAAGTCAAGATGACTTTCTATACAAAGTATCAAGCGTACTGAAATACCGTAAGCACTTTCGCTTGGTCTATAACACAGTGTAAAGTGGAGATTGCAGAAGGAAACGCTGTTACGGAGAATCTTCTTCTTCTTCTTCTGTGGCGTCACAGTTCGAAATAGAACCTAAGTATCCATAATCATCCGCCTCCATTTTTCACTGCCATTGGCGATCGATGTCCATCGTTTTATTTTAAGTAAATTATCAGCATCACTCGCCACTGCGTCAATCCAGGGTGTCTTAGGTCTTCCGACAGGCCTTCTACTTTCGATGTGGCTAAACAGCATCTTCCTAGGTGTTCGGTTACCTTCCATACTAATGATGTGTCTTGCCCATGCAAAGTTTAGAATTGGTCCATATATTCTCCTCAAAATTCTCCTTTCAAAAGTATTGACTATGTTAGCGGCTTGTTTGTTCAGAGTCCAAATCTCGCTGCCATATGTTATCATCGGTCCAATCATAACTTTATGTAATGTGACCTTGGACTGATGGATATTCCTTGTCTTGAATATCAATATATAGATATCAATAGATGTCAACGAAGTATATGCTCTATTTGCGGCCTGTAACCTTTTCCTTATTTCACTTATTTCTTCATTGCCTTCTGCCATCCAACGTCCCAAATATTTAAACTGATTAACCATTTCCAGGTTTAGTGGTTCGATTTCAAACTGTTCAGGTTTCCTGGTTTTCTTTCGAGTGGTGATCATAACCGTTCTTTTGTCCTATGTTATGGAGAATAAAGAATGAAATTAAAGGAAAAGCTTTTTTTGGTGTGCAGAACATGAGTAATGTTGAGGAACGGAAATGGGCTGAGGTACGTAGGTTTGTGTTTGGCTTGTACGTACGTCTGTAAAACAAGCAACGAGTATGAGAGAACGACAGAGAGACGTCAAGGTAGAGAGAGAGAGAGAGAGAGAGAGAGAGAGAGAGAGAGAGAGAGAGAGAGAGAGAGAGAGAGAGAGAGAGAGAGAGAGAGAGAGAGAGAGAGCAGACAGACAGACAGACAGACAGACAGAATGCAGATAGATAGACACACACTCACACACACAATTATACAGCGATGTGGAAATGTTTTTGCACTTTTTGTAAAAGAACTTACAATAAATAATATTTTCCAACAAAGTGACAACATTTTGTTTATGGTTAATTAAAACATCAGTGAACCACGCACTAGGTGATCAGACAAACAGGGAACTACAGACACGAATTAAGAATACTATAGACTACTCGTTTTACTAGAGTGCACGTGGATATTTGAAAGACGTCGTCTGCGAATCACTGTAAGAAGGGGGAACACAACACAGGATAAGAAAGAGATAATGTGCTAAAGCTTTGAGGAAGTTAACTGAAGAGGGTGGTGAAAGAGACAGGAAGCGTGTATGAATGAAGAACATGTCTGGGAGGGGGGGTGGGACCGTGAGTGACACTTTGTAGTGCGTTGCCATGGTAACACGATTACGACTCGACTTCAATACTGGCTTCTAGGATTGGCGGATCCATTACTGTGAACAGCATGGCTGCTAATATCAGCACAACATCTTGTCTCCTCTAGAGTTAATTTATTGGCGTTCGTATTTTTATTAATTCAGTAGCGTTTTGATACAGTATTTACATTGTACACAACCGGTACTTCAGTATTGCAAACGATTTTGTCGAGCGTAACAATAAAAAGTGTGTACAAAATGAATGGTGGAAGTTTGGTCGAAATTTACATTTCGCAATTATAATAACAGTCTTGCCTGAAATGTTCACATGAAGCTTTTCCACTTCTGTGTCTTTTACGAGGTGTGTTTTTAAGTAAGAAAACTTGGTCATTTTGAGGTAAGGAAACAGATGATGAAAATGATTCACTACAGCCAAAAAAAATGTACAGACTACAATGTGCAATTATGCTAATTTATGCAAATTAAATTATTCAATTAGATTAAATGTGTCAATTTGATTTATTTATGTGAATAGATTAATTACTCTGATATAATTAACTGTATTCATTAATGATTAGCATAATTACTGAGACTCTTTTAGTGTCGTTATTAATTGATATAGGAAAATTTATTACAAACAATTTAATTAACGTTAGTGTTTCGTTACTAAGGTTGTGACAATAATGAACGCATGGAATACTTAACAAATAAATACTTATTTATTAAACATCATTCAAATAAACTTCTGATACATAAATATAAATTATGACCTGAAAATACAGTTAAGGAAACATACATGAATATAAATCACAATAGAGGAGAAGGTAGAAATATGGGACGTGGTAGTAATATGAGATACCAATGTTTTGCTCTCTGCACGGTACTGACACCTATTGAATGTGATGTGAACTACTCTTCTTTGTCCCTCCAATGTGTGTAGAGAGCGTCAGTTGGTTACAATTGTTGTTAGAGGCGTGACGCTTATTCTTTGTGCTTGAGTCTTCAAAAAGTTTCTGTATACAGGTTTTCAACGCAAGATAAATGTAAACACTGCTGCGAATAAAAAACAACTAATCAGTGTAAGTTGTAGCATAAAATCAGGTCTTTTATACTACCGCAAACTACAGGCAAAAAGTGTTTTCGTGTGTCATAAATTTTCACATAACCTAGATGTAAGCAATGGTAGTAATATGAGATATGTATGTGGTACCAATATGAGATACTGTCCCATATTTGTACTCACATTTATTATATATTTTTTATCTATGAATTCTCTCTGTTTGGGTGCTGTTTTTAGTTTTGCGTGTATACTCGTAATTGCCATTTTACAGTAGCATTAATTATTGCGGTTTCCAATTTAATTTCAATATGTTAGATTTTGGTCATCTTGTTCCAGTTATTTTAATCGTTCAAGTAGCTCTTTTTGCCAAATCTTTAAGAAAAGAATTTTATACGCCATTTAATATTGCAGAATTACTTGGAAAGGCATATTTAAAGGTCCAAACTGCAGCATTAGCGGTGAATGGGTTCTCTGTCACAGGAATTTATCCGTTCAACAGACATATTTTTACAGATGCCGATTACATAACAGGTCAGAATTCACAAACAGAAGATATTTCACGGAAAACTTCATCAGGTACTCTATCTGCTAATAACCAGGGGATAACACCTGTAGTTTCCAGTGTAATAGTAATGAACGACAGCGAGAGGCCTCAACCAGTATACCCGTACATGATACTAACATTTTGCCATCTACTTCATCAGACCAAACTACTTTAGTCGATGCAGATGCTAAACTTTTCATACCAAGAGACGACTGTTGTCACCCATCTACAGCAGATACTTCATGTAAAGTAATCAGTCTAAAACAACAGAAATTAGTTGGGCCTAGCGATATTTCGCCAATTCCTTCACTAAAAGCTAGCGCTTCAAATCGTGGAAGAAAATCAGTTGGTGCTTCTGTAATCACATCATCACCATACAAAAATCAGTTACTGCAAACAACTCCAAAACGTCCAATTTCCATCAATTTCAACAAAAATAAACAGTTTAAGAAGAGAAAAACCGTGGAGCTCGAAGACAGTAGCTCTAGCTCTAGTGAAGATTGTGTAGACCTATCAACACATGACTCCGATGGCGACTGCTTTCCCCAGCTTGGCCAATCTCCTCCAAACTCACAAGATGCAGTGTGTATGTTTCGTGATGGAAAATATTCAGATGACTGTCGCGGTGAAATGTGGATTCAGTGTTTGGTATGTGATTTGTGGGCCCATATTGATTGTGCTGGTTCAGAAACTGACAATTATGTGTGTGACTATTGTAAAACAAACTGAATTCAACGTAATTTAATGATAAAACTTGTTTTAGCTTTAGTGTTTTTGATTTTTATTTTAGTTTTGTGTATAGACCTATATATCAATAAAACAGGCACTCAATTGTTTTGTAAATATAACGAGTTTGTTATTAAAGTGTTTATTGTGATATATTTGAGTTTCAGAAGTAATGGTATGAAAACGTTTTAAGTTTATGTAGTTGTAGATTATTAAACGTTAAGGAATACATGGAATTATGTAAGATTCAAAGTCCTGGAATAAAAATGTAGAACAAACATCTAAGATAATAAACTATATTAACATAAGAGTCTTAACAAGTTTTTTTTTGTATAAATTACCATGTGGATGTTGACGCACACAAGTGTCTCATATTACTACCAACTTTTGGTTTTGCCATTTTATGACATTAGATAAGAAAAATAAAATTATGACAGACATAACACTTACTACATGAGCCAAATTCACGTAACACTTAAGAAAATAAACAAGCATATCATTTTACTATTAAAATCTACATTTTATCTATACTTAGTGTACATATTGATGAAAACATAACATGTATCCCATATTTCTACCTTCTCCTCTATATTTATCCGTTTCGCTGTTCGCTGTAAAAACATAACATACAATACAATAAACATACACTAACATAGACAAGCAGATATTATTTATCCTACACTAATGCGTTCATTTTGCCTCAGATGAATAGCGTTTTATATTTATATTTAATATTATCATTACAATTGATCTAATTTCTCAAAGTGCGGTTTCTTGGAAAAGATACAGAGCAGTAGTTTTATTATAATATTAATAACATGAGAATTTTACTTGAGATAGTGAATATCCAAAACTCCATCGGAGAGGGTTCCCGTTCACTGATGATCCCATGTAAGTAGAAATTTCGTAGATTATGTAGGCTATCTGTCATCTCTTTGCACTCGCGGATAAGATTCACTCCCGGTCTGCGTCGTTCCGTTGGCGTTGCCCGTTAATAATGAGAGTTTATAGAGTCTTGTGTTGTACAAGTGCATTCATTATTAGTGGTTGTGTACCAATAACTGTCTGTTGCTAAACTGCTTCGTGTTTTATATACGTTTAATTTAGTCCGATCATGATTGTGTGCAATGTTGAGCACGAGTATTATGAGCGCTAATTCACTTAGTGTTTCTGAGTTCGCACGACTGAGATAGTTATATCTGAATCATAGTGTGTTCTGATATCGATCACTGTGTTCGTAGTTGTCGCGCCAAAGTTCTAACATCGAATCGTTCGTTCACTCGTTAATGCTTGGTTTGCATGACGAATACCTTTTAAGTTTATAGTATCAGACTCAAATTCTAGCGGTACTTGTATCACTTCACACTTCGGGTTACTGCGGTAAACTTCTGTAAATTAGTTTTGAACAACTGGTAACTGAGTAATACCGATTGACTAATTGAAAAATTGCATGACTGTCTGAGAACTATTAAGTAACCGAGAAAACTGTGTAACTGATTGACTTTTGAATAACTGAGTAACTGAGAAACTTTTAATAACTACTGAGCGATTTCTTACAACAACTGAGCGAAAATACTGATTTACTGAGTAATTCTTAACAACTGAGAGCCCGCGTACCTCGTAAACAGTTTTTATTTAACGTCTTCTACCATAATGCAACTTTCTGTCGTACACGCCTCTGGTCGTCCTCGATAGGTTCGATATTTCCTTCCACTATGAAGACTTATGGTTCTCGACACCCTGATTCGCTGTTCTAGTTGTCACCATGACGACAGTCCTCTCCACTCGCTTCTTTGGAAGATGCTAGACTCTGGTTGGCTATTGAACATCCCCAAAATACACGGCGAAAGGGCTTCGCACTACTTCTTAGAATGTAGAGTAATTGCTCGCCTGTCTGTCAAACCTTTGTTCTTGTGAGTTTCCCAAGGTCTGCTGTTATTCCCTTTACTAACAATACGTATCGCCTCGTTTATTGTTTGACTTCCCTTCGTCTTTTTTCTTCCAATTAACAGCTTCTTGCTCGTCGTCACCCCAAGATTCCTCTACGGTCTCTCGTCATAAATATCAGTTGTCATCCTAACGTTGTTATCACGCTGTGCAACACCCTTGACTGTATTCATCTGTAGTACGTTGCTTTGTCTTCATACTGGGTAAAACCTTTCTAACTCCTTTGTGAGTGAGTATCCTTTTCTTAAAGGCTCGCACGCTCCGATTTAACCCTACAGCATGTGCTCGCTTCAATTTCTGCGTATCCGTGCCACTGGACTCTGCTTTTGTTCAGTTTGTTGTGGTGTTGTAAATCTGAGTTGAGCTTGGTCTGTCACAGTCGACCCTATCTTCTTTTGTTGTGTTATGTCAGGCGTTCTCTCATTGTCTTGTAGCTGGCGTCGGGTTGACGTGTTGTTAAATTGTCCTTATTTATTACTCTGCTTGACCTGTGCAAACGCACTTCTCGATCATAAAATTATGGAATTAAAATTTTTGATCGTTATAAGACTTTATTTATCCAGGTAATCACCTTGTATAAGGCCTGGCACAACCAATATTTCTTGATTTGTGCAGAGCGTACGATGGAATGCTAAACTTGCCAGGAATGAATTTCCTCCATTTGAGGGTAAATCTGTGGATGGTGTAAGTGGGGCACACACGGAGACGATGCGGCAGTTAACGTCGCAACAAGCGTGAAGCCGAAATCAACTAGATTCGTACCTTTGTGAATTCATGTGGAGGTGTCGCCACAAGGACAATGATTCGTTTCAATAAATCTGGGTAGATATTTATACGTAGCCTACTGGCCGCTTCAGTAGTTACTGGATAGTGTGTAGGCTGTTAATTATAGGCTATTAGCCTACGTTTAAGTGTAAATGGTAATGTTGAACTAACAGATGTTTTGTGTATTGGAGGCAAGTCATTTAGAATAATTAATAATCTTCCAACTGTAGACAGTGTATAGAGTAGGCCTATAGGTAGTACAGTGAAAGATGAACAAATTGCCGAAGTTAACGAATACGTGGTTATATCGAAACAGACCCGTCAAATACCCCTTACTTATTCCCAAACATGAGACGGCGTTGATTGTTTATTTTACTGTCGAGATGTAAAGAAAATTCGTGAACTAGACGATGTCAACCGTCAACCGATGAAACTTGTAAACTTGCCTATATAAGCTACGACTCAGAAATTTCGCCGCGTCCTCAGAAATTTCGAACAATAACTCTTACGAAGGAAGTTCCTTATTGTCGGTACCTTTCTTTTCATAGCCACGCTACTGTTAACGGATAATGCCATCGATCTAAACTAGTGTAGATCGATGGATAATGCATTCCCTGTGCGCGCGCGTGTGTGCGTGCGTGTGTGTGTGAGTACGGCCATGGGCGCAAAAGGTTATTGCTGGTTTAATTTGTGACTAGAATTTTCAGACAGACATTCGTTTTTTAAGTAAGTGAGATGTACGCGCGCGCGTACGTGTAGCCTATACTTTGACGCCACACCATCTTAAATACGTATTCGTTGCGTTACTACAATGTACAACATGTAAAAAACTTCTTTTTCTTCTTGTTCTAATCCTCTTCTACCGCAAGGTGTAGAGGTTGAGCGAAGGTCTCGCCACTGTGGTCTCTGCATTCCACTGCACTCCCAGCCCCTGCAGAGAGCACCTCGCATTGTCCTCCCAAGTCACTGTTCTCCGGCCCCTTGGTCTCTCAACTGCCTCATACAGTTGTTTTTGAAATCTATCCCCTTCCATCCTCTGAACGTGTCCAAAACAGCGCAACTGTGCTTTCTCAATTTGATCTTTCAAAGGTATATTATTAAGGCTCGCTCTTACAGTAGTGTTTCTGACTCGATCTCTTCTTGACTTTCCTTCAACCTTCCTGAGCTATCTCGTCTCCGTAGCTTGGAGAGAGTGTAGACGCTTCTCAGTTAGAGCCCAGGTTTCTGCCCCATAAGTAAGAACTGGCACATACGCGTTTCTGAAAATGGTTATCTTGAGTTTCTTCGAAATTTCTGCCTTCCCAATGAACATGGTCTTTAGTGCCCACGGGAAAGTCTCGAGCCACTGGTTATTGTTAAAACGTATCAAAACGTGCCTATTATTCTTACAGTGCCGAGTACCTACGTCAAGTAAATACTCATTAACTACGCTGAATAACGTTCAGTCGATGAAATTTGAAAAAAAAACCAAGGTTTCGGTTAAACCGTCAACAACAGTAATTGTATTCATGGAAACAATATTATAATACAGATAATAAAAATAACTTAACAGTAGTCTGTCGCTTCACAGATAAGAGTCGCAAACGAGTTGGGCCTACTCGAGATAATACATTCACAAACTAATACATAATACATTTTCTACTCATTGGGGCACAGAGAGGCTATTGTTATGGGGTTGAACTTACCCCACGGAGGGATAAAGGAAAAGGAAAAGTAGACAAGTTTTAAAAATGTGTCGCTAAAAGTGTAGTCATGTAAGCCAATGAAATTATCAGGCTAATTATTTATATGGGTGTAAACAATTTTTATTTGCGGTAGGCTACGAGTACGATAGCTTCGTGTAAACATTAGGTACTACACTCGAGAGCACGTACGATGGCGCAGAGAGAGGGAGAGAGATAGACAGACGGGCAGGCAGGCAGAGACAGAGACGGACTGATTCAGGCTTTATTGGCTGATAGACAAGTTGACTGATTCTTTATTGGTTAACAGTGCAAATACTGACTGGCTCTTACTGGCTGACAGGTCACGTGATAGTTTCTCTTGCCTCTCCACAGCTGACGTGTCTCGCCTTCTTATGTGCCCCCGAGAATAGGTGTCTGGAGGTTGCAGTGGCGTATCTAGTATTTGGCCTTGGGAAGGGTCCGGTCGAGTCGGCTTCATACAAAAGAAAAAACAAGTAAAGACTAATCAATATTACTATCTTGAAAGTGGCTGAATATGTACAGTAACATGCTGAAATCAATCTAAAAAAAAAAAAAAACGGTAATAACATAATAAAAGTGCGCGCCTTGTTGAAACTTTGTTTAGAAGATATCTACTTATTGACTGAATTGATGTTTCATATATCAAACGTACATTGAAATTCTGTGTTATAAAACTGTTCGTATATTTTAAAAAGAGTTAGTCTACTACTATTTGGTGTACAGAGCTGTAAAGAGCCTAAAAATTCAAATTTTGTCAATTTTTTCGACCCTCCGTTCACATTCGCCCCCCCCCCCCCAGTAAATACGCACCTGGGTGGTTAAGGGATGGTTGAAGTTTTTATCCGAGTTTCTGAACTCACGTCCTCTTAGCGAGTAGGAAACAAGTAGCTTTCAAATGTTTATTGAGCTCGCAGTGTATACAACTCAGTTTGTGACATTTATAATGCGATAATTTATTCTACGGCCATTTAAAAGATTCTGTCCCGCATTAAAACGTTTTTGCTTGCTATTCGAATATTTGCATGTGCATGTTACTGTGCATGGGTTTTGATCCGCACTTAGCAATTGTTTAGTATTTTTGACATGATAATGTCTTTTAGCTTGACATCGTTTGAAACTTTCTGTAACGTGTAATGCTGTATGACGTCATCATTGCGTGACGCTTCCACACTTTCGATTCCCCACAGTCTAGAAATTTGATATGTAAACGCATCAAGACAGAAATAATCGCTGCTGACATTGAGTTTAGCAAACGTTTTAGTGAGAATAAATTTGGTTTTACATGCTCTTTTGTCTGTACTGCATCGTTTGAAACTTTCTGTAACATGTAACGCTGTATGACGTCATCATTGCATGACGTCATTGGGATTGTTGTAAATAAAGGTTTGTTTTGTTACGTCGCAAAATGTAAATAAAGGTTTGTTTTGTGTTGTGGTGAAATACACTGCTGCTGATATATAGTAACCAAACGTGGCGACTGACTAAAACAGCGTTCGACAATGGATAGCAGCGACGAGAAGGCTCAGATCAAGAAACGACAAAATGAGCGAGTAAGAAAGTGTCGGGAACGAAAGAAGCTCGAGAAAGACAAACGCAACATTTGCGCAAAAGAAGAATCAGTCAGTTAGTAACCATAATAATGTTGCGTTTAGCTGGCGGCTGAAAGACATTATCATGCTCTTAAGCTTTTACCATTTCGTAAACGGTACTGTATCTTTGACTTCATTGTAAGGTTAGTGAGTGTTAGTGATATTTTTTTTAATTAGCGGTATATTACAACTTGTTCTTGTTCTTGTTCTTGTTCTTGTTCTTCTTGATCTTGTTCTTGTTCTTGTTCTTGTCCTTGTTCTTGTTCTTGTTCTTGTTTCTTGTTGTTGTTGTTGTTGTTGTTGTTGTTGTTGTTGTTGTTGTTGTTGCTGTTGTTGTTGTTGTTGTTGTTGTTGTTGTTGTTGTTGTTGTTGTTGTTGTTGTTGTTGTTGTTGTTGTTGTTGTTCTTCTTCTTCTTCTTCTTCTTCTTCTTCTTCTTCTTCTTCTTCTTCTTCTTCTTCTTCTTCTTCTTCTTCTCCTTTTACACCACATGGCTTGGGCTATAGCCCGTTCCGACTTTGCAGAGTCTCTGACTATTTTTTCCAGGGTCTTCCACGATCGCTCGTCCCACTGGCCTATATTCAAACGCCTGTTTAGAAATACGCGTGTCTACCATGTGTTCCACGTGAGATTTCTAATTGTGCCCGTATTCCCTTATTCTCTCCAGACCGACTGTAACTAGAGATCTTCCGTTATGTCTTAGTTTCGTAGATGATCTCTCAAGCTACAAGCTGAAGTTGGCTCAGCCACGACCTTATAGAACTTTAGACGTAGCCTATTTCTCTCTGCGTTTTATTCTTCAGTATTCGTCTTCAATAGTTGTTCCACAGGTATAACTAAATTAATTTAACTTTCTCTCGATATCGTTGCACTTCCTATATGAGAGGTCACATCCCAAGTAATTAAAATGTGATACCTGTTCCAGAACACTATTATCAATTACAATTTTTGTTCTTACAGGATTCTTCCCTCGGCCCTAAGACTAAGACTTTTGTCTTAGTATTTGAGATTTTATATTGCAACTTTGAAAAGGAAACAACAATTATTAACATTTGAAAACGTGTTCGTTATTTTGTACATACGTAAACAAAGACTGGACGCGGCGGTTGGAACACCGCGCGGTTTGCAAGAGCTTCATGTCCGCAACGACTGAACTGATGTGTGTACCGACGCCAGCAAACATTGCCGCCAACCACGTAGGCCTATTTGTGCGCCCCTAGTGCGGTTTTATAATTTTTGTTTTTGTGGACGCGCAGAATCCATTTTATAAAATTTTGGATTTATTTCTGTGGTAAAACGAACGGACCAAATTTGATTTCATTTGCGGTAAATATTTTAGACACGTACTCCCTAAGCTGAAATTAAAATATCGGAACGGAGAACCACACATGACTTTCATGTTGTAATATTTATATTTTAAATCATTTTCGAAATGAAATATATCCATACAAATTACTTCTTTCTTCAGCCTTAACCACAATACTGTGGTCATTAACATATAGGCTACCACCTCACGTTAGCGCACTCGATTTTCACTGATGACTCGGGAGTCGATGATACTACCAACACGTCTCGTTTTACAGAAAACATCAGACGACGGCCAAACAGCCCGGGAAGGAATTTTAACAACAAAATACTTATTTGTCGCCGATAACGTAGTACACATAAAAAATTATCCCCTCCCCCTTCAACTACTATTTTCATTTATAGAAAATTACCCCATCCCTCTTCAACTACTCTTCTAATTTATAGATATTTCATCTACCTTTCTACAGTTGATTATTATGACCATTTTTTTCAGGATACTTTATTTATAATAATTAAGTACTTTGGTCTTGTTAAAACGTAAAATGTTGCACGCAAACTACCCCTTTTCCTTAACCGATCTTCACCAAAACCAACAGCCCTTGTGTCCTCTACATCTCAGGCACATATGCAAAAAATTATTTGATCCTGTTTGAATTTCCGGCAGTTATCGTTCACTACAGAAAACATTCTACACACAGACACTTCTCGGAAAATGACTTTTCTTCATGTTTTGAGGGTTAGAATCAGAATCAGTCCTTATCTCGAACACGATTTTTTTGGCGATAACCATACTTCCATTTCTTTATGGAACATGGAATTAAAAAAAAATCGTGCTAAATATTAACACAGTTAACGTTTGCAGAGGATGGGAGAATCTTTGACAGTTTTTGGCAAAGTTTACTTCATGCAAAGATTTTCTTTAAACCAGCACCAAATAACACAATTTTATTAAATTTAATTAGTATAAAAATCTCCTTGTAATTAAATTAAGTTCAATATTGTAAAATGGCTAACAAACTAGAGCAACGATATGAATTAAGGAGTAATAGTGTTGAAGAGGAAGAAACGGAAATGGAAATAATAGTAGAGGATGCCCAAGGAGACCAACCAAAGAAACCAAACCAACCAATGGATGCAAATTTCCAGGAGATGATGAGAATTATAATGGAAGGGAATAACAAAACCAACGAAAATTTTAAACAAATGAGACTAGATAATTAAAATTTATTAAAACAAAATAATGAGGAATTAAAGGAGACCATTCAACAACAAATCAATGGGGTGAATAATAAATTAGACCAGCAAAAGGCTGAAGTTGAGTTAATATTGAAAAATTATGAGGAAGGGAATGTTAGACAATTTGCAGAGGTGAAATTGAATATGGAAACAATGGAAAATAGGTTAGACAGTATAGAAACGAAACAACAGTTACTGAAGGAACAGGTGGAAGAGAAATTAGGAGAAAATAAACAGGAAGTCATAGAACAGATGACGAGAGAATTGGTAAAATACAAACAGGAAGTAACGAGCAATATTCAATCCATGGGACAACAGTTGGACAGCAATAATACCAAAATAGAGGAGACCATGGAACAATTAGTAGTAAGGGTCAATGAAATAGAGCAAAATGGTAATCGAACGTGTGTTATACGAGAAGACAAGAATATTAGTCATGAGGTGCCACATATGAAAGGATATATAAAAAACCCTATGGAGTATTTAAATAGAATGAAGGAATATTTGAATAGTACCAAGGAAAATAGATGGGAGAGAATTAAGCTAATGTTAGATCAAGGGTTCCATGAAATGAATGATTATTGGTGGGATGCTGTTAGAAACACCTTGAATAGCTACCAGGAATTTGTGGACAGCTATAAAAATAAATATTGGGCACGATCCGTACAGACAAGGGTGCGGGAGACCATAGTATATGGTAGGTACAATCCAAGTATAGGACAAACACCAACGTCGTATTTTTTATCGCATGTTTGCAGGGCAAGATATTTAAACCCACCCATGGATGACAGATATGTGGTGGAAGCTTTGAGTCATCATTTTCCTGAAACGGTAAGCTTAGCACAATTTGCCAGTCAAGCCAATACTATAGAAGCAATGACATTACTACTCACTGATTATGAGAGGAAAATGAATTATGACAATCGCGCTAAACAAGGGAATATGAGAAGAGACAGCTACCCTAATAGATATCCGGCAGAACAAAACAGTGATAGGAATCAAATAGTAGAAAGGAACGACCAAAGAAATGCTCCAAGATACCAAGATAGGGAAGGTGGAAGAAATTACTACAGAAACGATAACCGGAATGACCGGAGATATGATAGTAATAATTACAATAATAATTATAGGGGCAACCACGCTTCAAATAACTATCGAGCAAATTTTATACGCCGAAACTATGATTCCCGAATTTACAATAGTCGTTACCCGAGGGAGACTGATCGAAATGAATATTCTCGCAATGAGGAGAGACAGAGTGAGGTGAACAACAACTATGAACAGTTAAGAAATAGAGAGCAACATAGTTCCTTTTCCCAATCAGAAAATAGTCAACAGGAAGGAAGGAGAGAGGAGAGAGTAACCATAAATGAAAATCAGGAAAACTAGAGAAGACTGTGAGTGAGTGCAGTGGTCAACCACAGTCAAATAGCCGATCACTGTCTTGGATAACCAGTTTAGGTCAGGATTTTATGGAAAACGAGAAAAATAATTTAGCAAGAAAAAAAATAACACTGATTAAACCTAATAAAAGTCATCAAAACCAAAAAACAAAATGAGTTTATCTGATGTAATATAATAGTGAGAAATGTAATTTAGAATGTAAAAGGAATAATAATGATTGTGCCAGAAGAATATAATTACATGATGTAATGTATAATACTAACCAAAATCTCATAACCAGCTGTATTGGTAATAAAGGAATATGAGCCAAGGAAGATAAGAGAATGAAGAAGCCAAAATGGAACCGTCAAAAGGATCACAAGAAAAGAAAAAAACAAATATTTAAGAATTATCTGTAAGAAAGCCAATTAATAAATGTCAATAAAATAGCCAAGTATTGGAGATGAGAAGTGTATAATAGAAGGAAGAATTAATATGAAGAAATAATATGATCTGAGTTAAAGTACAGTGAATAATCCCTAGAGTATTATTATTATTAATTATTTTATTGAAGGTCACATGGTGACTACCTTACGAGGTTTATTAATGAAGATTGACTGTAGAATATTCCAGCAATCATTTAACTGGGCAGAGATGAGGTTCCTCTGATCTCAGAAAGTATGTAATGGACGACGGTGTTGGTAAGCCGATAGAGCACCACCGATTCGATTCCAGTTACAATGTTAGGGAGGTTTAGGAAAATTAAATATTAGAGGGAAAACTCACAAATAAATATAGATAAATAAATAAAACCAGATCCAAAATGTATAATTAATAAAGAATGTCAAAAGAATGATTATAGAAGTAAGATTTAAACTTGGGAAATAATTGATTTTAAGAAGGAAAGAAGATATAATAGTAATACAACGGATAATTTCATATATAAATAAAGGAGTAGGAATTCTGAAATAAAGAATACAGGAAATGTATAATCCGGTTTGGGAAGGTGAGGTCCGAAAGAAAGAGAATGTTTTAGTCATGTTTTTGAGTTTTTTAGCCATAAAATTAGGCACAATTGTTATTTTATACTTATTATTTTTGATGTAAAACCAGTTGGTTTGATTAATGTTATTTTAAGCCATAAATGAGTATGTAAGATATGGTGATTCTTGATAGTGATGAACCATACTTGTTATGTTAATAAAAGAAAAAACCAATTTATGAAATGAATTTTGTGATATACAATTAGCGAATTAATCATATGTTTTCAATATTAATGTTCGACCATGTTTGTGATAAGAAATTAATTATTTCAAAATCTCACATCACGTTGTATCTGAGATTATGAAATAAGGGAAGGTATTATGTACTGCTGTTAAAATGCAACACAGTACATAAGAGGAAAATAATAAATTTTAAAAGAAAAATATATAAATTTATTAGAATTGGAACATACGTTTGAAAATGTAAACAAAAACATTGTATCGATTCACCCATCAACATAGAGGTAGATGCCTATATGAGATAAAACAGTATAAAGATATATGTTATGAAAAGAATATATGAAAGTTGAAATGAATATTATAATAAGAGGAAATAGTAAGAGAATGATCATATTATAAATACAAACTAGAATTCAGAATATTAGAAATAAAATAAATATATTTAATAAGAAGTAGAAAAGTTATATAAGTTTTTAAGAGGTATATGATATAAAGATGTAACGAAGGTAGGGAATTATCAATGTGGCAAATATGTAAATTGTTAGAGATTGTTTTGGAGAGTGATGAAGAAAAAATGTATTAGTCTAATTTAATACCAAATATTATAAAGATGAAAGAGAGGAATTATGTAAAAGGAGTCTAAATTTATATCTAAGGAAAGTAACATGAGTAGTCTAATTTTATATTGAATACTAAAAAGATGAAAGAGAGGAATTATGTAAATCGAGTCTAATTTTTAATTCAATCAGAGTCACATTACGAATATTCAATTATAACAACTGTTGTACATCATAAAAGTAATGTAACTTGGAAAAGAAAATAAAGCAAAGGATTTTGAATAGTGATTCCAGAGTTTGATTATAATATCGAATAAATAAATAATAATACAAAAAATATAACAATATCCTGAATAGAACGACGACAGAAGAGGAAAATCTTGGACTGGAGAAGAGTTTCAGTGGCCCTAACGAATAATTAAGTGTTCAAAGGAGACATCGGTGTTGCAGTAATCTTGGAGAGCGGTATCCAGCGGTAAGAGCAATAAGAGATTCGTGTGAAGAAACAGATTGCCAAGCTGAATATTGCTGTTGAAGAAAGGTAAACAACAACCAGAAGTGAACCCGTGGCAGCTAGAAGAATTCAGAGACGGTTAAGTTACACTAATACGTTAGTTATTTTTTACATGGTTAATTACCAAAGTACTACCCATTAACTGAATCTGGGTTGGTTTAAAGAAAAGAAATTAATAGATTTAATCGTAAATACGATAAAATAACTTAATAATCATTAACCCTGAGAAAAAGAGTTTCTTTACATGTACTGGTAAATAAAAAAAAATATAATAACAGTAGGTACAGATCTTTATTACAATACCTGTAATAAAAAAATAAACCAGTAAAAAATATATATATATATATATATATGACATATAGAGGGTGGTCCATTGATCACTCCTCCCTAAGCACTAATATTACAGAAATCTAGCCGGAATGTCCACTTGTTTGTGGCGTTTGAGTCTTCTTGTGTTGGTGCCTGCGACTTCCATGAGCTTTTGAGCTAGTTCGTTGGGGTGCGCTGCTAGTCTCTTGCTGTAGTTAACGAAGAATCGTTTGATTTCATGTCGGACAGAAGTCACTTGGAGGTCGTTCTCGATGACATTATTCGGTACGTACCAAGGAGCGTTGACCATAGCTCGGAGCACCACATTCTGGAATCGTTGTAAAATGTCGATATTTGAAGTACTCGCTGTCCCCCACAGCTGGATGCCATATGTCCAGGTTGGTTTAATTATGGCTTTGTAGATAAGGAGTTTGCTTTCCAGAGTTACAGGGGATCTCCTTCCGAGTAGCCAATACATTTGCCTGTACTGTAGTCTGAGCTGTTTGTTTTTGGTAATTATGTGCTTCCGCCAGGTAAGGCGGCGGTCCAGATATATACCGAGGTATTTTACATCTTCCTTTTGCTGTAGTTGGCAGTTATCGAGTGTTACCAGCGGGCAGCTGTCACGTCTCATAGTGAAGGTAACGTTTGATGATTTAGTTCCGTTCGCCTTTATCCGCCACTTCTTTAACCATTGATGGATTTCATTAAGGTTGATCTGTAGGTTACGTGAGGCGCAGGCAGCATCTGCGTGCGAGGCCAGGATCGCCGTGTCGTCGGCGAAAGTTGCTGTCATAACTTAATTTGAAGTTGGAAGGTCTGCGGTATATATTAGGTAGAGCACAGGACCCAGTATACTTCCTTGTGGGACTCCAGAGTTGATTTGATGCAAGCTTGTAAATTCATCTTGATGTTTGACAAAGAAGTATCTGCCTTGGAGGTATGATCTGAGGACAAGATAGTAATCGTGTGGAAGGAGTTTCTTCAATTTGTATAAAAGGCCGGTGTACCAAACCTTGTCAAAGGCCTGGCTTATGTCCAGGAAGGCTGCAGAGCAATATCGTTTACCTTCGAGATCGCTGCTTATTTTATTTACAATGCGATTGACCTGTTCTATGGTGCCATGTTTTTTTCTGAAGCCAAATTGGAAATCAGGTATTGTCTCCCTCTCATGTAATATTGGTTGGAGTCTTTGAAGAAGAAGTTTTTCAAACACCTTTGATAAAAGAGGCAAAAGACTTATGGGTCTATAGGATGTTCTACCGTGCATTGGTTTACCGGGTTTGGGCAGCATTACAATCTGCGCAGCTTTCCACTGGTGCGGGAAATTGCCGAGTAGCAGGATGGAATTGAAAATCTGGGTTATCGCTTTCAGACATTTTTTCGTTATCTCTTGTAGCACTTTGCCGCTAATCAGGTCATACCCTGGCGCTTTCTTGGGGTTGATTTCCCTAGTGATGACTGCTTGCACCTCCTTTAATTTGAATTTACAAGCTGGTAACGTCATCTGGAACGGGACATTTAGGAATGCAGCTACCTCGTCATCGTGTTCAGGTTCATCAGAATGATATGGTTGAAACACCGTATCCAGGTAGTTTGCAAATGCGGAGGCTTTTTCTTTACCATCTCTGGCCCACTGTCCACTGGCGTCCATAATTGGGGGTATGGATTGTTGCGGTCGTTTAATATTCGTTTTGTGGCTTTCCAAAGCGAGTAATTATTAGCTTCTGAGGCTGAGAGGTTCTCCAGATATTCTTGAAGTCCTTGATGTTTCAAGTCGTAAAGTAAGTTCTTCAAGTCCGTCGAGGCTTTATTTAATTTTTGTTTATTGGCCGCTGTTCTGTTCATCCGCCATTGTTTCCTGAGCATGCGTTTGTAAGCAATTTTTTCCCTAACTATTACTGGGCATGATTCGTTGATTTGCGTCATGTTGCGGTCAGGTGTAGCCACCCACGCAGCTGTTTGTATGGATTTTGTGAGAGTTTCGACCGCGTATTCTATGTGAGTGTCTGTTTTCAATAGGATGTTCAAAGTTATTAAATCGTCTAGATGGCGTCTGAACAAGTCCCAGTCAGTTAGTCTGCTATATAAGGTTGGCTGTTTTTGTCTTCGAACAATAGTGAGCTGTTACTATCGCAGGGGAGTGATCGGAGGATAGGTCCAGGCTTGTCTGTGTCCGGATTTGACTGATGTCGAGACCTTTGGTGATACAGAAATCGAGGAGGTAGGATTGAACTAAGATCGGAAATAGTATACAGTGTTTCATAGTGTTAATATCGACTGCGAGAACAATACAAGCATGTGTGTGACAGAGACAGTACTGTTATCGCGTTGTCCCCCTTCACGCCTCTCTAGATAACTTTCCTATACTTTTATATGTGGGGGTAATTCATTCGCTGGGTCAGCGCAGCTCAGCGACCATGAAAGGCTGCCATGTTTCTATGTTAAGCTTCTCTGTGTTATGTTATTTCTGTTATTGTTGTAATTGATATTATTCACTGATTAAGTGTTCCATTCCTGTTACAGAAATCCAGAGACGCTGAAACGTCCCCAGCGCGAGAACTCCCGCCGCCAAGTAAGTACAACGAAGAGATTAATTTTGAAAAGTAAACTGTTGCTAAAATTTTATAAAGTTTATTTAAACTAACACCAGAATTTTAATTAAGAAAGTTGTGTTAGTGGTTATACTCACAAACAGAATTAACACTGTTGCACACCACTAATTCCTATTAGCCCATTCAAGCTTTACAGCTCATCATATGGAGAACCATACATGACCTTCAGGTTTTAAGATTTATATTTAAAATCATTTTCGAAATGAAATACTTCCATAGAAACTACTTCTTTCTTCAGCCTTAACCACAGTACTGTGGTCACTAACGTATACCACCTCACGTTAGCGCACTCGATTTTCACTGATGATGGCACTCGATGGCACTGCCGAAACGTCTTGTTTTACAGAAAACTTTGGAGCACGATCAAACAGCCCGGGAAGGAATTTTAACAACAAACTACTTCTTTGTTGCCGACAACGTAGTACACATACAAAATTATCCCCTCACCCTACAACTATCATTTTCATTTATAGAAAGTTATCCCCTCCCCCTTCAACTACCCTTTATATTGATAGATATTTCATCTATCATTCTACAGTGGATTATTATGACCTTCCTTTCAGGATACTTTATTTATCAAAATTAAGTGCTTTACTCTTGTTAAAACATAAAACGTTGCAGGTAAACTATCCCTTTCCTTCCACAGGGACAAAAAAAAAAAAAAAACTGAAAAAACGTTATTTTGAACATCTAAATCCATACAAAAACCAGAAATATACAAAACCAATTTAGCCACACATGCAATAAACACGGGACATGAATTCCCAGACATAACCAATATGACACTAATAAAACACATACCACACAAAGGCACCATAATGAACATTTGGGAAAATTTACAAATATACAAACATAAAACACAAAACAAACTAATACCCGAACAAATACAAATCAATACAAAACAAGACACAATTTTCAAAGCACTCAATATCGAAAATACACAAAATACTAATACATACACCACAATCACACAAAAATACCACTTTGAGATACCAGAAACCAACAGGAGACCACAATGGCGATAGACCAACACATAGGTACTTCACTAGACGCAGAATCGCGAAGGCTGAGGATGAGACCACAATAGCTCTCATGTTCCATAAGGAAAATATGTTCCTAGTTAAACATGTTCCTAGTAAGGAAAATAAAATATCTTGAGGTAATTTCAGTATAAATAATAAATATATTATATAAATCAAGAAACGGACTGTAGCAAAAATAGTTTGAATATATGTATATGTATATTAGTTTTTATAATAACTGGGATCCGTTTTTCCAGTAATCAGCACCAAAAAAAAAGTATAAATATCACGAATTACATTTTAGAAAATTTTTCCATCCCATAAATTTTTAATTATTATTAATAATACAAACCTCAAACACATACACACTACTTACATATAGAACTATTGTATTACAACGATAATAAGTGTCTTGTGGAAGTAAACAAATAATATTATAAAATACACAACTATTACTTGTTACGGAAATTTAGCCCAAAACTAAGTAAACTATTTAAAAACCCCAAACTAAACAATCTTTTAACACAGGTCACAAAGATTTTTAATAAAATAAAGCTTTTATAAGTAGTAATACTATAAAAACAAGTAGTAAAACATAGAATATGTATTAAAGAACTTATCTTACAATTATAAGTACAAGACTACTAACTCGGAACACAAAGTTTTTATTGGTAAAAAATGTAAAATTTTTACCTGATGGCCTGAACACGTTTTTTGGTTATTATAAACTTCGTCACAGGCTGCCACTAGGAGCGCTGTCCGTCTTGTTCTTGGTGACGACGCCGTCGTTTGAAAGGTCGATGTTGTGTGTGTGTGTGTGTGTGTGTGTGTGTGTGTGTGTGTGTGTGTGTGTGTGTGTGTGTGTGATATTTCCGCATAGTATGTATGATTTGAATTGCGTCTGTTCGTTTAGGATGTCGTTTGTATATTCCTAGTTGTTGAAGAGTGTCTAGTTTTCGGCCTGTTGTGTGTACTTGTTGAATATCCATTGTGCTGTTGATATTTCTGTATGTGTGGTTTGCTTCAAGGAGAGGGTTGCAAAGGTGGATTCGGTAGTGGAGTCTAGTGTATTTATATGTTTAATGAATCTCTGCTTGAAGCAACGTCCTGTCTGGCCTATATAAACACAATTATGGTATGAACAGACACAATTCAAATCACACATACTATTCGGACATCTCACACACACACACACACACACACACACACACACACACACACACACACACACACACACACACACACACACACACACACACACACACACACACACACACACACACACACACACACACACACACACACCATCGGCCTTTCAAACGACGGCGCCGTCACCAAGAACAAGACGGACAGCGCTCCTAGTGGCAGCCTCAGACAAAGCTTATAATAAGTGAAAACTGGTTCAGTCTATAAGGTAAAATTTTTATAATTTTACCAATAAAAAACTTTGAGTTCCGAGTCGGTACTATAGTATAGTACTATACTTACAATTAGTTAATCAACGGACACGTCACGGACAACAAAATCCAAGAACGTATCTTACAATATTAAAGAATTATGGAGTTGCAACAACGCCTATTAAATTATCTTTTTACTAATTATAATTTTCTCGTTTCAATTATCACGATTTTATGATTAAATAGAGTGTAAATAAATAATTATATAGATCCTCTCTCAAGGTAAGTGAAGTGCAGTTAGGTTATTTTGAATCTCAGAACCTTTACCATTTACACAACATTCTAGTACTTTGCCTGGACATAGAGATATCCTTCCGCCCTTCCCAGATATGAATAATAGTAAATCTTCTTCTTCTTCTTCTTCTTCTTCTTCTTCTTCTTCTTCTTCTTCTTCTTCTTCTTCTTCTTCTTCTTCTTCTTCTTCTTCTTCTTCTTCTTCACTGCGTGGCTTGGGCTATAGTCCGTTCCGACTTCACAGAGTATCTGAATATTTTTTCCAGAGTCTTCCACAATCTCTCGTCCCCACTGGCCTATACTCAAACGGTTGTTTAGAAATATGCGTGTCTACCATGTGTCCCACATGGGACTTCTATTTCTGTGTCTATTCCTTTATTATCTCCAGAACCGACTGTAACTTCACTGTAGTTTTTCGTTTGTCCAATATTTCTAGTTTGTCTAAATTATAATTCAGTGCTAAACATTCACTTCCATATAGGTATTGTGGCTTCACTACTGTACTGTAATGCCTTATTTCGCATTTTTAGATATGCACTTTTTATTGTAAATATATTCAGTTATACCACATGCTCTTTCCATCTTATGAATCCTTTCTTCTGTAGCGGAAGAAATAAAATTCTGTCTGCTAAAATTTTAATTTTTTTTTTTAATTCGGCCATCTAAGGGCCACATGCCAATTTCAATTCTTTACTCTTTATTCTTTTCTTTTTTCCAATATTCTTTCATCTTCTCACTGTGTTTCTTGTTCCTGTCTTCAGTCTACTTTGAACCTGCGTTTTACTCTCTCCATTTTTAACACTTTTTCCCGAAAAACGTCTCTTTCAATTGCCTCTTCTGCGTGTATGTTATTTTTGTCTAATAAATTGTTTTTATTTTATATAAAATTGTGAAACAATATCAAACTTCTCTAAACAAAAGTAATAATAATTAATAAAATGCAAATGAAAAGTGAGTGACGTTTATACATTTTCTGTTTGTACTGTTGCAGCAGCGTTGTGTAGGGAGGAGAGTGAGAGGTGTAAGCCAGACAGTCCGCCGCGAGAGGAGGCCGAGCCCAGGCTGTGGACAGTCACAAGGCTGCCGAAGGAATGGCCGGATAGGTCTATTTACCGCCAGGAAGTAGCCAGACAGCTTCATCTGATGAGAGGTATCGAAGCATCCGCTTTATTTCTAAAAGCGACTAAACCATTCACGAGTTACATAAGTAACTTTTAATTTGTAACCTAGATTCGTGAGTGATTTGACGAGTCCTCCCAAGAGTACTCGATTGCATCGCCAGAATATCTGTTATGTTTCTGCTGACGTATAGATTTTTTCTTATACGACATATACTTATAATTTCAAAACAAAATGTTTGTGCATCCTCCCTTTTTTCTTCTTATTCTCTTTTCCGTCTCCTCCTACTCCTCCTCCGTCTTGTGTGGTTGTGGCTGAAACATCTCTTCCAGCTAATAATTTCATTCATTCGTCTTAAGATTTTCTTGATTTCATCTCACTGAAAGGCATACTGTAGTCTGTAGACTTGGTAAAGCGGTAATCACGAGTTCCGTAGAGCATCGTAACCGACGAAACTGAGTACCAGTTTTCGATCATAATAAACCCATGAAATTCTAGTGTCAAGAACACACGTGTTACTTTTGTTAGTGAAATTTGCATGATTCACACTCGTAAGCGGAATCAATCAATGACAAAATATTATCACTCAACGACGTAATCAGAGTGATACTACAAACAATAACATTAAATGCTAGATACATTGTTCCTTTGCACTGCTCTCGCAAAATCCAATATAGCCAAATGTGATATAAACCTTTCCATACATGGTGGCAGTTGTTTTCTTGACGAAAATTGAAAAACATGAACTTTGGGGGGGGGACGCGAAGAGGAAGACTGACAAACATAGTAGTCCTACTTCTTCTTCTTCTTCTTCTTCTTCTTACGGTGCGCGGCAGTCATTTTGACTATCCGGCCGTGGCTTCAATTCAGCCGCCCTGTATTATTATTATTATTTATTCATTGCCGCTGTACAGCATAGACCGCCACTGTCATAGTGGCGAAGGAAGTCCACTTCCGTACAATAACCGTGTGGTAATCTTTAACCTTTAAATAAGAAAGTTGTGTTAATGGTTATAATCACAAACAGAATTATGACTGTTGCATATCACTATAGAAAATTATTCCGATTAGCGCTTTCAAGGTTCAGAACATCAAAATTTTGCGATCTGACGATGAGCTGTGAAGCTTGAAAGCGCTAATCGGAATAATTTTTCTACAGTGGTGCGCAACAGTGATAATTCTGTTTGTAATCTTTAACTGTTGTCTATTTTTGCAATATCAGCTGCTACCGTTCAATGTGATTCTGTTGCACAACATGTTCTCATGTAGTTACTGTTTGGCACCTAATTTTGTCATTTCCTTTTGCCTACATATACTGTTACGTAGGGTACACTGTTCACCGAACATAATAATTTAAAAGCATAAAGTACCTGTTGTGTACTTTAAATCATCTTTCCTGTATGCACCGCGTCGAATACGTTAGACCATTCGGTTCGTTACCGGAAATACATAGTGGACATCGGCACGTAGCGATAGCCTACGTGACAACGTACCTACATAAACTAATTGGTTTATTTAATTTTTTTAACGGTAGGCTATTGTTAATTTTTAATTAGTTTTAAATAGATTTCAAGTATATTTGAATGGAAAATAGTTCATTCAGCCAATAGGACAAACAATTTTATTACAGCTAATTTAAAATTACATTCTATAATGCTAAGGACATTTGCTATCGTGTGCTCTAAAAATCTGAGACCATCCTCAGGTGTAAATACATTTTACAACGTCATATCTAGCAATACTAAATAGAAACAGTCACAGTATAACAACAAAATTATTAAGTAAAAGAATAATAAAAAAAAAAAGTTTACATACCCAAGAACGGCCGCCTTACTGAGTAGGTGGGATTTCACCTCTGATCACAAAAACGACAAGGTAACTAGGACAAGCGTCACCACTTGTATACACTTAAGCAGGGAGGGGGGAGAGGACTGTGCCACAATTACCGCCTGCCTTAAGACCGGTTCCCTACTACTCACTTTATGCGCTTTTCCGAATATTCTCGAATATGCCTATGCTAAACTGTCGACATATTTTTACTCGCCTGAGTAGCCTACTACAATTACTTTCAACCGAGATAAAAGATGCATCCACAATTTTTCTTTTCAAGAAATAATAGGGTTAGGTAAGGTGATTTGGAAGTAATATATGGAAAATTAATTTCCGACCCATCTATTCATTAAAAAAACTATGTCTACATTTCTCATTACTTCCCTACATTCTTTATCTCTGAGCTAAACAGAAATTCATATTTTTCATTATAAAAATGGAGGAAGGAAGGGACTTTCATTAGCTCCCTCTCATAGGTAAAGTTATTTGGCAAAACGTTAGGTAATTGGGCAAATAATCTGAAAGAGTGCAATAACAAATTTGTTAAAAATGCAACAGTATAATACTAAAGAACACGTTTAAAAATTAATTATATTATCCTATAATATTTCCGCTATTACCATTTTTCATTAAAATTTAATCACACATTAAATGGAAAAGTAAGTAAAATATGAGTAAGTTATTTTGAAGCTGCTATGAAGTGATACAAGAAACAAGAAAATTCATGAAACAAATTTTACTACAGAAACAATTCATAAAAATTTACATTATTAAATTACGTAATGTAATAAACTACATAATAATCTAATAATCCATTAAATTACTAAAACATTATTGATCAATAAGTTCACTTTCAACGAAACTGTAACAAGAACGAAAGTTTTCTAACTAGAGACATTCTTGTGCCACAAAAATTAATAATTTTTCTTAATAAAAATCATAATTTCTATATCGTCTCATTATACCTTGTGGTGTTCCTCCAACACAGGTTCTTCTAATTTTGACGTATTACATTTCCCTAGTCAGACATTTTTCCCTTGCTCGTCCAAGGAAACTTTCAGATGCCTCCCAGGTACCGCTTCCGAAATCTACATCTACAGTGGGGACTTTATATAACATTTATAAGATTCGTATTAATAGTTTACAGCTCATAACGAAAATAATTCTGTAAAGCTGTAGTAATGACTATTCCTGATGAAGAAGAATATCCGAGAAGAAATAGTTCCAAAAGTTAAAGTAAATGACAATGAATTTGAGAGGGTGGATAGTTTTAGATACCTTCGGTCCCTCTTGACGTCAAAAAATCAGATGAATTATACAATCTATACAAGGAACCGGACATCGTCACAGCAATAAAACAAAGCAGAATTAGGTGGGCAGATCACGTACAAAGAATGACAGAGGAAAGAGCAGTGGAAAAAGTGTTCATTGGAGAACCAGAGGAAGAATAACAAGAGGGAGGCCAAGAAGCAGATGGGTGGATGATGTAGATGAAGACCGGGGGTCAGAAGATGGCGAAGGTCGCACAGGATAGAGAGGCGTGGAGGCACGTCATTCACGCTCTTCATGAGCTGTAGCGCCGTGGAGTAGTAGTAGTAGTAGTAGTAGTAGTAGCAGTAATAATGTCTATGGTTTCAATAATATGCACGTAACGTTTCAAAACATAGTTATTATGCCAGGTAGTGAAGAGGATAACCCTCTCAGGAAGGATGCAGCGGTAATGCTTAATCCTTAATGAACGATAATGAGGAAATTTATTTGCAGTCAGTTTAAACATCGCCAGAGAGAGACGCTGAGAGTTTGTCTGGCAGGCAGAGCTACTTAATAATCCCACATCGTCGTCAGAAGCGTGATTACACTACTACGTCAGTCTACGACGACGTAATCAAGTCAGCGGTTGTAAACAAGTTTAAACACTGCAAACCACAAGAAGCTACAGTGTGTGTGTGTTAAACGCGACTAACTAGCTGCGTACAAAGCTGTCTTGTTAATTAACACAGTTTCGCCTTCGCCGCTCTGTTCCGTCTAAAGCCGCCATTGAAAACGAACAATTCTCTCGGCAACGCTTTCATTCGCGCGCTACAAACTAAATTAAATCAATCCTTTACCAGACCAACCGACCCATTCATTAGCGAAGGTTTAACTGTGATGATGATCACACTCAAACACACACACACAATTCCCTTCCCGGTCGTTGCAGAAATAAAACAAACAAATGTACCCGAGGTTTAATACCAGTAGAAAGGAAAGCAATATTTTTCAAATTGGAACAGTAATCACATATTTTTTGGATTAATTAATTACTGTATCTGACATTTCCACTAACTTTTCTCTCTGTGTGTGTGTGTGTGTGTGTGTGTGTGTGTATGTGTGTGTGTGTGTGTGTGTGTGTGTGTATTGGTTGCGTATTAAACGCGCGCACGCACATATAGAAATAGACATAAATGTAAATATCTGTTTAGCCCGCTTTTTGTATCCCTCTCACCCCCTCGTCATTTTTCTCGCGACTTCTTCCCGTTTCTGACCACGCATAGTCTACACAGACATTGTGCTGTTGGTGTAATTGTAATTTTTACTTCCATGTTCCATAAGGAAATGGAAGTATGGTGATGGTGAAAAAAATCATGTTCGAGATAAGGGCTGATTCTGATTGTACTATCCTCAAAACATGAGGGTAATTTTTCGAAAGTCATTTTTTCAAAAGTGTCTGTGTAGAATTGTTTCTATGGCGAACGATAAGTGCCGCAAATTCAAACAGAATCAAATAAATTTTTGCATATGTGCCTGAGTTGTAGAGGACCCATGGCTTATTGATTTTGGTGAAGATCGGTTAAGGGGAAGGGGTAGTTTACTGCAACGTTTTACGTTTAAACAAGAGTAAAGTACTCAATTTTGATAAATAAAGTATCCTAAAAAGAAGGTCATAATAATCCACTGTAGAAAGGTAGATAAAATATCTATAAATGAAGAGGCTAGTTGAACGGGGTGGGGGTAATTTTCTATAAATGAAAATGATACTTGAAGGCGGAAGGGATAATTTTTTATGTGTGTACTACGTTATCGGCAACAAAGAAGTAGTTTGTTGTTAAACTTCCTTCCCAGGCTGTTTGGCCGTTGTCCAATGTTTTCTGCAAAACCAGACGTTTCGGCAGTGCCATCGAATTTCATCATCGGTGAAAATCGAGTGCGGTGGTATACGTTAGTGACCACAGTACTGTGGTTAAGGATGAAGCAAGAAGTAGAAAGAAGTAGTTTCTATGGCAACATTTCATTTCGAAAATGATTTTAAATATAAATCTTAGAACATGGAAGTCATGTATGGTTCTCCATACTGATATTTGTTTATTGTTAAATTGTGGTCACAAGGTAACACACTCATACGCCTTGGTACCACAGTTTATAAGGTGGAAACTGAAGGTAGAAAATCTCCTAACGCATTTATCATTTTGTTGTGAGTTTTCATTGGCGCTGGAGTTTTTTTATAACAAAGAATTCTATCACACCGCGGTATTTGATTTTGTGCATTTTTTCAAAACACGCGTGACACGCTAAATAAATCTGGCAAATAGATTTGAAAATTAACATGTGTACTTGCCATACTTATGGCTCTTACAAGACACAAAAGTTGTAGTTCTACCTTTGAACTATAGATGTCGCTCCGCGAACTTTTCAGCTAATCTTGTATTTCAAGTTTCTCATATAATATGTTTTTGGGGGGGATAACGTGATACACTGTAGACGAAGGAATTTCTGTACCTTAAAACAAACAATAAATAAATTTAAAAAAATAAACACACTTGTTGAGAAAATCACAGACGTAATTAGAAAAAGAAGAATTACTTTTTACGGACATGTTCAAAGAATGAATCCTGACAGATTAACATGGAAGCTTTTTAACTATTTCAGAGAGCTCAAAATGTCCAATATGTGGTTCAAAGAAACAGAAAAAACCATAGAAGAACCACAGATTATTCAAGAAGACATTAAAGAATGCTTGGCACTCAAAAAGAAATTAAAAAATGCCCAATGTTTACAGGAAAACGCCAAGAAGAGGACATGCGCCGTCTGGACTGATGAAAGGAGTCATCCATCAAGAATGAAGGAGATATGAGAGAGGAGGAAGAGAGAGGAGAAGAAGGGAGAAACCAGTTGAACCAAAAGTAGTCCACAGTGGCTCATCCGAAATAAAAATAAATAAATATAAATAAAAATCACAAAAACCCCCGACTCTTATTATTTTTTGTTTGTACAATAATAATTGCAAAACAAACAATTATTATTTTTCTCTTGTTATGAATACAACAAACAGTAAAAATACCGACAACGGTATTAATTGCTTTGTTAAATTTTAAGCATAAGGCCAAATGACAATTTAATAGTAGCTTTTAAGTTTACGTAGGAAGGCATATGTCTGCATAGACACCTATAGGCCTGTATCTAATATTTATAGATGTAAACATACGTTCACAAATATATACGTAACAATCGATATACACAAAAATAATAGATAACAATATGCAAAGTTTTTTTTAAAGATACTTTATAAACTTACAAAAACGCTTTAAATTTATATGGGTTGCTGACAATATTAAATTTGTCAAATTATTAACGACACCAAGCTTGATTTTGAAAAAATCTTTCTCATTCTTTCATGTCCCAATTAGACTTAAACAATATTTTTAAAAATGTCGACTTCCATTTTTAACTTCCATCTCGACTTGGCGCATCTAAGTTAAAAAGTTCCAAGTATTTCACTAAATTCGGATTTGGGATAAAATTCGCTTCATTCATATATATTGTAACGTCGTGAGAAAAACGAGTCGTGTTTTGTTTATAAGAGACGAGTATTACGTTGTTTTTATTTGACTATAAGTTGAAATTTCTTTTACGCCCCACGTTGGAAGCGCCAATCTAGAACGTCGTGGACTCGTACCGTGTAATTCGTTTATTTATTATAAATTATTATTAGATATTCGTTGTTTTGTGTCTGAGGTTTATCTGAATTATTTATTTTTTATTAATGAAAAATAATTGTTATTTGTTTTTATGGTTTTGAAAAATTTAGTAAAATTGGTTTGCATGGCGGGACTAGGCTTGTCAACATTTATTTTCGCGTTCGATTGTAGTTTCGAGTTGCCGTTTGGAGGTTAGCTTCGTGATCCTTTATTTTCGATGAAATTCGAATCCCCAATACTGTTTCAATCTTCTTTTCTCGAACAAATAACCTTTAACTTTATCTATCCTATAAATAAAACTCATTCAACATTAATTAGGAATAATTATTAACGTTTTTGTTTTCATTAATTCAGTTAAACGACTCTAAGGTCGAAGTTACGCGTATTAAGTGACTGTATCGATTCTTGCTTTCAGTTTGATTCTAAATTATTTTCATGTAATATCTCAGTTCGGGGTTCTTTAGACTGTTATTAAAGTTCAAAATGTCCACAAAGCAGTATTATGCATTACAGTTATTTAATTCTTATTGACTAACACAACAAAATTAATTTTAATAAAGTGTAACAAAATATTTGTTCAGTTCTGATCCGCTGTTTGGGCCTTTGTGTCTTAAAATGTTGAAATACGAATAACTCAATACTATATTGAGACTTTAGTTAAACTATCTCACAAACACGTAAATGGGCATGGACGTGGATTTGTAAAATATTTTAAAACTTTTAATACGTTTCTTGTCTGAAAATTTTTTAATTTTTCAAAGTGAACATCGTATTTAGGTTTTGGATAAAAAATTCCCTTTAACGTGACACAAGAGTTTTACGACTTTTTCGTGAAAATTTTACTCTCTCACATTTTTTGCTTTTCACCTCCCTATTTTCGGTAATAGAAATCTGTGAGATAAAAATATGTGGACAGACATGGCAAGTTTTACGAAAATCAGTTAACGCGTTTAAAAGTTATCGTTAGACCGGGTAAAAGTTAAACGGTCGAGTAAACACTGAGATCCCGCTTTACTCGTTCAATAAATACTCGAGCGTTATAATTCGGTAAAAAGCATGCGTGCGTGGGTGTGGATGGGCGCGCGCTTACTTATATTGACGACTTTCATGGAGAAGCCGATCTTGATAAAAGGAAGCTGTTGCTTTACATTTAAAATTTGTAAATCAGTGCTTTACTGCGTGTAAAACGAGTGTCAACCTTTTACATTAGTCTTTTCGCATACACAATAAGAATTTTTTTCGTATTACTAAAAAAATTCGTTTCAAAACATGTATAAAAAGTAAAACAAAAATGTACTCCGCGCAATAAATATTCAATTATTTATACCGTAATTAAAGACAGTTCATAGAAAACTGTGGTATACACACTGTAGCAGCTGCGTTTAGATTAAAACTGAAATTGAAAACAACAAATGTAAAGCGAACCGTTTAATTAGCGTAAATACTGTGTCTGACGTTTGCCTTGTTATTATTTATTAGAAACAAGACGTTTCTTATTTTTATTTATATTAAATGTTTATAAATAATTATTTTGCGAAACCGTACTATTCGTTCCAATCATGTATCTTTAAGTACTTCAAAGGAACGCTTTGCCGAGGCATTCACAACAACCGTTGCAAAATCCTCTTAGCTCTTTCCTTTCACGTACAGAAAAGATAAGTTATTATTTTCTGTTCGTTTGATAACGTCTCCTCAAAGCAGCAGCGTTTACAAAAAAAAAAAATATTTTCCATTTCTTACCTTTGAATTAGGTATTTACATATTAAATTAATGTAACTTTTATGCGGTCAAAGTATTTACAGATTTTTCTTTTAATAACGAAAAATGAAAAGAAAAACGATTCAGAAATGCTGTTACTTGTAGACATCATTATAAGTCTGAACGGCTCATTGTTTTCAACGTGTAACGGAAAAAGTCGGATGAGCGTTTAGATTTAAGTTATAATTATTTTATTGTTTATTCAAAAAGTAATACAGGAGTAGTAATTTACATATGTAGTCATTTTTCAATACGGTCTTCTTCGTTTTCAAAGCATTGGCACTATCTATCCGCCATCTTACATATTCCTTGAAAAAACAATTCTCCTGGAAGACGATGTACCCCCTCTTGAATAGCTTCCATGATTTCTTCACTGGAACGAAACTTTATCCCTCTTAAGGGTCTAGGCGAATGAAAGTCAGAGGGGTCGAGGTGCGGACTATAAGGCGGACGGGGGGGAGAACGGTCCCCTTTAATTTTCAAACTGTGTAGGCTACATGATATGAGTGGCGACAAGAGGACACACATTGTCCTATAAGAAACGGACACAGTGCTGGAGATTTTACCGCTTATTTCGGATGGTTTTTTAGAGTAATACTCGCAGAGGCGTATTATCCATAAAGCTAGGGTGTGCTGAAGCACCGGGCACCAAGGACTCAGCTGTCAGGGAGGGTTCCATGCAGCTGAATTGCCTAAGCAAAGAAAAGTTTATGATTACATTACGCAATTGTTTGGTTTTCTTATGCAGTTATTAACCATGAAGAGTGTCAAGTTGGAAAATCAAGCGAAAACTTTAATAGAGGTTTAATCGAATGATTTGACCAACGATCTTCTAATAGAATTGAAGCTCTTTGTGCCGAGTAAAATTGCAAGAAAGAGGTTTTTCTCATTCGTTCGAATGAAAATGATAGATTCCATGATACTGCAGTTAGAACGTTCAAAGTATTAAACTGGATTATTGATTGAAAAATGATTGATGTATTTCTGAATATATACATTGTTTACAGTCTGATTTTGACGATTACATTAGCTAACTGGAAATGTGAAAGATCATTTTCCGTATTAAAACGCATTAAAGACATGTTGAGTTCAAATATGGGAGATGAGAGATTATCTTCGTTAGCAAGGTTGAATATTGAAAACGAGACACTTGAATTGCTGGATTTAGAAGAAATTATACAAGATTTCGTTAATGCACAATCAAGAAAAAATGGATCAATTAGTGTTTTCTAAGCTTTAATTACTACTATGGTCAGTGTAATCACTATTTATCTAAATATTTGTTGTAATTTGAGAGTTTCATAAAATAATTGTTAATTTTCAAAACGGTGTATGGCATCTATCAGTGTAACTAATGGATAAAAGGTTGAATTTTTAATCGGGGGAGGGGGCAACATTTTGATGGCAGAATAGAACACCACGCGCTTCTGATCCGACCCTGAATGCTCGGCACTGTAAGTCTGCGTCTGCTGTTCCGTTAGGAAACCAATGTACGTTTGGACACCTCTAGTGTCCAAAAAGAATAAAGCTTTAATAGCGTATTTCCTACTGATAAAGCGGTGTTTCCTTTTTTTTGTTTTGGAGATGAAGGATGCCGCCAAAACCTTCAACCTCTTTTGGTTTCTGCGGTAAAATGGTGTAGGCTTATCCAGGTTTTGTCTGTAGTGACATTTGACAACGGACTATAAAAGCGCCCTTATCTTCGTATTGTGCTGATAGTGAACGAGCCACGTGCTTATGCACTTCCGTTAGCATTCGCGGAATCCAATGTTCCGCGAACAAATTCCGATGGTGGAGTTGATTTCTGATACAGCTATCTGCACTACTAACACTGGTATTTAATTTGGAAGCAGTACCCCGCACCGTGATTCGACGATCATTTTGACTCTAGTAGTGTCGATGTTTTGGGGGTCGCAGGTACTGTTCATTCTCCATACTTTGAATTTTTAAAAACACTTTGAGTAGCCAATTATAATTCTGTCATATACTGAACTAATATGCGTCTTGAAAAAATAAAAATTTTATTAAGTTTAAATTCATTAAGAAAATGAATGTCTGTATTACATTTTTTTTCGTACACTTTAATAAATATCTCGTGTTTTTAAACAAACCATCTACTTCACCTTTTGAACTTTCTGTCATATGCTTATAGTCTTACGATTTGCAACAATTGTATTACAAGACAGAATTATAATTCCATTGGAATTAAAGCAAAAATTCTGATGTAAAGACATTTTATTTAACAAAAAAAGGGTTTTTGTATTTCTAAGCATTACTTAGTACAGAGTAACATAAAAACGTACTTTAGAGATTTCTAGCGTTTACAGCCCAAAATAATAATTTTTTAGTGTCATTACTATATTAAAAAAATAGTATAAAATTCAAGTGATTTTAATTTTCTTTCATTTGAAACTTTTGTGATCGTACTGCATCGTAAGATGCCAAGTGATTATTATTTCATTAATATCAACTGGTCTATCAGTTTCATTTACCACACTTAGTACACTAAGCCTGCTCAGCCTTTTTTGAAACATCGTGCTACTCGGCTAATTCTTAATTAAACTCTGTTGTGGAGAATGTTCGCTCGGCCGAATTCTGGCGGCTTCTGTGTATACTTAATTGGAATCATCGCAAATTGTGAAGTTGTCCGAATAATTAGTACTCTCAAAGTACATCATTAGATATTGGTAGAATAACAGTAAAAAATGTATTTATTTTGGATGTTAAATACATACGGGGAAATTTGGTTTCATTAAGTTAAATGGTTTATATTAATTCGTGAAAAATGTTTTTGCGGCTCCCCCCCCCTTAGTACGCAGGCCACCCTATTGCAGGGCCGGCTGTTACGCCTCTGGTACTGATTTAATAAAGCAACTTAGTAGGCGCTGCTAGTCATTGCAACAAACACGCCTATGTACACGAGATTGGTAACTGCGTTACATCCTTTTGTTTCTACAGTGAGTGGTGCTGTTCACGGTTAGAAACGTGACAGCCTTTCTTGGTTACTGAGCTGCGCAGACTCAGCGAATGAATTACTCTCACTTAAGGGCACCCTTTTTTTCGAGTGGTTCGAGGCTGGTCCTTGTTAGGGCCATATTCAGGCTGTTCTAGGGCAAGCTCCCTTCAGCCGTGTGGGTAGGAGTGTTGGTTGGTTGGGTTCACACGCCACCTCAGACCAGCCGTTGAGAAGGTGGAAGTACCTGAAAGTAAAGAGAGTGTGTCTGAGTTGGTGAAGGTGTGGCCACCTCTAGGAGAGGGTAACGGGAGTGTTTTATTGCCAAACCTAAAGACATAGGTCTCTGGTCGCCTTCTCAACTATGCTTATAATGTTAAACTCATAAATTTTGAGACCCATTATTTCAGAATCTGTAAAAGATAGAAGTCTGAAATTTTAGTACACAGCTTAGCATCAGAAGCTACTACAATTATAAAGATTCCTCAATTCTCGATTTTTATATTTATATTTTTTATATTTTGCTCTAAAAATTTCCATATAAAAGCATACGTAATGTTTTTTACGTTTTTATTTTTCAGTGAAAAAGGCACCTGGCTACTAATCTAGAGGTCCCGGGTTAGATTTCCGGGCCCGCACCATAAAATCAAGGTGCGTTTTTCAGCCCCCAGGTCGACTCAGCCTGTTGAAAATGAGTACCTGGGATAACATCCTGGGATAATATTGGGCGGCTGAAGCGTAGTGCTGGCCACACTGCCTTCCTTGTATGCCGTACGGCTTGCATATGACAGCCTACCCTGCCTGACTCCTAAGCTGCTTCGGTGGTACACATGGGAGCCATTATTATTATTATTTTTTAGTGAAACTACATAATTCTAGTAATGTAGTTATATCTCCACTAACCCAATAGACAAAAAAAATTCAGTTTGATAGTTTACGAGGTTTCTGAAATAACGGGTTATTTATCTAAAAAAAAACAGGTTTTGAGGAAAACGCGTTTAAAGTTTTAAAACAGATTTGTATTGTTTTACCTGATTTAATATAGTCCAGCTCCATACTCGGGGTCTTCAATTAGGTCCATTTGGTCTTCTAGTTAGAACTATTTCTTCACATTTCTAGTTGACTGTCTAACCTTTTTCATCAATTTATCTACTGCTGTGTCTGCCTGAAGTATTCATTGCAAATCAACTTTATTCATTATCTCAACTATATTTGATCCTGGTTTGATCTTTAATTTTTGTCAAACTTGACACTTACTTATATTACATTCATTGAAGGTCAATACAGCATCACGTACACCCAAAACCAAAGTATTCAGTCCAACAAATATATGGTTTAGTGACTCGTTTACATCATGTGTACTACCGTGGAGACATTTTTGAACAAATTAGGATAACTCAGATCAGCAAATATTGGCTTGTAACCGTTTGTGTTAATACAAAATTTTCCTTTGCAAACATAAAAAATTCTCTTTCCAACGGTAAAACCGCATGTACCTACGATTTGTTATAAGGGAGTTACAGATTTGTAAGAAATGGTAATACTGTCAGCACTTTTGACAGAACTTTTCCTACTATCTCTAACCTTTTAAAAATCATAAAAATTTATTATCAGGCGTATTCAAATGAATTTGGTATCAAATTACTCAGAAAATGTTGAAGAATATTTTTTTAAGATAAAAACCAGAAATCGATATTTGGGTCGATTTGCCGGTTACGAGTGCCCTTAAGTTATCTAGAGAGGAGTAAGGGGAGATAACGCGATAACAGTTCGCTGTCTCACTTTACTCATTAATTCTATCTCTGTCACACACTGCACACTGCAGCCGGTGTTCACACTATGAAATATTGCACAAGACTGTTGTGCGCATGTGCGAAATGACTGAAAATTTTGTTAGTCTCAAAACGAGGTGTTTGTTCACCGCCACTGATCAATTTCTATAGTCAAGTTGCAGATCACCAGCCTCCGCGCCATTTTGGACACGAACGTCATCAACACGTTTTCTATTGAAACTACCCAGTTTCCTTTTTTATCTCACAACTTAATTATTTTGAACAGGTGGTCGTGCAACGACAACAGCGGCCACGAGGATTAGTTATATACTTCTTGCACGGTATGGTCCAGTTGGGGTTATTTAACCGTCTGTCCAAGAAATTTAGAAAATTATAAAAAGTAAGAGTGTACACACTTGAGAGATCTTACAGTGACCTATGTTCTGTGTTTCGTAGCACTTATAAATAGGCCTACTCTTCAGTGTTCACATTAAAGTGTAATTATAGTGGAACAGTTATAAAAAATATAAGCCTAAATTGTACATTCTATAAACAAATATAAACTTTTGCCAGTTCTTTTGTATATAAAAATTATATTAACTTAAGGCAAAATACTACTCGAGTAAAACATTTTGGGTCTGTTAATATAATTAACTAACAAGTTTCATAGCTTGTTGATACTTTACGGCAGCAGATGAGCCTAACCATGGCCGGCTCTAGTAGAAGGCCGGAACATTAAACGTGGCAACATTGCGTCTGAGGCGTATAGCACAGTGCAATAAAATAGCTAAAGTGAACATGTTATATTTTGATTTAATTTCATAGCATTACTAAAATCATGAGTAGGCATACGCCTATTTATAGCTGAATCTAAATTACTGGTATGTGAGCACTTAGTACTATACGTTTTTAAGTTGAAGAAATTAGTGAATTAGTGTTAGGCCTATTGAATTAATTTTGTTCGAATTATTGAATTCGTATCATATGAATGAGCGACTTATTACATTTCTTAAATAATATAACTGTATTTTACATAATGAACTTTTAATTTACAAAAAGTGAAGAATTATAAAACTGCTGTTAACCGGGGCAATTAAAAATGACGCTATTTGATTATTATTGAAATACATAAATTAAGAGATTGTTTAGTCGGCCACAAAGTATCAGTTGGTTTCAGTGTTGCCACGTTTAATGTTCCGGCCTTCTACTAAAGCCGGCCATGGTCTAACTTAATTTAACCAACTGACCAATATAGCCACAAGTCTTCACAGATTTCCCGTAATCAAACGTATTTCGAAACTAGACTTTCGCCTCCCGCCAAGGTTAAACCATACTGATTCAACAAACGGATATGTGTGTGTGTGCAGAGTTGGTGGGACCGAACGCCGGCAACGAGGCAGCTACTCCAGTACCGCCATTCCTGCCTGTCTCGCAGGTGTCACCCCACACGGACCAGCAGCACCAACGCAGGAACAGAGGTACGTTTGTCCATTACAACCCGTCTTCTTCTGTAGTCTATGCAAAGCTGAGGCAATGCCGCGTCGTACTTCGCGCCCACTCTCATTAGATTATTCATTGGTTATAACAAACGAATAATATCGAGTCAGCATAATACATGACCTAGTGCGTGCAGTATGGTTGCATTATATTGTATTATTCAGTAGCTGCAGTTTATCACCTTCAATGAAGCCGACCCGTGCCGTGCCGTCGGCATTTTCCTATGAATGTAGGACTTTGTTTACGAGGGTCAGTTGGAAAGTTCGCGGACCGACATCTACAGCTTAACTGTATAAGTGTTTTTCAGGTGTTATAAGGTTTATACTTCATGGAAACATCTCTTAAGTTCCAAATCTACCCGTCAGTTTTATCATTGTCTAACAGTTATTCAAAATTTACATGTAACGCCAGTTTTGAAAAATGAATAAAATTAAGAATTCTTTGTTAAAAAGGTCTAGTCTTAATGGAAAGTCACAATGAAATCGGTTAGAAAAGGACGCACCTTCAAAAACAATGGTCTGTAAGTGGACATTAGAGTTTAATCGTGGTCGTACGAGTACTGAATGTGATCCCGTAGCGGACGCCCTAAAAGTGCAACAACTCCAAATGCGGCGCCCAAATTGTACAAAGTTTTATCATACCAAGTTCTTGGATTAAAATCCGATACACCCGCTCACGTAAGTCGCCTGTTGATCTCAGCAATGTCATCCACTCTCAGTCGCCCATCTTCCAATACTGTGTGTGAATTTTTTTTAAAGACATCCGGAGTTGTTTGTACTTTTTAGGCGCCCATTGCAGGAATTATCTTCAGTGCTCATAATATGATCACATGTAAAACCAAATGGCTAGTTACAAACAACATTTTTAAAAGCGCAGAATCTCGTAACTTACTTACCATTTCGTTGTAAGTTTTCATTGGCGGTAGACCTTTTTAACAAACAATTAAGTCAACCACGATGTTTGATTTTGTCCATTTTTTAAAACACGCGTGACACGTAAATTTCGAACAGGTGATAAACAGTGAATAGACTGACAGATAGATTTGAAAATTAACAGGTGTTTACAAGAAATATGAATCTAACAACATACGAAAAATTTTAGTTCTACCGTGGGGCTATATATGTCGCTCCGGGAACTTTCCAACTGTCCCTCGTAAGTGGTACTCTTGTATTCTTATGTGTCTACAACACAGCTACATAGATAAAGATAAGAGTGGCTTCGATAGCTGACGTTAACTGTTCCAGCGATGTCTGTTCCATTGTTGAATGATCACACACACGCCAGAGCGCGTTTAACGTACTGCCAACTACCGCTCATTGCTTCGTGCGACTGTGTTCAAACATTGCTGCCCTCCTGTAATATAAGTGAGAGGAGGACGGGAGAGTGAGTAAACGAGGGGGAGTTGCGTCGCGTGTGTGTGCGTGTGAGAGAGAAGAAAGAGGCGCGCGTAGAGTCTGGACCACAACATGATAACGGCGTTACGTTTGTCAACACTAGTCCATAAGGACAATGCTGCTTTTTTCTAAAATTCGCACAGACTACGAAGGTCCGTTGGAAAGTTCGCGGAGTGACAACTGTAGCTTAGCGGTAAAAATTAAATTTTTTGTGTGCTCCAAGATTTGTGTTTTATGTAAACTCCTGTTAATTTCCAAATCTAGCTATCAATTTATTCAATTGTTTAGAAGCTGTTTGAAATTGACGTGTGATGCGTGCTTTGAAAACGGACAAAATCAAACATCGTGTTGTGATTCATTGTTAAACGTTGTTTAGCACCAACCGAAATTCAGAACGAAATTTCAAATGTGTCAGGAGATGGTGCGACTTCAAAACCAACGGTTTTTAAGTAGGCACTTGAGTTTAAACGTGGTCGTACGAACATTGAAGATGCCCGCCCCACACTGGACGTCAAAAAATGCAACAACTCCAGATGCGGCACCTATCTTGTACAACTCTTTTTCACACCAAGTTCTAGAGTTAAAGTATGATGCACACGCTTATATGAGATGCTTATGATTTTAGCAACGTCATCCACTCCTCAATCTACGGTCTTCCAACACTCTACGAAATTTTTTCAATACTGCCATTTTTTGTTGCACTTTTTGCACGTCCACTGCTGGGATAGTTTTCAGTGCTTGTACGACCACGTTTAAACTCGAGTGTGCCCCACTTACCATTGTTTCTGAAGGCGCAGCATCTCCTATCGCATCGCAATTTCGTTTTGATTTTCCATTGGCGCTAAAACCGTTTTTAACAGAGAATTCATCACAACACGATGTTTGATTTTGTTTGCATTTTAAAAACACGAATGACTGGAAAATTTCAAACAGCTGATAAAAAGTGAATAAATTGACAGATATATCTGGAAATTAACAGGTTACAGAATTGTATATCACGCGAAATATACGTCTTTCAGAACACGAAAGATTTTAGTTCTACCACTGAGCTATAGATGTCGCTCCGAACTGGCCCTCGTATAGCGCCTTGCAGGTTTAAGGTTTCGGCCGCAACCTCGTACGCGCCTGCAGTAAAGCCGTGTTCGCAATTTGCTTACAAATAATAAACAGAGAACGTAGGCTACTCTAAACACGATTCATTATTTGTCAGTTTCTGTTATGCGTTATGATCTTGTGTAAATAGCTACAGCAGAGAAATTTTGTTTGCCTTAAAATCACAACACTTTAATAACCAGTTACTCTCAGACAGTGGTGGGAGTATAAACGTTCATATTGATGTGCGTTTGTATCTTTGCGTAGGTGCATTTTGATGGTCACCGGGTCTGTGTCGTTGTAGTTCTGGGAACCGTCTCAAAGACCGACTGACTCCATCTCATAATACGAGTCGATCTTATTTGTTCGTTTGTCCCAAAACAAGGCTGCACTGGCTAACGGACAACAGAAAAAAACGTTTTTCAAATTTGCGTATAACTTTAGACTTACTTCTTGCATTTTACAATGTCCTACAATACAGTTTAGTTTATTTGTGTTGTTTATACCCATACAACAGTGTAATTAAAATGCAAATCTTTGTAATTACTCAGGTTGCTTACTTTATGATTAATATGGTTATTTATGTTTATTGATCAATCAATAATATAGATCGAGCCATGCGTTAGTCGCCATTTACAACAATGCAATTAATTATTCTATGAATCAATTAATTAATTACCTTAATTACGTATAAAGTAGCGAATGGTTTCCTTCATAAACCTCGCGATTGGATGTCATTTACTACAGTGGTGTTGGTTGCACCGTATGTATATTTAGTGACTTTAATGTGATTTATGTTTATGGAGTCCCACGTGCTTTGGGAGCCATTTACTACAATGTAATTAAAATGCTAATATAAGATTCAAGAATTCTCAAGTGTTTTCACTCAATACACACCAAATTTATACAATTAGTATAGTTAATTAAATTTTAGATTATACATTAAAGTTTCTGATAATGATGAACGCATTATTTGATCTGCTTACGTACTAATTTATTATACGTTTAAACAATTGTATTCAATAACAAATATATATATATATATATTCCTGGTACCTGTAAATACATCAAAACATCAAACATATACATATCAAAATATAATTTCCTTCTTAATCGCTATCTGAAATACATATAACATATATGAAATATTACATACGACAAAATCAAATAATATTTACTTTATTTAATGCGTTCATTCATCCAGATGGATTAGCTTTAATAGATCATGATTATATTTTAAATGCAACCTTCATTTAATAATTTTTACTATAATTTCTCTGGGTATAGATTCTTTGAAAGAGACAGGACAGTAGTTTAATTATACTACTAAAATCATAAAGTGTTACTTGACAATAGTTTATCCATTATACTCCATCGGTGCAAGATTTCTAGGTGATGACGATTCTGGATGCGGTGTTCCATTGGATGATGATGATATCACTTTCACTGGCCATTCACTTACGCACACACGTCGTCAACAGAATAGTGTAGGTGTGTTATGTTTATTCACGATTATCCGCATAATTCATCTCGTCCCCGCGTACAACCATCATTAAGTAATAAATGCTTACTCAAGTGTTCAATGTGGAAGGTAATAGTGTGTGGTTGTAGAATAGTTCCTTTAAACAAGTGTGTCTCGATTATTGTAAATTATGAACATTACTGTGTCATTCACGCACATTGTAAATTGTTGTTCGTCATACTGTTTTACTAAGTCGCAAAACGATTCTAATTTTCTAAGTTCAACAAAGTTCAATCCTAACTTCACTATGTCCGTTTAGTTCTCCATACCGCGTACCTCAAGATTTCACGGCTGATCGATATACCGATACACTGTTCGAAAATTCACGTGACTGTTCTTGATACTAGTACTGCACTTAATAAAATTATGAAACTGTCTGCAACATTATAAGATTGATCGCGATAGTTATGTGTCTCTCTAATACTCTTACAGTCCGAAAATATTATAAGACTGAGCAAAAATTATTATAAAACTGCCTCGCGAACTGCTCGGAAAATTATGTAAGACTTTCTAATTTTATTATAAGACTGAGTCTGTCCCGTGTCGGACACTTAGTTTTTATCAACGTCTCCCTACTAGAATTTGGTCTCCAGCTTTGTCCACGCCTAAGATCACCATGATAGGCTGAACAACTACCCTCTCTCAAAATCTTTTCCCACCATTTCGAAGTCTTCTAGTCTTCTACCCTCTGATTTGTTCTTCTCCTGGTTACTATGGAAACTGGCTTCTCCTTCGTTCTCTTCGTAAAATACTCTATTCTGATAGGTGGTTGGATATGTCCTTTGAATCGGCTGTCCAGGCGTTGCTCTCTTTCGGAGAAATGCAAGACATTGCACGCCTGTCAGTCAACTTATTGTCTAGAGTTTTAAGCAAGGGTTGCCCTAACATCCTGGAGTATTGTTCATGTTTGTAACTCCGCGTCCTGGCAATTAACCATTTTCCGTCAAATGTCAGCTGCTGCAGCCACCACGCTTTCTCGTTATAAATCTCAGCATGTCACTTAGACGTTACATCCCGCTGTGCAACATCGTTGCTTCTATTCACAATTTGTTGCTCGCATCGTTTCTATAGAGTGCTACGCTTCTTCAATCCTTTGTGACCTCGCCTCGTTTTTGTCGTGATCTCGTTTCTTAACTAAACCCTTAAATGTATCCTCGCTTCGATTCTGTGTAAACGTGTGAATGAGCCCAAGTACATTGTTCGGTTTGTTTTGGTGTCATAATTCTCCGTTGGTCCTCTCCTGTCAACTTGAGTCGTCGTTCCCTTTGTTACATCGTGCTGAACACAGTTCCATTGTCTGATATTGGCGTTAGTTGTCACCTTTCCCAATTAACTTTGTTTATGGCCCTTATCTTGGAGTCGTTGCCACAGCTGCGTGTGAACAGACTGGTCGAGAAGGAAAATTAAATTTTTAATTTTTCGATCGCTATACCCAGTAACACACGTAGCCCTGTTTACGAAAAATAAACAGCACAAACAGGAAATTATATTCTTTTGAAAGGTATGCCCTAATTTTACCTGTCTTTCCTTATGCTGCACAGCACTAACAGACACCATTAGCCGTTTACAAGGGTTTCGTGCACTTAGTGGTAGCCTAATATTAGACAAGTCTATATTAGTCTTTATATTTGTAAAAATGCTGGGAATTTTAAAGTTATAAATTTTAAGTTCTTTCTTTAAAATGGAAAATAGATAAATAAATTCTGTATTTTTAGACCCAGTGGCGCATGGTGGTTGAAAATTTGGGCGTTGCAGCTGAGTTGGATGGTATAAAATTGTTTTATTCTCTGAATAGATAATTTCCAAGTCTCCTCCCCTCCAAACAATACACAAATAAAGCAAAATAATGCAATTTTAGTGTTACACCCTCATAACCACGAATTTTTGTTGTATAAATATATATTTAAATTTACGATTAAATATTCTGTTACCTGATTTTACACTTTGATTAAAATTTACAAGGTCTGGTGTAGAGCTGCCTACTCTCTTAATTTCAATTTTTTCCTCAGTAGGACGTAAACTGAACAGCGTTTTCGTTAAGTTTACGACAGAATTCATTGCGTCCTACCAGTTAAATAAAATAAATATCTTATACTATGACACATTAATCATTTATATGTACTATTATTTACATTGAAGATGAATTGGACTGACACTAAACAACGAACTTCACAAAAAATTCGACTGACACTAACTAACACAACAACATAATCTTACAAATTCCAAGCTGGGGCACCACGTGTTATTTACCAACAAACAGACTGGTGGCGTACAAGCGGGGTTTGCAGTCCCTAATCACACCTAGCTAGCCCATATCATTGAAATAGAAGCACCCGAGTCTAGCCAGCCAGAGCACTACTCCATTGTATTTCCCCATATAAAAGCGCGTCATAGTTGGTGCATACACCGCGCCAACTGTATGGTTTTTAGTATTGGTCTGCGCTTTTCACTCGGCAAATGATTAATTACGATGATTTAGCTTAAGAACACTATTATTAGTTATTGTTTTATTCATAGGCCTAATTCTATAATATAAAATGCAATTCGGGATTTAATGGAAGTTCTGCAACCGTGCAACCTAAGCACGGGTCGCCATTGGAAATATCATTCTTATGTCATGCGTATTAAAGTAAATTGCAAAAAATAATGTAGGCCTATTACAATTACGATAATTTTCTTGTTAAATGGTGTGATGTTTTAATAACTTTTGATTGCCAAAAAGACATACAGAATAGATGTTCGTTAAATACAGGCTAACCACTTAGACCATTTGGTCTTAACCACTTAGGTCTGTATGTTTGGTTAACAAAAGAATCAACACTTATCGAACAACCTCGAGCTTTTAAGTGTTCAGAACCAAGCTCTAACCAACAACAATATACACTCCGCATTTGCCACACACATACACACAGAAAACCACAGTTACACCAACATAGACACTAATCTCGAAATTTTACATTACTTACCTAAAGGTCGGAAACTCAACACAACTGAACAATACGAAATATATAAACACCACACAACACAACCAAACAACATACTCAACGATCAATTACAATATAAATCACATACACTTTTTGACACAATTTTACAAAAAACAAACATCAAGTTGAATCCCTGCGCCAATCCCCTTCCTCCACACACCACCCCCACTACACCTGCCACACAAAAACCGTTACGAAATGATGGCAGTCTGACTAGAAGCTGAAGAAGGCGGATACGTACGCCGAAACGCGTCGACGAAAAAAGTAAGTTTTCACAAGAAAAAGTTCATTTTTAAATAAGTGTTAGTGCTGTGGAAGAAGAGATGAACAATCAAGACAACTAAAAGAATCAAATTACGCTGTTTATAGGCACATTTAATTATTCTGTTCAGAACTGTGTCATATGTAAAATAAATCTCCTACATTACTGTTAACTTTAATACAATGGGTATCCGTTAGTTACCTTGTAGGCTTAGGCTTATGTATCAGCCGGTGATGGGAACACGAATGAACGATGTTGACTTCACAAGAGCCTTCCTGCCGGGCAGTTCGCTTCCTGGTCGACCTGCTCAATGCCTGTTTCCGGTTCACCGACGTTCCTCTGAAGTGGCGCCAAGCAACGGTTACGATGATCCCGAACCCCGAGTTCGTCGAGATATCAGCCTGCTGTCATCCATGTCGAAAGCTTTCGAACGACTGGTCCAGAGGCAACTCCTAAACCACCTTAAACGGTTCAACATTCTGGTCCCCGAGCAATTCGGTTTTCGAGCCGGGCACTCCTCGGCGCATCAGTTGATGCGATTCGTGGAGACCGTAGCCGAGGCCGGTTGCTCGCGAAAGCAGACCGTCGCCTTTTCCTCTGATGTCAAGAAGGCTTTCGATTGTGTCTGGCATCCTGTCTTACTCTACAAACTCACGGAGATTCTGATTCCGGACACATTGACTTGATTGCTAGCTTTCTTCGAAACAGAACCTTCTGCGTAAGAGTAGATAACACCCTTTCAGCGGAAAGGGCTATTACGGCGGATGTACCTCAGGGAAGCGTCTTGGGCCCCTTGCTTTTCTCTGTGTACGTCAACGATGTGCCAAAGGTGCCCGGAACAAGGTTTGCCATGTTCGCCGACGACACGGCCGTTATCTGGCTCCAGGACAAGGCATTGACTACAACGTTGAGTAGGCAGAGAAATGGAGGCTCGCTTTCAACGCGGCCAAGAGAAAAGCCGTAGTCTAGTCTTCTCCAGACGCAGAATGCTTCTCGACAGACTCTACGTAGACGATACTCCTCTGCCTTGGTCTCGAGAAGTTAAGTACGTTGGGCTCCATCTGGATCGTCGTCTTACCTGGCGGACACACTCCGACCAAGTAGCCCGCAAAACTGCCAATCGTCTTCACAAACTCCGTCCCGTACTTTGTAGCAACTGCATGATCTGCAGCCTAGGGAACTCATTGCCACCGCGTATATAGCGCCGATGGTTACGGTAAATACTTTTGATATAACTGACACCGGCCGTGAAAGGCTTAGAACAATAAAACGTGTTTGTATGTTTAAAAAAGAGTTAGGCCTACTACTATATTAGCGTACATAGCTGCAAAATAATAAAACAGCCTAAAAATTAAGGCATTATCAAAATTCGTCAACCTTTTTCGACCCTCTGTGGGGGAAGGTCCGGTCCCGTTTGTCCCCCCTCTTATATACGCCCCTGGAAGTGTCACTGCTGTGATTTCCATACGGACTACACTGCCTTGATGTGTCTATAAGGGGGGGGGGGTCTATATTCGATGTAAAAAGGTTTCATTGTCATTTAAACAACGTTGAAGTTGAAGTTTAAGCTTGATTTTTATGCTATTGTTACAGACAAAGTACTGCAATGCCCTGTGGGGAGTACGGCCGTGGACTGCACAGCCTGCCACCAGATAGCGGGCGCGTACACGGATGTCATGTTACAGCACAGTGCTACCAACACGCCGGCCGAATCCGCTGCGAATTGAAGATATTTTCCTGTAGATAGTTTGTTTTATTGATAAAATTCTATTGTAATTAAGATTATCATATGATAAACATACAGAAATTATATATATAGAGACAGCAAACATGTCAACCACTCTTATAGTGAAAAATTTCAATTAGCCTAGTGAAAAACACAGAATGCACACGAATTTTATAAAACTAATATCAAAGTAGTGAAAAACATTCCGATAGTTAATATTTAATTACTCGTATATTATGTCCCGCTAAGTGCATTGTGTGATGACATTTAAAGCTGAAAATAATGTTTTATCGTTTTAGTCACAAGTTAAACTTAACATTTTATTTTGAGATGATCTTAATCCAATCACTGTCTTTTGCTATATTCATTATTGAATTAAGATACATACTTAACGTTCAAGAGAAAGAAGTTTTACAACTGTGAACAACGATTGCTTCAAAAATGTTATTATATTATTCTTTGATAGGTCATATTATAAAAATATATTCAGTATATTTCTCGTAATAATTCCTTGTCTGTTAAGGCATGACGAGTTTAGTTAGGACACAGCAATCACTAACCAGGAGAGCCGCTAGGCTGCGTTTTTGCGCCTGCGTGCAATCTTGAATTGGCTGCCCGATGTGTTTCTCCTATCTCAATGTCTGCAAGCCATGGGTTACATAAATAAACCACCTTAAATAACATTTTATTAGCTTATTTTTAATTTCCAAAAATGACCTTTCGCCAGCTACAACGGATACCGTTAATATAAGTAATATTCTTAACACTAGTGCTGTATTCGGGAATGATGAGAACAAACTATACTTTTAAAAAAGTTACTGAAAAATGGCCTATATGGCCAGTTCAACTCAGTTTAAAAGAATTCAGTTAATTAAACAAATCAGTGCCGTCGATATCTGCCTCATCTTGAGAATTGTGTCAAGTTTGTATCTCTACAATATATCCAGGAGTTAGTGTTAAAACTACCCAAGTCTAAGTTTTAATTATGTTCAAGATTTTTTAAAAACGACACTTTTTATGCATTTCTATTTTTCTTTTCACTTTTTAACAGCTACGTAATCAATACAAACACTGTATTAATAATAAAAATTAAGCTTGGAAATCGGTTTTATGACTTGTCACTGCACTTGGAAACCTTTAATTTCAGTTTTACGTGAAATCACATGAGTGAATTCGGGTAGTTTTAGATAGCTTTACTACTGACTCCTCGATATAACTAATTCGTCTTTCGGTTAATTAAAGAAATTACTACTGAAAAATCGAAATACGCTGTCAAATATTAGTAATTTTTCGAATCCGCTGTTCAAAGAATACAAAAAACAAAAAACGCTGCGTTTTGAAAACAAACAAAATTTTACTTTGTAGTTATTTTTTTGGATCCACTGAATCTTCTGGGGCTTCGGGGTCTTTTTTTTTTTAAAGTCCATACAAGTTTGATGTATTATACAAGAAATACGTTACGTGGACGCAATTGGAAGAGTTTGAGACATTAAAACGAGCCGTAATGTTGAGATTGGGTGGGTAAAACATACGTGGTCTTAAGAATAGGCATGCTCGAGTCTCAATTTATGCTTTTCTTTAATAACAATAAATGATTACCACCTAGGAGATGTGTCAACGCATACAACATCCAAAAATATTCTCAAACTTTTTGAAGTCGACTTTTGCCTTTTTCTTTTTTATTTGAGTTTATTTCACATGAGCAGAAACGTCACAGTGTTTCTTCTGGGAATAAATATTAACTGAAAAGAACGAAGATAAAATATGAACAGTTTGAATGATCCAGTTTCTATTCCGTATCGTATGCTTATTATCTCATGGCATTCCACACACACACACACACACACACACACACACACACACACACACACACACACACACACACACACACACACACACACACACACACACACACACACACACACACACACACACACACACACACTTAGGCTCGGTCTTGATTGTATGGTCAAAACGTGTGCGTTGGCTCAGCACCTTTTAAGGCCCACGTCAACATAAGTATTGTACCGGCCTAGGTGGAAAATCGTTCCAACCTAAGTCGTGAAGATGGCAGAGAGGTGTCTGACGAAACGTTGCTGAAAACCCTTTCGGAGGGAAAACACAAACAACGCGGGACCCGATTCGAAACCACACACACACATACAAAATTACATGCTAAGAATTAAAGTTGTACACAGAACTGTTATAACTCTATGGTGTTTTAATTGCACTGAACTCTAACTACAGTTGTCTTGAGTGTAACTAGGAACAGCTCCTGGAGGGTGGGGAGGGGGTGAAAAAAGTTCAGGATTTTCACATATCTTCTTCTTCTTCTTCTTCTTCTTCTTCTTCTTCTTCTTCTTCTTCTCCTCTTCAACGAATAGGTTATATAAACCTGTTCCGGCACCCATCTCATCCTCGGACGACCCACGTCTCAATTCCGAGCTACAAGTATTATAAAGTTTTACATGAACAGGTTACTGGCCTGTTGCACAACCCCCCTACTAGCAGGACCAGAGACTCTTCTGTCAGGGTTACCATACGTTAGCCGAAAGGCCCCTGTTTTGGGGCGCAGGAGATTCGCCCTCACCCCTCGCTTTCTGAGATAGGATTTGGTGTCTTTCTATCAGTTATTCTGATACTGAACGTTTCTTAGTATTTCCAGTGCTCACCTATCGGTATCAGTGAGCACTCTGAGATCCTACGCCACCCAAAATTAAGAAGTTAGAATGGAAAAAGAAAGACACCCTAGCCCTCGATTACTCTAACAGCGTCGGGGTCAGAAAAGAACAAGAGGCGGTCAAGACAGACTAGACAGAAAAGACCAAAGGGGGGGGATCTCACCCCAAGACAAGTTGAAGCAAAGTGAGAATCCAGCTAGGGCACATCGGGATTGTCAAACGCGTATCCACAAGATGTGGACCCCTGATGTGGATTTTTCACATATAATTTAATAAATACATTTTATAAATTCTTTTTGTCGCAAAGTCTTTGAGTGAACCACACAAAGTACGCTGTAAATACGTACAGTAGTTACCAGATGCTGAGTGATTGTCATTATTAAGAAATTATATCTGTTTTATTAATTTACAGTATAGTAGTTCCTTTTATAGGCCTTATTTTAACATACGCAACTGGTTAACAAATAGGCTTACGTTTAGTGACTATGGAATTTCGATAAATTTTTAACAAATCTGGGGGGGGGGAGATTGATCCCCTTGTAGCTACGCAACCGACTGTACCTCTCTCTTCACTTTACTCGACTTTAAATTATCCATAACACTGTAACACTGGTTTTCTTGTGCCTTCCAATATACGAGGGTAAGTCAAAAAGTAAAGGCAAATTTTTAAAAAGGAGCTTTTTATTGTGAAAACAAGATGACAAGTAACATCATTTCTCTACATAATCTCCCTCAACTTCTATGCACTTGGTCCATCTCTTGACAAGCTTCGTAATTCCGTCCTGGAAGAAGATTTGTGGCATCGTGCACAGCCACTCGCGCACCGCCTCCACAACCTCGTCATCCGACGAAAACTTGGATTCACGCAGGTGCTCCTTCATCGGACCAAAAAGGTGAAAGTCTCTTGGAGCTAGGTCAGGACTGTACGGCGGATGCTCCAGCAGCTCAAAACCAAGATCTTGAATGCACTGGATCGTTTTCCCCGCAGTATGAGGACGGGCATTGTCCTGAAGCAAAAGCACACCTTTTGAAAGTTTTCCTCGCTTCTTTGTTTTGATTTTGGGTTTCAGATCTCGCAGTAGCTCACAGTAGCTGTCACTATTCACTGTTTGACCTTAAGGAGTGTAATGAATTAGAAGTGGACCTTTCATATCCCAAAACACTGTCATCATCAACTTTCCTGCAGAAACTTGTCTTTTGAATTTTTTTGCTGTAGGCGAGGATGGATGTTTCCACACCATACTCTGCCGCTTACTCTGTGGTTCGAAGTGATGGACCCACGTCTCATCAGCGGTTACTATGCGACTGAGAAACTCTTCTCCTTCCTCTTCTAAACTCCTTAAATGTGATTTCGAAATTTCCAAACGTTTCTGTTTGTGCTGGTCTGTCAGTCGATGTGGTACCCAACGAGCACACACTTTGCGATAATTTAGTGATTCGTGGATGATTGCAACTGCTGAACCGTGGCTAATGTTCAACGCATGCGCAATATCATCAATTTTGACACGACGATCATCATGAATCATTCGCTCAACTGTCTCGATGTTCTTGTCCGTCTTCGAAGTGGATGGCCTACCTAAACGCTCTTCATCGCAGATAGATACACGACCATTTTTAAAGCGATTTATCCACTCATAAATTTTGCGTTCACTAAGACAGCTCTCACCGTACTGCTGCTGCATTCTGCGAATAATCTCCGCAGGTTTAGTCCCTTCAGAGTGCAGAAAACGTACCACTCCCCTAATTTCTTCCTTGGTGCACACGGAGAACGGGGCACTCATAATAAAATGCCCTGAAATCACTACGAATGGAGCTGAGCACTGAAACAACACAGCTAAAGAAAAAAAAATTTGAGGTTATGATATGTCATTGTTCAGTCAGTGCTGCCATCCATTGCAGCAGGTAAAATAAAATTTGCCTTTACTTTTTGACTTACCCTGTATATGCACTAATCACAACCTGCATCACCATGCACTCAGTTGCACACTAGAACACATTTAACTATAAAGTTAAACTGCAATGTGCGTGTGAATTAGTTAGAAAACATTGATTCGTACTTTGTCTGGTATAACTGCGCAAGTATAGTTTACAGTTATAACAAAATAATAACACTAAAATACGATGTTTAGACTTAACTTCCGATGGTACGTGAACACTATCAGAAGGCTTCGATCCGACTATTACCATCTTCAGACTTAACTTTCGATGGTACGTGAACACTATCAGAAGGCTTCGATCCGACTATTACCATCTTCAGACTTAACTTTCGATGGTACGTGAACACTATCAGAAGGCTTCGATCCGACTATTACCATCTTCAGACTTAACTTTCGATGGTACGTGAACACTATCAGAAGGCTTCGATCCGACTATTACCATCTTCAGACTTAACTTTCGATGGTACGTGAACACTATCAGAAGGCTTCGATCCGACTATTACCATCTTTAGAATTTATCACACAACGTTTCAACCACTAAACAATTTGTGTTCATCTTCAGTTGTAAGTTAAACTACGTAGTTGATTCGATACAAACTGATACAAACTGAAGTGTCCCCGAGATTCGTTTGCTAGCAACTGTAAACCTTAAAAAACTATCACACCTGCAAAGTTAAACACAACCATAGAAAAATTACACTGGTAGACACATGTTTTGTCCCAGCTAATATTTTTACTGCTTTTGTGTATTATTATGCGAGAAATTCAAATTTACAATCAGAATTTATCTATCACATATAGCTTTTTAGTTATAAATAGGACGTATTATCATATAGTCTAATATATGATTATATTATATTAACACTATAACATTATATTATAATGTTAAAAACTTAATTTTACAAAATAAAGAATACTGAAAAGCAGTCGTATGCGTGTTTAATTACATATGGATATACAAACAAAAGATACAGTCGAATATATTTTCATCTGTTGAGTGCGTGTTTTATCAGTAGTGGCGTTGTAGCATGGATTGGTTGGTGCAGGAGGTATTTTCCTGTCTGCTTGCTGGGTACATAACGTTTTGCTGTTTTCTTTGTGAATGGAATAGCAGAGATCGTAAAAACCAATTCAAAAAAAAGTCATGGCTTTTGCGCAAATCTCTTAAATCTGGTGGAAAAAATATTGGAAATACTCCTTTAGTTGATCCTATAGAGATCTTCACATAAAATTATGTGCAAAGAAAAGTTTCGTGAAAACCATGGACAAGAATGGACGAGGTTTTCTATATTTGAAAGAGAAGTTTCCCAAAATCAGCGATGCAAAAATTTTTGAAAGCTTTTCGAAATCAGCTGTGGAAGAATATTTGTAGGACCCTAGAGAAAAGATCTAATGAAAGATGAAGAGTCTGAAGGCAGGTTGAATGATTTAGAAAAGAGTGCATGGGTTTCTTACAAAAACATAGTGAAATACTCTTAGGCAACAAAATGTCTGACAACTATAGGGATCTAGTTAATCAGTGTCTGAAAGCTTATGAAGATTTAGGGTGTAACATGTCTTTTAAAATCCACTTTCTCCATCCTAATTTGGCTTTATTTCCCGAAAACCTGGAGACCGCAAGCGATGAGCACAGTGAACGATTTCATCAGGAAACTGCAAACCTAAAATAAAAGTTATCGGAGAAAGTGGAGTTCAAGTAAACTAGTAGATTACTGTTGGACTCTCAAACGGACATTCCAGAGGCAAAATATTCCAGGAAGGCTTCAACTACCACCTTTTAGGTGTACGAAATATACTGTTTAGTAATATAAGTTTTTTTTTTTTTTTTTTTTTTTTTTTTTTTTTTTTTTTTTTATTGAAACTGGTCTAAAAGACCAACCATCAATTTACATCTAATGTTATAATTTAAGTTACTTATACAGTCGCCCACTGGTGTACTATATATTACTTTCTAGATTTCTGCACACACTGCACTACACTAATTCAAAAGTTTTAGTTCTCTTCAGCCTTCTCACTGTATTGGTGTTGTCAAGCAATTGAATAGCTTCTACATTGATATGCTGGTGTAGTCTAGATTCGTGCTTTGCAGCAAACCTTTTAATTTCACTGGCGACATCAGGGATCCTAAGGTTTCGATGTAGATCACTATTTCTGATGTACCATGGAGCACTTACCATGTTCCGTAGCACTCTATTCTGGAAGGTTTGAATACATCTAATGTTCGTTTCTTTCGCACAACCCCACCGTTGAATTCCATAAAGCCAAATTGGTTTCAGAATTTGGTTATATATCAGAATTTTGTTGTGTATTGACAACTGAGAATTTCGTCCCAAGAGCCAATACAGTTGTCTATATTTGAGACCAAGCTCCGTCCTTTTTTTTCTGATGTGCTCCTTCCATCGTAGCTTTGTATCTAGGGTCATCCCCAAATATTTGGCAGTGTTTGCATATGGTACTACAACACCATTTAAGGTAACTGGAAGACTGTTCTCTATTCTTTTGTTTGTAAAATTGATATGGACAGATTTCAGTTTATTAAGCTTAATTTTCCATCTCCTAGTCCACTGCTGTATCTGATCACTAGCATCTTGAAGCGTGTTGGTAGCTTCACCTAAGGTCGAACCAATCGCCATTATAGCTGTGTCATCAGCGAAAGTAGCAACAGTCACATTCTCTGGCTGTGGCAGATCACATGTAAACAACAAGTAGAGGATGGGCCCCAAAACAATCCCTTGGGGCACACCTGCCCTCACTTCTCTTAGCTCAGAATAGTCATCTTCCTGTTTGACTCTAAATAATCTTTCCGATATATATGATTTTAACACGTCAGCATATTGTTTTGGTAGCATTTTATTAAGTTTATGTATTAAACCTTTATGCCAAAATTTATCAAAGGCCTGAGCCACATCGAGGAAGATTGTCGAGCAGATTAGCTTTTTTTCTAGTGCTTTCTCTATTGTGTCTGTTATTCTATGTACTTGGTCTATTGTGGAATGTTTTTGTCTGAACCCGAATTGATGATTTGGTATCAGCTTTTTTCTCTCTATTACTCGATTTAGCCTTTGCAACAGAAGTTTTCAAAAAGCTTTGATATAGTTGGCAACAGTGATATGGGCCGATATGATTTGGCCTCATTTGGCGGTTTGCCTGGTTTACGTAGCATAATAACTTCTGCCACCTTCCAGACACTAGGAACATGCTTTAGCCTAAGTGCCGCATTGAATAAATATGTAAGCATAACAATCCCTTTCTTAGGTAACTGCTTTAAGATCTCACCTGTAATGAGGTCAAAGCCAGGTGATTTTCGGGGGTTCAAGTTTATCTTGATCTCCTTAGCTACCTCTTTTGGGGTGACCAGTTGAATATCCTCCTCTTCATGATTTGTATCTTCATCTAACTCTGTATCAGACTGGGTATTATTTGGCTTAAAAATGTCAGCTAGATGTTCAGCAAACGCTTCAGCTTTTTCTTTATTATCTCTAGCCCATGTACCGTCGCTTTTTCTAATAGGTGGTACTTGAGTGATCGACCTTTTAAGCTTCCTCGTTGCTTTCCACAACGAGTACTCTGTATCTGCATCTGCTGTTAGATTTTCCAAATAGGAAGCTATTGGTGCTTCTTTTAACTTCTGTATTACACGCTTTAGTTGTTGCGATTTGTTGTTAAGTACAGTTTTATCATTTGGGTCACGAGTCTGTTGCCATTTTCTTCTAGCTCGCCTCTTTTCTTTGACAAGTTCTCTTATCTCTCTAGGATAGTTGTTACCAACAATTCCATGGGTGATTTCTCTCGTATTGTTCCAGGCTGTAGTTTGAATATTATAATTAAACTTCTCGGCTTCTATTTCTAATTGCTGCTTAGTCCTCAACTGAACATTTAGTTGTATCTTGCCTTCAAGTTCTAATTTGAAGCTTTCCCAAACAGTAGTTTTGTTAACTAGGCTTGGTTTGTTTACTTTTTTTATTATTCTTTCACTCAGCGTCAGGATTACTGCTGAATGATCAGAGTCAAGATCAAAATTCTCCTCGATATCAATAAAGTTCTGCGAGACCCTCCTTGATATGAAGAAATCTAATAGATCTGGAATTTTATTAGGATCTGTAGGCCAGTAAGTAGGTTTGCCTGTACTGTGGAAGCTACAACCTGTTTCTTGTATTGCTTTATTAAGCTCGCTACCTTTAGTTGTTGTTAATCTGGATCCCCAATCTACATGTTTGGCATTGTAGTCTCCGCCTACAATGAATCTCTCACCTAGGTGTAATATAAATTTCTTGTAATCTAACTCCTTTAGGTTGTGTCTTGGAGGACAGTATATCGCACCAACAATTAGTTTTTGCTTGGTGGATTTGATTCCAACTACAGTGAGTTGGATTTCTGCAGTCTGAAGGTGACACTCCTCATAGTGGTTAATCCTATTCTTAATAATAATAGCACTTCCTCCTTTGGCTTTATTATCCGGATGAATTGTTTGATATACCTGGTATCCATTTATTTTTAAGCATGACTGATTTGTTAAGTGTGTCTCTGATACTAGACATATATCAATGTCTTGTGCCTTGAGGAATAATTGTATTTCTTGCTTTCTATTCTGGATACCGTTGGCATTCCAGGTAGCTATCCTTAGGTCTTTCTGGTCCATTGATTAGTTCTCTGTGGGATTGTGCCCGGATTTCTGGCTTCTAATCTATCTAGTCTATCCAACACTATTTTCATCATGTCCATCATATTCTGCATCATTTGCACCATTGATGAATCATCATTTTGAACTAAAGTCTTGTTAGCTTTAACTGTTTGAGCAAAGGACATTTCACTATTGATTTTATTAGCTGTGAAAGTTGTTGGTTGAGGTTTTTTAGGTCGTCTCTCACTTATTAAAGTATTGAGTCTTATTTGAAGTTCACGTGCAACCAAACAACCCCTGTAGCTAGCAGGATGTGCTTCTGCACAATTTGAACACTTTGCTGGCACATCTCGTTCTTGCTGGCAATCGATGGTCCTGTGATTGCCTGCACATTTAACACAGGTAGGTCCATGTTGGCAATACTTATGAGTGTGACCATATCTTTGACACCTTTTACATTGTGGTATCAGTTTGTTACTCCTGAGAGCTTCAATTTTTATTTTCATATGACATAAATATTGAATATCAAATATTTTTTTTATATCCTCTGATCTGTCAAACGTTAGCATAAATAATGGCAAATGTATGATTTTTTCCTTGCCGTCAACTTTAGTCTTTCTAATTTTATTAACTACTTCAAGGACTTTATATCCTCTATTCAATAACTCCTCTTTAATCTCTTCTGATTTGCATGTTGGATGCAAGTTACGTGCCATGACTCTTATTGGTCTGGTCTGTTTATTTTCATAAGTATGCCATTCCAACTTACTTTCTTTTAGGAGTTTTGTCAGTCCTCTATATTCCATTTCTGTGTCTACATTAATTTTCAGCTGATTGTTGTTCATCATGCTGGTGTTAAATTTCAGATCTTTTGATTTCAGTTTCCGACTTATTTCTATGTAATTTTCCACATTGCTCAGTATCACTGGCGGTGGCTTAGCCGATTTTTTTTACATTTTCTTTAGTCCTCTTACTTTTGTTTATTGGACTGGTTTTCGGTGTTTCTGGTGATTCCGTAGTTTTCCTTTTACGTTTTTTATTCTTTTCCAGTATCCAAGCAGTTTCTTTGGCCACGATTTCTTCCTCTTCTTCCGAGTTGGCTGGACTATAGGATACCCTAGGCTGTAACTTCTTGATTTCTTCCTGTAGTCGTCTGATTTCGTTATAAGCAGAATTAAGCTGAGCCTCCAGTCTGCTTATTGTGTCCTCTGGGACTTCCAGTGTTGGTATCTGTGCGTTTTGTTTTTCCAAGCTACAGTTTATATTAGTTGGCGGAGACCTTGCCACCAACGAACCTCTTCTAAACGGATCCTCACCAAGCAATAGCTGCCCCCCCCCCAGAATCCATGGGGCCGACCTCCGAAGAGGGTGGATTTGCCAGGTTTTTACCTGATCTGCCACCTGGGGTAGTCATTCCTTCTTTTGTTTTCTCCATTGCTTTAATGTTTATCCAATAAGTACAGAGTAATAGAAATATGAAACTGAAAGACCCCTAGCCCTCGGTAACCTAATAGCGTCAGGGTCGGAAAGAACAAGAGTTGACCAAGAGAGGCCAGAGAGAAAAGACAAAAGAGAAGGGGTCTTACTCAAAGTAAGTGGAAAAAGAGTAAGCCCAGCTAGAGGACCGTGGGAGAGCCACCTCCCTTTCTACCAAGCGGTAGCCTCCACGGATCATTGCCCTGTTAGCCAGCTACAGAGTAATAGCTGTTGCCCGCTCCCCACGTGGCCAAGGTGTAGTAGGCTCGGACGTAGGGCTGGACTTTGGGGAGCAATAATATAAGTGAAAATGTTTAGATGTAAAATTTTAACCTATGTGCCACAAAAACCCCCTTATGTTATAGAAAAAAGATTTTCATTTCTTAACTTAGCAGAGGAAATACTGTAGAGATCAGCTAATAAAATCTTCGGGACAGAAAAAAATTTATTTTTTGTATATAAAAAGAACGGTTCGTTATCGTGTAAGTCGGCTCGGGAAGCACAACCACGCTGACGCAACAACGTCTGAGACAAGTAACACAACGTTTAATGAGTCCGACCACAACTAACTAACCCCCCGCCACCACGACATACGTACTCTTGGAAATTCCGGCCACCAGAAGCGGAGCGGAGCGGAGTGGACTGAGCTTGTAAAATCGAAACAATGTTGTTCAATGAAAGTGCGGCCACCGAAAGCTGAGTTGAGTGGAGTGAAGTGAAGCGACGTCGCTCGGGTCAACTCCGCTCAGCTTTGCCTCGGCCGAGGTCCGTATGGAAGCTGACTCCGCTTCCCCCACCACACCACCTTCCTACCGACAACCATAGGACAATGATTCTTTTTCAACAATTTTTGTAACTTAATAATTGATTTCTGTAAACTTCTATTGTTCTAATTAATATATAAATAAAAATTACCTTAAACAAATCGCTAACTTCTCTTTTGGTCCTATCGCCTTCCGATAATTTGTATCACATGCTGTTATATCATTATTAATAATATCCAGAAGTTCGTTAAATTGGTCGCGTGACATTCTGAAATAATTTTTAAATTGATCAGCGGTCAAATCATCAAAAATAGTGTGAAATTCACCGCAGTTTGAAATTTAGCACGTCTGACATCACCGAGGTTATAAACGCAACTCGAGTACACTCCGCTTTCTATTGCCGCCCCCTAAGTGACTCAGCTCAACTCCACTGCGCTCCGCTTCGCTTCACTCCGCGTCTGGTGGCCACCTAGCATTAAACTAGATCGTAGATACATGTTCACTAGGCTGACTGATACAATTATGCCATAACAAGATGCATGTATGATTTTACGTTGATAAGTAGGCCTATTAGTTTTCCGTCCAACGACGTCAACTCGATCCCACAGGGTTTTATGTTGCTCATTTCGTACGTGTTCAGCTAATTTAAAAATGTTATAACACTAAAAATATAATAATGTAGATGATAGTTTCTCTGTAGACGTAAGCATGATGTAGGCGTAAGCATGATGTACGTTATAGGCTTACATTAAGATTTCATAACTAATTAGAGCAATTTACTTGAATTTGAAACTGAAACTGAGCATTCAAAAACATTTATTTTTAAATACACACACAAATTGTAATATACGAGTATATATCTATATCTGTAATTAAGGCTAATTTAGAGCGAATTTTAAAATAAAATATTAGATAGACTATTATATATAGCTTACTATTAATATTAGTAATATATACTATTAGATAGCTTACCTACAAACTGTATAGTGTAAAATATTGTAACTAATAATAATAACACGGATTCTGTAAAATTTCAATAAGAGTTTTATCTTTTTGCTTTGCCTACCATTACATTGTGTATTTTGTGTAATTATGTAAATATGTCAAGTTTCATGTATAGAAAATACGAAGAAAACCTTAACAATACAGTATATGCATGATCATATGTAACCCCAGGAAACTGACGCCGTCTTGAGGAAAGTGTAAACGTTTATTCAACTCCCAGCAGAAGTGTAAAAAGGCGATATTATTACTTTTCCCCGAAATTTGTGTGTGTGTGTGTGTGTGTGTGTTGGCGTAGTTGCTCTAATTACGTAAGCTTGAGCCCCGCACAATAGTTTGCGTCATTCTTTTCATACCGATCCAGTGTAGACGTTGAATTGATTATTGTGAATCAGTTCTGTGTACGTATTTCAGCATGACGTAAGTACCTACGCAATATGTATTGTTAGATACGTGTGCGTGCGTGTGCGTGTGTGTGTGTGTGTGTGTGTGAGATAGAGAGAGAGAAAGAGATCGGTAGGAGGGCGAGTATATTGAATAATACCTCGTAACCACGGTTCAGCTAGCTTCCATTGTAATTCATTCAACATACCCAGAAATGTGTTGTAATACGTTTTGTAAAATTATTTGGTAAAAACTTGAGGTGTGCTAAACTAGTATTTAACAGTAACAAGTACGAACGAAACCGTTCCAAAAAAATAACACGTACCTGTTATCATATAGGCCTACCTATTATACAAATACCTGTTATTATATAGGCCTACCTATTATGCTTATACCTGTATTATATAATTTGTTATAAGAAATAAATTGAAACTAAAAGTATTAACAGTGTTACTTTACACTGTGACTTTACTAAGCTGTTAATGTTTAAAAGAAAATAAGAAATAAGAGAATTTTTAGGCCTATCTCCCTTTGCGAATACTAATGTAAATTTACACTGGGACTAAACAAACTGACATAGATTTAATATTAAATTATTGATTATATTTTGGTTAGACAAATCAGTTGCAAAACTCAGACAATCAAATTTAGAGTGCACGAAATAGCACAAAAAATAATTTCAAAAATATTAACGTGTGACGTGCAGTGAAGTTAAAGTCATCTCCTAAATCATATTAACAAATAGTATTTCTTTTATGAATTTGCTAACTGCTATAATTTTTATTGTTCGACTAAGCTTTTCGTCATCACTGACATCTTCAGGTCTTCGTTGTTTAAGACCTGAAGATGTCAGTGATGACGAAAAGCTTAGTCGAACAATACAAATTATAGCAGTTAGCAAATTTATAAAAGAAATAGTAAGGATGGCTGCTAATTTAAACAATACGAATAACAAATAGTAGGTTATAACTATATGGCCAATCAGCCACTCTGTAGGTTATAACACAATATAATTTGCTTTTTCAAAATTTACCGAGTTGATTTCTAGTATAATATATAATTTGTTATTTTAATCTGTATTAAATATCTGCATAACACACGAGAATAAACGTAACATAAGTACGATTTTTTTTCCATTTATTAATGCTTCGCCTCTTTGGCATAGATATTGTGAACCTCGCTGTTTTCCTTCGTCTCGTACTTGTATGGCAATCGGCAAATGCGCAGAATCAAGTATTCAGCACCAATAACTGTGACTTTGTACTCGTAGTAGGCCTACTCGTTTATTCGTGAGTTGCGTGGGACCCCCCCCCCGGTCCCACGACTCGGAACCGCGAGGCCGCGAGTAATCGGAACGGGTATGTCGACTTTTCAGTTATCGTTGAATCGAAACAGGTATTTCAGCGTTTCAGTCACTGTTACATCCGTTTCACAGAAATAATTGTTCCAAAATACCTGTTATAGGTATATCGGCCCACCTCTAGTAGAGACATTCTGTCACGATAACTTCAACCTGTAGGTATCTCTATAGTTTGTTTAAACACTGAGCCAGTAACATACTCTAGCCGAGTCTAAGTAAGTCTGTTCACGTGATTTTGTTCCATAAACTAATGACAGCGTATACCAGGAAGCTTTCGCAACTGTTTATTGTGCGCGACCGTTGCTGGTACGCGGGATATTTATGCCTTCATCCGTAGACTAAATTAAATCTTATGAATCACCGAGTAGAAAAACCTACAAATATCAGGGTCTTTGATTACACACATAGGCCTGTCTTCTTATTCTTCAGCACTACAGCCCAACGTGAGCCCTGGCTTTTTCTTCTTCTTCTTCTTCTCCACATCAAGGTAAAGGCTTACAGCCTGTTCCGCCTTCACTGAAGCCATCTCTTCCTTGGTCTATCTATATCTCGTCTTCCTTGCGGTCTGTATCTTATTACTTGTTTAGGTAGTCTCATATCTTTCATTCTCTCGATATGCTACCTGTGTTTTTCCCCTTCCCTTATTCTGCTGGCCATAGAATTTAACTCGGTTCTTATGTCTTCATTTCGCATTTGATCTCTAATGGTGCAACCTTTGGTTTTTCTCAAGAACTTCATTTCACTTGTTTGTATTCTTCGTTCGTTATTTCTCGTCGTTGTCCAAGTTTGACTTCCATAAGTTAAAACAAACGCTGCTATCTTGGTGACTTTCCTTGTCTTATTTCCAAGTGTTCTGTGTATACAGGAAGCCCTGGCTTTCAACACGAATCTTCTGCAATGTCTCCTGTCCATTGCCATCTTAGTGTAACCCCTCAAATCCGTTCTTCTCAGATTTTGTAGCCCATCATCCAACAACTATCTTATCCTAGGTCGGCCCCTCTTTCTGCTTTTATAGACCAGCGCCCTCAGAATTTTCTTTGGCATACGTTGATCATCCATCCGCTCTAGGTCACCTAGCCATTGTATTCGTTGAGCCTTTATGAACCTTACAATCTCTTCGTGATTCAACAGCTCACTTATCTCCTTGTTGTTTCTGATTCTCCATTCGTCATCTTCTTTAACCGGGACATAAACACGTCTTAGGATCGTTCTTTCAAACATTCTTAGTGTTTCTTGTTCCTTTTTATCAGCGTCCAAGTCTCGCCTGTACGTCCACAATTCCACCCCGGAACATACGACCCAGCCAGTTGTTGGCTTTTTTTCACTCGGGATTTTCACAGTGACTTCGTCTTTCAAGGACTGCTCTTCTCTGTGTTATATCTAGTCGCTTCTGAAATTTTATTCCGTTAGTTGGCGTTAACTGATTGCTACATTGTTGACATCTATAGCGCTATAGACTGCTGCTACACTTCTTCTTGCATACCACATTGATTGATCTCCACTATTTTTACACTAACGCTATACTAGTAAACCGTGGCACGTATTAAAAGTGAATCGTTTTCACCTGCACACGCTTTTCCAGTCACTTCAGATGAAAACAAGATAAATCCCTAATGCTCATAGCGTGCAAGAAGGTTATATTCGTGATTTAAACGTTCGGAACACGCCTCGTATAAAAAACGCAATTTTTGGATAATTCTGGGGCGAAACTTTAATGCCCTGTTTCACCGAACTCTGTTAGCCTAAAGGGTAAACAATTGATAAAAAAATGAATTTTTGAGTTTTTTATAAATTAAAAAGATATAGAATTTTCTGTTTAAATGGTATAATTAGTTCATCTGTAGCACGCTTGTAAGTATTTAAAAATAATTTTTACAATATACTCCTCCATTCAATAAGTGGACGTGACACGTCGTGTCAGTTTGCCATAGATTTGATTCAGTGACAAACTTCTCATTCAAACTTCCCCCCATATTCCAAAGAACTATATTTTTTGAGTGAGAAAGACTAACCAGACAAAGAATGAAAGGAATAAAGGGGAGACTCTATTAATATATATCAAGTGACACTGACAGCCTATCCTATGGTCCAGGACTCCACTGAACATGGAGTTACAACTTTGATCAACGATTACCGTAAGTTTACATTTCTGCTATATAAGAAAAATATTTTTTCATAAACTATGAGAGCTAAAGACCTCACATTTTCAGAGTTTGTACATCACGCTAAATTACACATTGTACCGTAGTATTCTTTTCATAACTTAATAATTGTAGATTTTATGTTGTAAGGAATTGTGAGAAATAATGTAGTGATTCTTAAAGTACAAGAAAACTAATATTTCCTACAAAAATGCAAATATCCCAAAATCGCTATGAGGCACCTGTAAAAAATAGTAATAAGCTACAGGAAAAAAATCAGTTTGCTAATGCTAATAATTTAGAAGAAAACGTTCCTGTTATTAGAGCTTCCGGGTCCCCTTAAGAATCTAGATGAATCATCAAGGATTTAACAGAAAACAAACACATCTCACAAAACTAAAGTAAATATAACGACCGTTAGATTTGTAAGGTAACTTAACAGTAGGTACACTTAAAATCGACAATTATATCACGATAGCGACTGTCGTGTTAACCAGCCTTTTTCTAACCGCGTCCAAACGGGCGTTGATGAAACGGTTATTAAGTTAACAGCTGTTAAAAAGTTTATCGCCAATTTACCAGTTTACAAACGGTCCGTTAAGAAAAAGTTAGCAAAAGGTTCGTGAAACGGACATAAATAAATTGATGAATACGAGGCAGTCAGCGGAAAGTGAGAGAAATGCGTGATAGATATTTCCGTTCATTCCCGTTATACTGAAATTTAATCAAAGAAATAAGCTGACTTGTATACTAGTAAGTAGGCCTATAAAAGTTTATCTACATAAACAACTTATCTGCAAATATATTTCTTAAAAACCTAATTGCGATAATTCTGTATGTATTTCTAAATTATAAATAGTCTATGATACTTCAAAATTGCGTAGTTATTATAAATACTGCTTATTGTAAAAATATAAATATTAAATATATAAATAAATAAATATTATTGTTACGAATAAAGTGTCTGTTTCGTTAATTTGTACCTTTCACAAATATTACCCCATACTTTGATTAAACAAAGTAGAAAATGTAAGGGTGAAATACATAATGTAAGGGCACGGTTACACGAGCGTTTTTTCCGCCCGTGCACGTGCATGGAGTTGTAAAAACGAACAGTGGTCACACGTGGACGGACGGAAGTGTAGTCACATAGTCGGTTTATAATCGTACGGCAGCGTTGGGACGTCTCGGACGCGCATCCCTACAGCTTTGGCTATAAAGGTTAAATGTGTATATAAAGGTTAAAACGCAACTGCACAGAAACGTCCGTGTTTAGATTAAAGAAAACAATGGTTGTCAGTAGTATATAAATCTATATTAAGCAAATTTTTTACATTAGGCCCTACATATTTTTTTTCATCAAGATATCAACACACCATGGATACCAGATTTAATTACCATAGTAACAAGTAAATAAAGAAATGTTATTTAGCGGCATCTTTGAACAGTCCGTGTGACCACCTTCGTGCGTGTTATAAACGCACTAAAAACGCAGCAGGTTGCGATTCGATTCGGGAGACCTTAAAAATGTAGCAGAATTTACGACCCGTGTGACCAATTTCATTGCCGCCTGTGTGTTACATTCAATGCGTTTCCCAACCGCACGCAAACGGGCGGGAAAAAAACTCGTGTAACCGTACTCTCAATGTAAATATTTACATGCAATGTAAGGTTTAAGGGGATGCGTAAGACTGGATGATGGGTATAATACGTTGCATGTATAAATTGACACTTGTTTTTAATCGTTGGAAAGATTAGAAACGACAGTATCGGCCTGGACTTCTTAAAAGGCGGCTGTCTCGTCATGGGCGGGGATTCGATTTAAGAAAAGCTGAAATAGGACTTGCGACGGGTATATTCACTCTGGGACTAACGAGTATCCGAAAGCTGAACTTCAGAAGGCTATTTGTATAACACGCCTTTTTTTCATCTTGTTATTTGAATTAGCGATCTCTGTAATTGCAAACTTTGTCTTGTTTACTCGCTGAACTGCTACTTGTCATGTTACGGAGAAGGCTTTTCAGTGTTTCCACCATTTTTAAGCTCTAAACAACGACCAAATTAAACCAGGTCCTAAACCAGGTACGTAAGAAATGAATAAACATTTTGTCATAGCCTATTCGCAACGAGGCGCTGTCCACTCTGCATCTCGAATTCGGTGTTCAATTTCTATCGGCGGTTCTCTAACACGCCTGAAGTTCTTGGTGCTCACTACATTGGCCTGAGAATGGGACTTTAACGAAATCTCAGGTCAGTCGTATTCAAACGGCCTAAACGAGATTTCTTAGGCACGTAGCAAACCGCAAAAGAAATGTCGATGCACGGCAGGAATTATAAATATTATGAGTATATTGGATACGACTGCCCAGTATCGGCCAAAATGGTTGGAACATCGAAACGAAAATGATTGCTGTGGGACGTGCGAAGAAGCGTTGGAGTGTATCAGCTCTAGTCTGTCTGCTTGGGACCGGAACAAACCTTTATTTTGTTTAATCCTTGTTGAAGATAATGGTGACAATTGGAACCTGACGTACTTCCAACTGAAATTAAAAGATTGTGAGTACTACTGGTTGATACAAACGTTAACGTTTCACGCGGTGACGAGTTACGTAATTATAGAAGCGTCAAAAAAAACAAGTGACACGCCGCTGCTAGGCATCGAGTGTTCCAAGTGTAACTATGGACTCGGATATAACGACAATAAACCTTTCCCTTTACAAAATGTATTACTTTGGTTTGTCTGTGAATGGAATATTGTTACAGACTAACTCGTCGCTGTTGAATAATTCATAAAGTGATTATTTTATTGTAAGAAGAAGTATGCGAGGGGCAGCTGCTGCTACCCTCTGGGGACCATATTAGCTTGGCTACACCCGTATAAGTAGCAGCATCCCTCCCTGCTCCGTCCCGTCCCTTCATTATTATGTTTAACACATTTATTTCTTTCGCTTTATTCTTTTCTCACCTATTTCTACTTTTTGCAAACAAACTTTAGGCTTTGTGCATACCCAGTTCCGTCAAGTGAGAAGGATTTATAGTGTAGTCTGTCTGCGGGCGTAACTCTTACGTAATTCTACTTTCTCGTAACAACAGCAACTGGTTTTCGTGTATCCAATAGATGCAATGTGTGTGTTTGGGGTCTGATATTCTAAAAACACCGCTTTATCTTAGATTGCTGCTTTAAGTTAGAGCGCTTAACCGTTTCAAGTTAAATTGAGAGGAAATATTTAATAAACTAATATAAATTAATAATGAAGAGTCCGGTAGGCGAGAAGGTAAAGAATGCGGAGATAGCCTATACTCTTTCCGTTCTTAGTTCAGTCGGGATGTAAACAAACAGGCGTGGCACATCTGCAAGCTGTTTGCTGCTTGAATTAGAGGCGTGCCTCATTGACAGAAGCAGTACAGACAGGGTACATATAATGTTGATAGCGTATGAACGCATATAAACTTTGGTAATATTACATCACTGACAAAAATTTACAGGCATTGCACAAATGCAATGCACAGAGAAGGGCTTTCAAAATGCTTCAATAAATCTAAAAAATATATATATTTATGTTCATTCACCATTCTATGAATTCATTCTTCATTCACCAATCAATGAATTCATTCTTCATTTACCAATGTACAGATTATAAGTTAAATGTAGTCGCATAATGTGTCCTACGTTATTGACAACAAAGAAGTAGTTTCTATGGAAACTCATCGGTTCCCATTTTCGATAACGCATCAGCGATCGGCCGCAAATATGCGATACGTCCTTATAAACATTTTCAATGTTAAAATAAAATTTGTGTGTCTATGTCGAGCAACAATGAAATATTTTATAACAACATTTAATGGGGTTTTTTCATTCACTGTTTAAAAATCGCAACAAAACGAAAAATTGTAGTAAAGTTTATTTAATACGAAACACATCAAATACAGTTTTATTAAATACGCACTGTGACACTCGTACACTGAAATTATGGCTGATATATACTATCGATTATAATCGATACTTTCAGTCAGGTGTTAGAAATATGGAATTAAATACCCATAAACAAAGATGATTAAACGGCGTAATGCAGAAAACACTAGTTGTCACAGTATAAGAATAGAGACGCCCTGTTGCGCTCTCTTTTCTTTTGCTACCCCACTATAAAAATGGTCATAGTATCCAAGGTTTTCAGAGCCGGTCCCTTTTTTCTTAGTTTCTATGAGTACAGCTATGTCTATGTTGGCATTGTTCATTTCATAAATAACGTCGTTTAGTTTCTGAGAGAGACCTTGTACGTTCCAAGTACCAAAGTTCGGTGTCCTATTTCGTAGCTTAAGTCGTGTCCATTTTATCCAATCCTTCCGAGGCTTAGAAAACACTAGTTGTCACAGTACGTTTTAAGATATACTTGGAACAAACCCTCAAAACCTGGAAAAAGAAATGCCATAAAATGGGGATACCTCTAATTGACAACACAGTGTACACACCGTGTTTCGCTGACGACCAAGTCGTGGTAGCGCAGGACTATCACGACATGGAATACATGACACGAAAACTTATAGAGGAATATAAGCTATGAGGTCTTGAAGTAAACACAAAAAAAACGGAGTATATGTTCATTGGTGGGGAACAGAAGAATTTAATTTTAGAAGACGAACAAGAAATAATAAATTGCACTAGCTATAAATATCTAGGAACAGCAATTACACAAGATGGTAGTCTAGATAAAGCGATAAGAGAGAGAAATAACTTGGGAAGAAAATCAATAGCATTGCTGAACAACATATTTTGGGACCAACAAATATCAAAACAAAATAAACATCGTAATACAATGCAATTGTGAAACCAATTACGTCATACGGGTGTGAAATATGGCCAATAATACAAAGAACAGAAAAGTTGTTGGAGGCTACTGAGATGGATTATTGGCGAAGAGCGGCAGAGAGGTCAAAACTGGAAAAAGTAAGAAACGTCAGAATCCGGGAGATAATGGGGGTACAGTGCTCTATTATTGACGACATAAGAACAAAACAGCTAAGATGATTTGGACATGTGCAAAAAATGCCGGATAATCGACTCCCCAAGCAAATTTTGGGATGGACACCATATGGTCGTAGGCGAAGAGTAAGACCTAGGTTGAGTTGGAGAAAAGGCTTCAATCGGGCAATGAGAGACCGGGAATTGGAAGAAGGATCTTGGTTGGATCGAGACCAATGGAGACTATGGATCGGAAGACGTAGGATAACGTTATGAACAGATTTAAATATATATATATATATATATTTCATTACTTTCTGCTACAGTCCGTTTCTTGATGTATATAATACTATAATACTTATAACTATTTTACCTCAAGATTCAAAGCACTCAACATCGAAAATACACAAAATACAAAAACAGATACCACAACCACACACAATAATGCAACATTGAAGGACCAAAGACCAACAAACCACCATAATAACATCCAGAAGCCAACACACAAATACTGCACCAGAAGCAAGATGGCGAAGGTTGAAAATGGGAGAACAGGATCTCCCGAAACATGTCCCTAAAGGAAAAAATACATCTTGAGGTAAAATAGTTATAAGTATTATAGTAATATATATATATATATATATATATATATATATAGGTGTCACAGTAACACTAAATATTCAGACAACACTCACATGACTATACAGACATTCTGCACATGCGCATAACAAATTGCAGTATGAACAGTGTCAACGCCTCTGACCAATAGAGTTTCAGATGTAGGCTACCACGCGGGTTTGTTTACCTCTGGATTGAACTAAGACGGTGAGAGTATACATTAAAACGTTTTTAAAGTTTGTGTCCTACGTTACAAACAACGGCGCACTCATCAATCTACATAATCATCAAATAGCCTAAAGAAACATTTCTGAAGTTCTACGAAATGATAGTCCTCCCCACACTTCTCTATGGGTCTGAGACTTAGACTTTAAGAAATCTCACTCCAGTAGTATTTAAGCGGCCAAAATGAGATTTCTCAGCCACACGGCAGGATATATTCTTTAAAATTCCAGAAGAAATACAAGTGCACGTTAGGAACTGAATATTATGAGTATACTCCGTAGGATTACCCAGAATCCGATACAGTGGTAAAATGGTTGGAACACCGTGACCGAACGGATCGGATAACTGCCTCAACCCCTAACAAGTACTGAATCATACGCCGAAAGCAGGGAGAAGTACGCGCCGTCAGAAGAAGCGCTGTTAACAATTTAGTAGCTTTAGTATTAAACAAACGGTTGGGAAAGAGAGTTCGTGAGAAAGAAGACTGCGATAAGTCAACTATATGCAGAATGAACCAGTCTAAAATTGCTTTTAACCAAAAATGGGGAATACTAACAACAAGTAACATCTCCCTTGAAACAATAAAACGTTTCCTAACTAGTTGTATACGGGGCATTGTTATGTATGGTTGCGAGTAGTGGACAATAGATATGAAGAAAAACAGGAAACTTTACAGCTGTCAGATATGGTGTTATCGTAAGATGCTGAAAACATTATGGTCTGACAAAATTACAAATGAAGAGGTGCTGAACAGAATAGGCAATGAGAGGTGTTTGCTGGAAAGCATATTAGAAGAAGGGTAGAGCTTATTGGACATACAATGGAGCATGAAGGGCTACTAAAATTGGTAATGGAAGGAACAATAGAAGGTAAAGGATATAAGGGAAGACCAACCCTACAGTACATAAAGCAAATTATTGATGATGTAAATTGTGGAACTTATGAGGAAATTAAGAGGAAAGCACAAGATCGATCGCATTCGAAGTCTGGTGCAAACCAATCTTAGGATTGAAGACATAAGAAGAGAAGAGAGTAGACAGACATTTCGAGCTTGGTAATGTCCATTGCTATAACTCGCGTAGCTTAGCTATTAGCGCCCAGGTCTATAACCCTATTTATTCTTCGATTTCGTTGTCCATGACGTGTCCGTTACTTAACTAGATATCACTATAATATTGACGACTCGGAACACAAAGTTTTTTATAAGTAAAAACGTAAAGTTTTACCTTACAGCCTATTAGTGTTAGGCTGTAAGGTAAAACTTTACGTTTTTACTTATAAAAAACTTTGTGTTCCGAGTCGTCAATATTATAGTGATACCTATTTATTGTCAAAACCCATCTTCTTCTACTTCCAAAGTGTGGACCGTGGCATCCTCCACTATTCGCTTCCTCATTCCCGTCCTTCCCAAATCCGCTTCCACTTTTTGGCCTTCCTACCCGCCTCACTCAATGCAGGATTCGCTTTGGTTGCCTGTCTCGATCCATGTACTCTATCCAGCCAACTCTTCTGGACTTAATAAATCGTAATACACCTCGCCTCCTCCTTCGAATATAGTATCTACCTTATAAATTGGTTCTCATCCTCCAATGATTTCTCATTCTTCTACAGAGCCATACACTTTTATTTTTTATTTTTTGTTTAAACAAATTTTAAGCTATATCAAACCAGCCTGGTCGTAATAATCTTTACTTCAGACAGTGATAGCAGGGGGACGTGCTGTGCTAGAACAGATGAAGATCCTACTCCATACGTGACAGGAATATATGGTGAGTATACGTTAAATAACAATGGCAGACGATTGAGAGAATTTGCATCTTACAATGGCCTTACAGTGCCATTATTTTGTATACATTTTACAAAAAGGAAGATGATCGAAGGCGCGGTACGAGTAAGCAAAACATGGTCCCTCTGGGGGCACCGTTCACTTATTGATTACATCATAGTGAATCAAAAATTATCACCCAGGTTAATTACCACTGACGGCTACAGAGGAAAGACTATTGACATAGATCATCAGTCAAAACTACTACTCCTGTGGACTAACTTCCAAAAACAGAAATCACAGCAAGGCTGGAAGAATAGAAGTAACATTGAACGAAGATTTAATGTTCATCTGCTGTGAGAAGGTAGTACTAATGATTTACTAATGATTTATATTGTTACGACATCACAGAACAATCTACGTGTTTGTCGAATGTGCCAGAAGAATCTCGATGTAACGCGTGTGGTGTACGTACTGTAGAAGCATTCGCGAGAGTTTTCTCGGAGGCGCCAGCCGCTCAGACTGTGTCAAGGCCGAAATTAATTAAGTAGTTCACCGGACGCTAAGACGCAATTAGGAACATTCTGGTCTGTGAGCGCAGGTATAAATACATGGCGGCAGCGGCCTTACTTTTCAGTACAGCTGCGGTATATTTACAGAGGTTCGAGAGTTATTATCGGGCGAGATTACTGTGTAGGTTCAAGTGGTTATTAGTGAAGTGTTGCGTTTTATAATCGGGCGGTATAATTGTAATACAATTGTGTTTAATATTATTGACATTTTATTGCGTGTGAACAATTTTTATTTGCTTTGTTGCAGTAGACTGTGTTGTTAATTATGAACTGTTTAACTGTAAAAATTAAAGGTGTGATTAGTGACTTAATTGGTGTCTTGTAATTTGTTTTCCACTGTACCGCGTAGACCGTCGTAACAATATAAAGGCAGACTTGCCAACCTACTTGGCCTAACAGAAGCAGAAGTTGTCAGTATAGAATGGAAGAACATAAAACACTCCATAATAACAGTAGCCACAGAAGTGCGACGTGCAAAACCCAACAACTATCGTAAACAAGGCTTAAATATATGAAACGATGAGATTAAGGAGGCCATAGAGAAACACATGAAGCATGTAGAAATCGTCTACAACATCAAACTGAAGAATATAAAAGAAAGATACAACCAGATAAGGAATGACACGAAATTATTAGTGAGAGACATGGGTAATGCATCATGGAATACATTTATAAGTAGGATAGAGCATGATCTACGTGCTAGACAAGAGATTTCATACAAACTCAGTAGGCATCTTAATTAAGAAGAAAAAGATATTCCTCAAATTAGTATTATTGCAAAAGAAATATGGATACATCATTATAAGAATTTATGGTGTAGCCCCAGTGTTAATGAAGAACTAGTGGATAACGAGAGAACGGAAGTAGATCTCATGGAAATGACAAAATTTCAAATTGCATTACGTAAAGTAAAAACGGGAAAGCCCCTGGATTAGATGGGATAAACTTGGAGTTATTGAAATACGGTGAGTTGAGCTTAAAACATAGAATGTTATATTTATTTAACAGACGGTGGTCACAATATGCAATCCCATATGAATGGAAATAGAGAAAGAGATTTCTGTGTATTCAAGAAAGGAAAGATGAGGAATGATATTTAAAATTATCGGGGTTTCAGTTTGCAGGAAGAGAAAACTCAGAATATTTGACTCAAATGTCAAATCGGTGTTGTTGTATGGATGTGAGACCTGGAAAGTGACAAAGGAGATCACCACAAGGTTACAGACTTTCATAAACCGTTGTCTGAGGTACATAATGAGAACTTGGTGGCCCAAGACCGTCTGAAACAGAGGTCTATGGTCGGCCACAAGTCGGAGTCCCATCCAACTACAGATAAAGAGAAGGAAATGGAGGTAGATCGGGTACACCCTGAGAAGACCACCAGAAAATATCGCTAGACAGGCACTGAATCAGAATACGCAAGGTAGCCGCAGACGTTGAAGACCGACAAACACCTGGAAGAGGACTGTGGAAAGGGAGCTGGCTGATGTCAACAAGACATGGATGGAGGTGAAGACCCTGGCAATGGACAAAACACGCTGGAGAAATTTCGTCGAGGCCCTATGTTCCACCTAGGAATTTAAGGACTTAAAGAAAACAAGAAGAAGGGTTTTCAGATTAGCCTACTGTGTGAATGCAGCACACAGAATCTACAGTAAAATAATTAATTAAATATTCAGACACTATTATCTATTTATCTCAGGCACTAATATCTCTGAAAGTTTAACAATATCTTAGTCGCTATTTTATTACAAGAACAAGCAGGTCTCCGTAAAAGAAGATCGTGTATTGACAATATTTTCTCTTTGAAACAGATAACTCAAAAACGAAGATAATTCAAACTAGAGACGATTCGCCTAGCACTCATCTACTACGAAAAATCCTTTAATGAGGCCAAAAGAGCCAAACTTTGACAGTTACGGGTAACAGAAAATGCCACAAACAGAGCCAAACTTTGACAGTTACGGGTAACAGAAAATGCCACAAACAGAGCCAAACTTTGACAGTTACGGGTAACAGAAAATGCCACAAACAGAGCCAAACTTTGACAGTTACGGGTAACAGAAAATGCCACAAACAAAGATTCTCGTCAAAGGTTCACAAAGTTTACTTGAGATCTTCCCATACCTGCAAGAATAATTTCTGCAACCTCTACATCAGATATAAGCTTCAATAATTCCGCTTCCCATTCCTAATGTAAAAGTCCTCCCTACGCCACTGGCTGGTGCAGGCACCCACGTCCAAAGACCTGAGACTATTACTGCTCTTCTAGAACCAGAAGAAGCTCTCCTGGGACTATTACTATCAGCTTTAGGATTGTAAGATACAGACGATGTCAGAAAAAAATTACAAATTTTCGGATTGGCGGAATAACAGATCATCAAGTTACAAGAAAATTTGAATGAATAAAAAACCATTAAGCAAAGTGTGTTGTAAAAAGCACGTAGATGATTAAAATACGAGATACGGTTTTCAAGAAAATTGCTTTATATTGAATGCATTCCACAGATTTAATCTTTTGCCAGTAAACAAAACGTCGTATAAAATTGTTGTAATCAAAATTAATCTTTATAAACTTCCTTTCCTTTACTTACTCTTCAAATTGTATAATGTATAACTCAAGACTAGAAATTCTCGAGGCCTTGAATAAGAAAATAAGTCTCGTAAAACTTCTTCTGTTTTCAATCTTTAGGCCTGCGGTCTGTTGTTCAATTCCCGCCAGAGAAAAATCAGCCATTTGTACTCGAGCCGTTCAGTAATAGATTGTGATACTTCTCCGCGACGTTGCCAATTGTTCACGGGAAGCTTTACATTTTAACGAGCGCTGCACGGTGCAATACTGACCACGTGTATGCCTGGGTAAGAACGAGGCAACACAGTACCGTTACTGTGGTAACGTGATTGGCACAGACCCTTACACTGCTTTTACTCACACGTTATACGAGGATTGTTCAATAGAAACACGTTTGATCTGCGCAGCCGTGACTTCGTGCGCGTCTGTGATAAAAAATCCGTCTAAAGATAATCAGCGTTTATTCAGTTTCTGGCCGCTGAGGGGCGTCAGCCAATGGAAATTTATACGAGAATGAAAGCTGTATATAGTGACTATAGTTATTCTCATACGGCAGTGGTTGAATGGTGCAATAAATTTCGACAAGGAAGAAAATCCACTAAAGATTTGGCCCGTCTCGGACCTGTACATGTTGCAGCATCAGATGAAAATGTGAGACAACTGGAAACTGCTTCACGCGCATCAGAGTTAGAGAAATTTCTCAAATGTTGAGCATAAGCGTGGGAACTGTTTATTCCATCATTTATAGTCTTGGCTATCACAAAGTTGCTGGTCAGTGGATTCCAAGACTGCTTACTGATGAGCAGAAAAATTTGCGTTCTGCCTCATCATTGTAGCATTTGATGCGCTATCAACAACAAGGTAATGCCTTTCTACACCAAATTGTTGCCGGTGATGAGTCTTGGTGTTATCAATACGAACCAGAATCCAAACGTCAGAGTACGCAGTGGAAGCATGCACAATCTCCGAAGTCGAAAACATGTCGGGCCCAACCTTCGGCAGGAAAAGTAATGGTGACCGTATTTTTTTGTTATCAGGGTGTGCTGCTCTTAGATTTTAAAGAACCTGGTGTCAACATCAACGCTGAGCGATATGCAGACAGCTTAAAACCCTTACGGGTCAGCATCAAGAATAAACGTCCCAGGAAGCTCACAAATGGTGTCATTTTTCTGCATAATAATGCTCGACCCCGTGTAGCCCAGACGATTCAAGATCTGCTTGGTCGTATGAAGTGGGAAGTCTTACAACATCCACCTTACAGTCCCGACTTGTCCCCATGCGAGTATCATGTTTTTGGCCCATTAAAAAAATCACTAAAAGGACGGCGGTTCAAATCAGACGCTGAGGTAGACATTCATGTTACGTATGGTATCCAAGTCACTTTTATGTAATATTAAGTGATTACCTGTATGCGGTCCGCCGTGTGACTTCTCAAACTTATTACGTTACGCGTTTCAAGGCGTATGCCTCATCATCAGACGTTTAAAACCAAAAACACATATCACACAAAACTGCGTTTGTCAAAAATAAATAAAATTGCAGAAACAAGCATATTATGTGCACGTGATGTAGGGTGCGCACCCGTTCAAGTGTTGTCTGCTACTGATTGGAATTCGTTGAGCAGTCTCAAAGCAGTATCATACAGGCGGTTAGATACAAAGTTCAATTGTTCATTCAGAACACAATCACGACTGCTACCATTATTATATGCATTATAAATTTCCAGCTCCTCCAAGGCATTCATAAAACGGCCCTTGTTGCATATATGCAAAGGCATTAGATTGGACTTAAAATCTGTATAATTGTGATTGTGTTGGGTCAGATGACGAGTGTAATTAGATTTTATATCATTGTAATTGTGTGTCTTTTTTGGTAAGTGTTCACGGAAGCGTTTGTAAAAACCTCTTCCGGTCTGACCTATATAGAAGCTGTTACAATCATTGCAAACCAGTTTATAAATGCTGAGGTAGAGTTTGCTGTTAGCGAATGGTTCCGCAAACAGCGGCAAGAATTTTACCAGCAGGGAATCTACAGATTCGTGCAACAGTGGGACTCATGCCTTAATATTAATGGAGACTTCTTTTAAAATCGTTGAATAAAAAATGCTTTACAGCCTCTAAACGTGTTTCTGTTGCATATATCAATAATGTGTCGCTTACTTAATGACGGGTCGAGTGTAGTAAGCACGTGCAGTGACAAGAGGGAGTTGTATGTTGAATTGAATACAAGATACGCCGCTGATAGAAGAAGTACGGAAGACTGATGAACCGCATTAACGCAGTGATGCAGTTAAAAGGCAATTACTGTATTTGCTATATAGGCCTATACCTTATTTATTTAAGCTCTCGTAGCACACACAAATTATTCTTTGGCTCTGATATTTACATACTAAAGAGTTAAGTAACGTTATAACACGCGATAGTTCAACAACATCATCATGATCATCTGCAAGGATCAAATCAAGGGTGGTTTGTTCCGGTCTCAAACAGTCAAAGAGTCTAAAGCTGATCACTCCAGTGCTTCCTCGGACGTCCCACACCTCTCCGTCCCTTCGGCTTGTAGTTCCATAGTTGTTTGGCGATGCGGCAGTCATCCATTCGGCAAAAGTGTTCCACGAATTCAGCCGATACTGGGAAATCCTGTCGAATATACTGATAATATTCAGTTCTTGCCATATATCTGTGTTTCTTCTATGATCATGGAGAGTATACCCTGCCACGTGCCTGAGAAATCTCATTTCAGCCGCTTGGATGCGATTGGCCTGTCCTTTCGTTAAAGTCCAATTCTCAGACCCATAGAGAAGTGAGGGAAGGGTTATAACATTGTAGAATTTCAGACGTGTTTCTCTACTTGCTGACTTAAGAGTGCGCCTGATGTGGCCCCGCACATGATTTGGAACTTATGCGTATTATTCACAACGTCGTTACTTGTATTATAACATGGGATAGTTAATTCTATTATTCCCTCTTCACTGGTGTGTTCTCTGACGATAAACACTTTAGCGTTTAGGGTGGGTCTCGGTTGCACCGATTATGTACACTGTACATAGCACATGCTGATGTGTAATAGGCTTAGACCTACGTGATACGCTTGTGTGTAAGGTATATGTGTAATGTCTGATTGGTGGTAACAGTGGTTGGTGATAACGCAATGGCTTAAGTCTGTGTTGGTCGTCTACAACATGTACCCTGCAGGACTCCAAGCTCTCCTCTTCACCTATGTACAGTAACAGGAGAAATATGCGATAATATATATAGCCTAAATGCGATAAAATGTATAACTACTACAGTAGTAGTTATATTGAAATATGCGAACTATTCTATTTCAAAATTTTGCAGCAGATCTGATTCACGTACATCACTTTGTACATTACGTGATCGTTAGGTGTTAAACGTGATAACTTTCAACGTTCCTACCGTCTGGACAACCGGAAACGGATACCGTCGCATCGACTCCTGCTGCTGATACAGATCCCCAAAAAGTGCTCAATGACAGAACAAAACATACATTTGTGATGTATTTAATTGAACGGTTGGACGTGAAATATTACCCGCAGTTGATTGCGATGTCGAAAATACACTTATTAAGTTTAAAGATATGTGTGGAAGAATCCATTGAACTTTAAAATACAAAACTAGGAAACACACTAAGCTTAAGTTTTATAAAGACTATGGGTGTACCGGTGGCGCTGTATGAGAGTGAGGCATGGGTACTTAGACAGAGAGAGACAGAGGTAAGTTTACATCAGCAGACATTAGATTTCTCAGGTTGGTAAAAGGATGCAGGCAGTGCCGGATTTGTTAGGCCGCGCGCTCAGAGGGGGCCGCAAGCTACAGATTTTTTTTTTAACAGAAGTATTTTTAATTAAGAAAGTTGTGTTAGTGGTTATAATCACAAACAGAATTATCACTGTTGCACACTACTATAGACAAGTTATTCTGTTTGAGAAGTATTTTTATAAAAGTAGGAGGCACTTTAATTTATTTAAGTATGATTTTTTTTGGAATTAAATGGTCAATTTTTGTTAATAATACAAATGGAAGGCAGTTCTTATTTAATATTGCGCGCTTATTTTTAAGACGTTGGCATCCTTGAAAACTAATCTGCGCATGCGAACAATTGACAACATTATTTCCAAACTTAGACACAGCTTTGCGAATTCTGCTGTGTATGATGACTTCAAACGCCTCTGGGGAAAGATCATTCAGTATTTTAAAAAGATTAAAAAAAACAACTTAAGAAATTCAAGCTCAGACTCAAGGCAGTTTAGTTTAATTAGTTTCGTTGCTAACGCTGAGCTCTTTGAAGACTTAGAATTTGATGACTTAATTAAAGAGTTGTCATCTCAAAAAGCACGAAACGCTGATGTATAATAAATTATTGTCAAATGTTTATTCAAGTCACTGGTTTATTGGTCGTTTGTTTGTTGTTTTTTTAGAAACTGCTTTAAAAAAATCTTATGTATGTTTTAATTAAACTTGATATAAAAGAACACTTATTTTAGATTTGGTAATATTAGTTTTAGTCATATCTAGTCGTATAGCATAGTCATATTTCATTCTGAGTTACATTTATAAGCTATTAATAAAGGTTTGTGCATATAAACCACTTATAACTGAGAAAAAGTGTGTTTATATCTCTTCCTAAAATATAAAAATGTAGCCTACGTTATTTAAACATAATTTTCTACAGTTTCCTTTTTAAAATTTATAAATTTTCTCGCAACAGTTTTTGCGTTGCTTTCCCCGACATTAATTCTATTAAGCTACATAGTCACTGAATATTAGTTTACCATTAGCTTGTTGTATCTTTAGTCAAAGAATTAAAAAAATCTAGATCTATTTTTTTAATTTCATAAAAATCAAAAAAAAAATTATGAGTTATACCTAGACAATAAAAAAGGAAAATTTTTTTGTAAACTTTTTGAATAAGCTTAGTTAAGTTGCTCTACTTAAAAAATATATTAATTTGCTCAATTCTTTTGCATGGCTCTTAATGTTTTGAAAATGTTTGGTAAATGAAAGCAGGCTTTTTCATAGTAGCCTACTGGTTTTAAATTGGTACTATTAATCTAACGTCAGATTACTTCTGCAGCGCATATATTACTTCAAAGTCAAAGCCGGTGAGGCGGGGGGGGGGCTCAGAAAACTCGGTCTAGGGCCTCAAAAATCTTACATCCGACAGTGGGTGCACGTTATGAGACAGAATAAGTAATGCACAGATAAGGTGAAAATTACAAATTTTTAAATTACAGGATAGTATTACAGAATACAAGGCCAACTGGTGTAAGACTGCAGCAAGATCGCCTTCCCAAACTTGCCTTGAATTATAAACCCACAGGGTATAGTAGTATGGGGCGTCCGAGGATGAGATGGTTTCCGGAACAGGCAGTGTAGCTTAATCCGTGAAGTGGAAATAAGATAGGAGAAGATTAATTGAACGAGCGAAGCGACTCCTCAGTTTTAACTTGACCGTTTGGCATTTGTACGTATACACGTTTATCTGCCTATTTGTTTATCTGGGGTATTCTCTTGTGAACGCATCAATCGATTCACGTACAATATCTCCAGTTCGTTGGCATGCGTGTCGATCCTTTAACCGTGCAGACCTGTGTTGGTTTTGAGATTGAACCCTCCAAAATTAGGGGGGAGGAAGGCAAAAATGGGAAGTAGAAATATGTTGAAAAAAATCGGAAGACTCCACGTGGTTGTAAAATTAATGAGCATTTTAACCAGGGTGTGAATATAGTGCTATGCCAGTTACGTAACTCTCGGCAGGTGCGTTCACATAAAGGTCAGACACGTTTCTCGGCTAACTGAGCACGTGCAGTGTCTCTGTCAAGGCCGTGTACTCAAGTAGCTTCCAGACTGTTCGAGTGCTTGTAACTATGCAAATTATGCCGGCATGCCGCCAAAAGAATGGAAAATATTCTGGAACATCTGCGGGATTATAGAGTGCGGATCAACTGATTGTTGCGGATTAGTGAAAGTGATTATTGTGTTATAAATTGTGCAGAGCCCTAGTAGTTGACATTATTATTGTGTGTGGGTGAATTTAACTTGAATTACTGTATGAGAGGTCCTTGTTGATTTCAAATTGATATTTGTGTCTAATTAAAGTTGGTAATTAGTGACTTCACTGGTGTGTGTATTTTGTTTCCACTGTACAGTATGACGATCGAACTACTTTCCAACTCACTAAGAGGACACATAACGTCAAACCTCAACCGCCAGGTGACCAGTGATGTTTAAACGAGGAGTGCGAGTTGGTGATTCCAAATTTTAGTGGTTGCAGAAGTTGGTAGGAAGGAGGGGGGTTCAAAGAACACTTTAAATACTAGCCAGGCGTACATATCTGCACTACGCATAGTGCTGTCATATGGAAAAAAAATAGAAAGTCACTGTTTTTCCCCAAAAAAGAGAGCTGCCATTGATAACGCAATGACCTCACTTCTATAGGTATGTCTACCTATGCTAGATTCCATGTTCCCACGTACTCGTGAATGGTCACTAAAAGCTTTGTATGCACTGACGAACTTTGTAATAACCAAATACTAAATGTGCAACGAAGCAACGAAATACGATAGTTAAACAGTATCGTACTTCTTAAAAACTACACGCCGTTTGAAAGCATACAGAATCATTAACTGCAAACAGCACGCAGCAGCACTAAACAAAGAATAAAATAATAAAAATAATACTTATCACACATTAATTAATACAGAGTTTTGATTGACACGTTACAATTACAATCACAGTTATACAAAATTATTATTATTTTATAACCTCAAGCAACGGGGTACCTCCAACTAACGTAGCCTTCACACAAGACTGGCCACAGCTGATTTCGTGACACAGCTAACGATATGCTACTGGAGTTTTACAAAAGGTTTGCAACCACCAAGCTCACATACGGGCCATTGGGGCATTATGAAGAGTAACGCACATTCTCCCGTACGTTTGTGTAGTAAGCTCTGCCCATGGCCCCCACAAGGGAGGGACCAGCGTATGCCGTGGTATAGGGGCCCGGGCTAGTGGAAAAGAAATTCAAAATCAACAACATTTATAGACTGTGAGTTTAAAATAAATTTAAAACCTCAGTCATGTGCCCACTGTTAGACTCTATAATGGGGGATATAAAAACAAGATACACTCCAGTTAGTTCAATGGACTTATTTGCACCAGTTTTGAACTTTACTAACATGGGAAATGATGAATTAAAATTAAAAGTAAAAGTTCTCGTTAGCAAATTTAAAAAGGGTTTGGCAACGGATCTTTGAAGAAATATTACACTTGAACAACATTTATAAAACAGTGTTTGAATCTGAAAAGAATCCACTAAGCCTTCTCCAATCTATTTATGACAAAAACCTTCAAGTTATATTTGTGAACTTCTGTCTTGCCGGTAGGCTTTTCTGTACTATTCCAGTTACAGTTTCGTCTGCTGAAAGATATTTCAGCAGGTTAGCGAATTCACTGAAAACTTGGCAAAGAACCTCACAAGAAAGGCTTAATAATTTGGAAATTTTAACTATTGAAAATGAACTGGCTAACAGTAATAATTTTTCAGATATTATTGACCAGTTTGCTCAAAAAAAAAAAACTTTGCACTACTTAAGCCATTTCAAAAGCAGGCCTCTCTCTTTCACTTGAGATTGGTTGTGATCTTAGACATATAATAATATATAGTAATATATAAGTAGTAATATATAGTACAGTATATATACAGTATATATATGGTAGTAATATATAGTATATATATAGTAATATGTTTTTTGTTTATTTTTATAACAATTTTAGACCTATCACTTATGTATTGAGAAACATAGATTGTGACGATTTAAAAAATTGTTTAAATAGCACAAATTAAATTTTTGTTCTTATAACAAGTAAGAGTATTATCCACCCCTTATCTGTACCTAGATTCCTGTATCAACGTGCAAATTGTCCAGTACGAACACGCAAAGTACGATGTTATTAAGCGAAAAATAATAATTCCTTTAATTAAATAAAAGACGTATTAATAATAATAAGGAAATACCTAACTCATAACAAAAAGGTAGCATAAACTATTACTAGTTAATTAATGAATAATTAATACTACTAAAGAACGAACTACTTTTCTCAGCGCGTAAACCGCGCCAGCTTACAGACTCCTTGCCGCTAAACAAACACCATTCGCCGGAGAAACTTCGACATGTAAGGACGTCAAAAATGTGTTGTCAAGTTACACTTAGGTGTATACCGCTCAACTACGATACAATCACGTTAGTTGTTATTTTGATTTAACCCAATGTAGCGTTGGAAAATAACTAAAAACTAGAAATGTAGTGCGTGAAGCAAATATGGGTAATATGTAATATAAAAAAAAAACTTAGCCGACACATCTCTTAACAAACAGTAAGTGGTAAGATATGTTCCTTACCATATTTTAGTGCTGCTAAAATAAGAACAATTAAAATGTAAAATGTGAACAACCGACTCCAGAAGAAGAAAGTTACAACAACAACCGTATGAACTTCTAGTAGCAGAATCCAATCGTCATGACCTAGACTACAATTCGGAAACAATCAGCCAAATGGAGCATCAAGAGGAACATCGTATCACACCCAAGAAGACTACTGAAGAAGACCATCACGAATCCCCACAGCAAACTCACGTTCTATTCAGGTGATATTTAATCATAACATTTGTGAATAACTTGTTTTTTTTTTTTTAAACGAAACAAAAAGAACAAGAAGATTTTCTTGTAAAGACTTTTAGATAACTTAAAGATTAACATATAAATATTTGTAATCTCTGTAATGATATAGTAATAACTTTACGATGTTTAGAGGTAAAGTAATTCTGAAAATTTACTCCGGACTATTCTTCAAATAGTTTGGATGAAGTTGTGATATATTAGAATATTGCAAATTTGAGACCCGGATCCGTGGTACTTAAAATAATACATAGCTGAATGATTTTGAGATAAAAAGAGTAAAGAATAAAAATTTAAAGAATATTTAATGCAGAATTTATTAGAATCTTTCTTTTAAAAGCAAAGTAAAGTAAGTAAAAAATTAAAGGATGACCATTAAAGCTATTACTTTTATACTTAGTTAAAATATAAGAATAAAGAGATGTTTTCGCTAATAACCCAGAGAGTGAATAAATTTATGTAACCCTTGACTAATTCCCGATATATGCATTGTTATAATTTGTTGGTAAGTACATTTTACTAACAACGGCAGCTAGTTTAATTAACAGCGAACAATTGAACTGGTTCCCGATTTTATAATGTCTTAACAAGGGAGACGTTATAAGATTGTGTTTATTTTTTGTCTTATAAAAGTTAATTTTAGTAGGCCTAGATGGTTGAGGTAAAAAATTTACAGGCATTGCACAAATGCAATGCACAGAGAAGGGCATTGAAAATGCTTCAATAAATCTAAAAAATATATATATATATTTATGGTCTTTCACCAATCAATGAATTCATTCTTCATTCACCAATCAATGAATTCAATCTTCATTTACCAATGTACAGATTATAAGTTAAATGTAGTCGCATTCATAAGCGAAGTTTTGTATGTGTACTACGTCGTTGACAACAAAAGGAAACTCACCGGTTCCCATTTTCGATAACGGACCAGCGGTCGGCCGCAAATGTGCGTCACGTCCTTATAAACATTTTCAATGTTAAAATGAGTTAATTATTTGATTTGATTAGGAACCTAAAATTTGAAACGTTGTAGTTTTTAGCTCGTTAATTCTGTTTTACTTTAAAGCAAGACGTAGAAAATTTTCTATCTAATGAAAAGACTTTTAACCTATTTAGCATTTTTATTATTAGCCTGTTTACAGAAAAATGATTTTAGACATACAAGTAAATAAGAAATACGTTTATCTAATAAGAAAAACGCTTTAAAACCAAAGGGGTTTTTGAACGGCGAAGTGGGGCCCGGAAGGTGGTCTTGCATAGTACCAGGAAAGATGTGGAGGGCATGGCTGTGCCATTTGCTCTTCAAGCTGCAACCACCGGCCTGCGCGCCACGTTTGAATTGTACCGGTACTGTCACGTGAACTATGCCGCATAGATTCTAATACATTTTCCGTTGAAATGGATGACAAAAACTACTAAATGTTTTTGTATACAGTTTAGTTATTCTATATTGGTGGCTGTGCAACACTGCGATCATAACACTGTAAAACGAAGCGGCTATAACTTACCGCAGTTAAAATCTTCGTACTCACTTCGTAACTAATTTGTCTAATTAGGTCGTTTATTGAACTTTCAACTTGTTTGACTACATTTTTGCCGGTATATTTTGTTAATTTTTCACATTCATTTTTTTCTGTAACCCAGTAGGGGGGCGGGACTTAACCCTAAAACCTCACATCGGGTTACATTTTTATTGACTATAGATTTGTGTATTTAATATTGCCACGAAATTACAAGACACTCTCGAACAATCGAGAGTGTTGTTCTACACGCTTCTCGCCTAGCCCAGCGTGCCTCGTCTGTGTCAAGGCCGTCCACTCACGTAGCACATAAGTACCGTCCAGACTGTTCGAGAGCACTCGCAAATTATGCTGGTGTGCCGCCAAAAGGATGGAAAGTTATTCTGGAACACTTGCGCTACCTATACGAGCAACAGCGGCTGGCTTTGTCAGTTAGTTAAACAAGCTGGCGTTTTATTCAAGTGCGGATCGAAGTATTGTGGCGAAGTGATTATTCTATTATAATTAGTGTGGGACTCTAATAGTTGGCATTGTTACTGCTCGTAGACAAATTTAACCAGAATTACTGTATGAGGGTATCTTGTTGATTTCAAATGGTTATTTGTGACGCGTTAACGCTGGTAATAAGCGATTTCATTGGTGTCTGTATTCTGTTTCCACTGTACCACACGACGATCCGTGAGACGCCGTTACAATATTATCCATACATCCGATGATTGTTCGAACAACTTTGGAGATAGTTACATCTTCTAGTTCTTAGTTATTTGTTGTTCTGCACTAAGGTAGGTCTTCAAATGGTAAAAGCTCTCCAAACTGTCCTATCGCACTCCAATCTTTTCGATTCTTCGTAACACCCTCTGATTTTAACGCTATCTATTAACTTCATTCTTCTACGCCCTCTTCTTTTCTCTCCTTCTATGACTCCCTCCATGGCAGTTATAAGCAAGCAGTCTCTTCTTAAATAATGATCTAACCAATTCCTTTTCCTATTTTCCGTTACCTTCAGGATTCTTCTCTCTTCCCCTATTCTTCTTAAAACTTCATCATTCCTTACTTTATCAACCCACCTCACTTTTTCCATTGCGCGCCAAACCCACATCTCAAATGCTTCTAATCTTTTCTCATCCTTCTTCCTCAGTGTCCATGGCTCTCTATCATATAAAGCAACGCTCCACACATAACATTTGGCCAACCTTTTTCTTAAATTATTATTAAGTTTGCCACACAATAATCTTCTCTTCCCATTAAATGCCTCTTTCGCTATACCATTTTTTGCTCTAATTTCACAAGTGCAGGACATATTTTCAGTTATCAAGCTTCCAAGATATTTAAGCAACTCCACCTGTTGTATTTTGTTTTCCCCTATCTTTATGTTTGCCCTTTTTCTTCCTCTGCTAATCACCATACATTTAGTTTTTTCCTTATTAATCCTTATTCCATATTCCTTGCATACTAAATTCAATCTCTCAGTTATTAGTAAATGTTATTAATTACGCGGGAGCCGATAAAGGCGTCATGACGTATTGTTAACAAGAGAACGCAGATTGTAAACAATGTTGTTTTGTGGTCGCGATGAGTCAGGTAGACGAGGGACGCGCAAATTGTCTAGGAAATGTGTTTTTGTCATCACGTCTAATCCGGATGGGGATAGAAATAGGTCATAAGAGTGTTTAAATATAGCAGCAGCAGCAGGGGATTTCTTTAAGCACCCACCAACGGTAATTCCTGGATTCAATCTGTGCGTTCCGTTCGCAATCCTACTGCACAAGCGGTTTCGCTAAATCCTATTTATTGCTGACTGGTCCCGAGGGGTAACACAGTGTCTCCCCGTCTTTCTCCCTCTACATCTCTCTTTCTCCCCCCCCCCACACACATTGTACTACGGTTTCTTGTTTCCGAGCGCGCGTGTGTGTGAGCGTGTATTGACTGTATATCTGTCCGTTTGGAACTCATCAATGAATAACCTGGCAGACTAGCAACAATTCAACACACACATATACACCATGTGTGTGTGGGGGGGGGGGGATATTCGTAATTTTAAATTGACTTCAGAGTGCGTAGACAAGTTATGAGAACGAAACCGTTAGTATCGCTGTCCTTAATTTACCTCTTTTATCCGTCTAGCGCAGTGGTTCCCAAAGTGGGGTCCGCGGACTCCTGGGGTTCGTGACAATGTTTAAGGGGGTCCGCAGACACTTTTAAGAAAAATTAGAATATACCGTAATTTTCTCCGATTTTTTATGCTCTAAAATCTAGATTTTAGAATCTTAAAACAATTAATAGAAGATTCCAGTATTTTTGTTTTGCGTTCAAACTAAATGTAATTTTAAAAGTAGTTTCACACTAATGGCTTTAATAATGTCTTTAAATCATGTCGTGTAGCAGATCTGTTTGATAGCCGAACTGACTAGTCCTCTCTCTTACACTACAAAAAGAAGATTTATTGGCAGAACTTTCAACTGACAGTTCATTCAAATTACAGTTGTCGCAACTAGCTGACTTTTGGTTATATATAATGACTGACTATCCTGAACTCGCAGAAACAGCTTTGAAGCGTTTAACTATGTTTCCCTCTACTTATTTGTGTGAACCGCATTCTCCCTGCTCACGTACTTCAAGTCAATGTTAACAAATAAACTTGATGCCAAAAGTGACTTAATATTGAAATCATCAGACATTAAACCCAATATTGCAGAGCTAATTGTTCAAAAGCAGCTTCATTGTTCACATTTATTATGTTAATGTTTGATATAGGCCTACCGTAATTAATATTATAATTTTACAAGTTAAGAGAATTTTGATTTTAATACAATTTTAATTAAAATATAAGAGTTTGTATCATATTTACTATTTGTTTTATTTCAGAACTTAGACGGGGTCCGTGAATTTTTAAATTACAGTATTTGCGGGGTCCGCGGACTGAAAAGTTTGGGAATCACTGGTCTAGCGGCTTTTCTTTTTTAAATATTTCAGTACGCGTTTCTAGACATATGTACCATCTTCAGGCGTAATTCCTTAGGAACGTTCGTCAGGTAATTAAAACAAATTACGTATAATTTACACACATGTCGTAAACAAATATAAAATATATGAACACGGAACACACGCGGTGTTGGTGCGCACCACGGTAACACTATGATCGACTGTTATGCTTACGTTGTTATTGACCGTGCAGTACGGACCTCGTCGTGTAATCTTATCGCTGTGTCGTATAGAGAACTGGACTGAAAGTTCAGCTGTTCGTTCAGCACGACTTCTTTGGGGTTTTTATTTTTAAAGGCCTTATATATTTAGAATTCCTCGACGGTACTCATATATCTGCCTTTTTACTTCCACGTTCCATACGGAAATGGAAGTATGGTGATGACGAAAAAAATCGTGTTCGAGTTAACGACTGATTCTGATTGTACTACCCTCAAAACATGAAGAAAAGTCATTTTCCGGAAAGTGTCTGTGTGTAGAATTTTTTTTAATGGAAAACGATAACCGCCGCATATTCATACAGAAGCAAATAATTGTTTGTATGTGTGCCTGAGTTGTAGAGGACTCAAGGCTTATAGATTTTGGTGAAGATCGTTTAGGGGAAAGGGGTAGTTTACCTGCAACGTTTTATGTTTTAACAAGAGTAATTTTTTCTATGCCGAACGATAACTGCAGTAAATTCAAACAGAATCAAATAAGTTTTTCATATGTGCCCGAGCTGTAGGGAACTCAAGGTTTATTGATTTTGGTGAAGACCGGTTAAGGGGAAGGGGTAGTTTACCTGCAACGTTTTATGTTTTAACAACAGTAAAATGCTTAATTTCGATAACTATAGTATCCTGAAAAGAAGATCATAATAATCCACTGTAGAAAGGTGGATGAAATATCTATAAATGAAAAGGGTAGTTAAAGGGGAGGGGGTAATTTTATATAAATGACAATAATAGTTGAAGGGGGAGGGGATAATTTTTTATGTGTACTACGTTATCGACAACAAAGAAGTAGTTTGTTGTAAAGGTTAAAATTCCTTACCGGGCTGTTTGGTCGTGGTCTAATATTTTCTGCAAAACCAGACGTTTCGGCAGTGCCATCGACTGCCATCATCAGTGAAAATCAAGTGCGCTAACGTGAGATGGTATACGTTAGTGACCACAGTACTGTATTTAAGGATGAAGAAAGAAGTAGTTTCTATGGAAATATTTCATTTCGAAAATGATTTTAAATATAAATCTTAGTAGCCTACATGGAAGTCATGTATGGTTCTCCATACCGATACTTTACATATATGGAGGGGTTGAAAGTTAGTCTCGAAATCAGTATAATTATAATTAGTGTCCATCAAATGACTTGCGTAATTTGACTATGTTTTGTTAATGTCTTTTTTAGGTAGATGTTCTTTAAAGCGTTTTATAAATGCTTTACCACGTAAATTTTATACTATTCATATAGGTAGGCCTAAGTTCTTATAAGTGGCTTGGATACTGAAAGCATAAATTGTAATTATTTCTATCCAGTTTTCTGCGCACGTTCAACCGTATCGTCTCGGTATGTTCACAAACATGACCAACTTATCACACAACGCGTTTTAAAACTGTTCCAAGAATCGTCGTCGTCGTCGTCGTCGTCATCCATTACGACTTAGGCCCCTTTTATGCATCCGATTTATATCGTACGATAAATTTGCATTCGATTTCACTCCGACTTTTATCGTGCGCCAAAAATATTGGAAGAGGGTGAAAACAAACTCTGTCAGTGTTGTCATCATCAGTACTGAAAATTGATCCGTGCGTGTTGTATACCGCTTACCGGTTAGTTTTTACTTCCATTTACCATAAGGAAATGGAAGTATGGTGATGGTGAAAAAATCGTGTTCGAGATAAGGGCTGATTCTGATTGTACTACCCTCAAAACATGAAGGAAAGTCATTTTCCGAAAAGTGTCTGTGTGTGTCTACCTGTGTGTCTGGTGTAGAATTTTAACATTGAAAATGTTAAAAGGACGTTTCGCACATTTGCGGCCAATCGCTGGTGCGTGATCGAAAATGGGAACCGGTGAGTTTTCATAGAAACTACTTCTTTGTTGTCAATAACGTAGAAAATTTTGAATCTTTTGGTGAGTTTAAATGCTTTTCCCTTTAAATTTATCGTAAGGTAGTACATCAGACAAGAATTTATTACGGAGCGATGGTACATAGGTAAATGAAGAAAAATAAATATATATATTTTATAGATTTATTGAAGCATTTACAATGCCCTTCTCTGTGCATTGCATTTGTGCAATGCCTGTAAATTTTTTCTATGGCGAACGATAACTGCCGCAATTTCAAACAGAATCAAATAATGTTTTGCATATGTGCTGACTTAGAGAGGACTCAAGGCCTATTAATTTTGGTGAAAATCGGTTAAGGGGAAGGGGTAGTTTACCAGCAACGTTTTTTTTAAAATAAAAGTACTTAATTTTGATAAATAAATTATTCTGAAAAGAAGGTCATAATAATCCATTATAGAAAGGTAGATGAAATATCTATAAATGAAAAGGGTATTTGAAGGGGAGGGGTAATTTTTTATACGTGTACTACGTTATCGGCAACAAAGAAATAGTTTGTTGTTAAAATTTCTTCCTGGGCTGTTTGGCTGTGGCCCAATGTTTTCTGCAAAACCAGACGTTTCGGCAGTGCCATCGACTGCCATCAGTGAAAATCGAGTGCGCTAACGTGAGGTGTTATACGTTAGTGACCACAGTGCTGTGGTTAAGGCTGAAGAAATAAGTAGAAAGAAGTAGTTTCTATGGAAATATTTCATTTCGAAAATGAGTTTAAATATAAATCTTAGTACATGGAAGTCATGTACGGTTCTCCATACCGATTTATTATAAGCTTCGGAAGCGGGATCCCATAGTGTTCTGTTCTGGGTTTCTGGATCCTGTTATTGGGCTTTTTTTTGAGTCCCGTAATTGTGTACCTACGATTATCACGAATTTATTCACGAAAAGAAAAATATCGTAGTTACGGTGTTCAAGGGTGTACTTACGGGGGGGGACGAACGGGGCCGTACTCTCCTCCCCAGAGGGTTGAAAAGTTAACGAATTTTTATTAATCTCTTAATTGTTAGGCTGTTTTCTTTTTATTTTATTTTTTTTTAACTGTGTACGCTTACTATAGTAGTAACGTTTTTTAAATACACAAACAGATTTATTACACAGTATTAGAGTATAAAATACGTTTGAAATATGAAATATAGGAGAATCAGTTTAGACAATAAGTACCTTGTAAACAGTGTTTGAATTACGCGTTATTATATTGGATTATTACCTTTTATTTTAATGGTACTGCTTTCAGCCACTTTAAACATAGTAATATTGATTAGTCTTCTGCTTCTTCTTCAGTCTGTGGACCTTACGATCCGTTGCACACTCCTTAGTCTGACCATCTCTTCTTTGGTCTTCCAATATTCCGCCGTCCTTTCGGATTATAAGCCAAAATTTGTTTTGGTATCCTGTTCTTATGCATTCTTTCAACATGGTCGTCCAATCCTGTCTGTATTGCTTTATCCTTTCGTTTAGGGTGTATATTCCAAGGATGTTCCTTATACCATCATTTCTTAGCCGGTCCCTACGTGATACTCCTACGTAAAAATCTCATTTCACTGGCATTGGGTCTTTGCGTTCAGTGTTAAAGTCTCACTGTCATATAGGTCGCATAGCACTGCCATCACTTTATAAAATTTCAAAAGAGTATCTCTTCTGACCTTTCCATTCAGTTTGATTAGTCTGAACTTGGTATTTCTTGAAGCCGACTCGACCCCGGACCTCCTCTCTCTCTCTCTCTCTCTCTCTCTCTCTCTCTCTCTCTCTCTCTCTCTCTCTCTCTCTCTCTCTCTCTCTCTCTCTCTCTCTCTCTCTCTCCCTCCTAGGTTAGCACCCCATAGGCTAGTTGGCAGCAGCTCAACTCTTGACGAGCTTTTGAATTTGTTCGTGGTTAAAACTTTTCGATCCCCAGTGCAGCCATCTTCGCACCGCTTCTATGACCTCTTCATCTGAACGAATACGTTTTCTCGCAGTCCTTCTTTCAATAGACCAAAACATCTATTGGTCTCTCTCTCTCTCTCTCTCTCTCTCTCTCTCTCTCTCTCTCTCTTCTATGTTAGCAGCTCATAGGCTGGTTGGCAGCAGCTCAACATTCTTCACGCTTCTCTGCTTTTCTGTTCAACTCACAATATGGTGTCCAGTTCATATGGACCATAAGCTGTTTCATGTAGTCATAAACGGGATCGTCCTCTGTAATTCTTCCCTTCAATTGTTCCTTCTATTATTCTCTTAACCAACCCATTGTGTCTAGTATTGCCCTATAAACTTAGCTCTTCTGCCTTTTAAATTTCGTAAAAGTCTCTTCTCCTCCTGAGCTCTTCTAAAGACTTCCTCATTTGTCATCTTCTCCCTCTAGCTTATCTTGAATATTCTGCTGTAGCACCAGGTCTCAAATGCTTGGAGTCTTTTCTTGTCCCTTTCTCCAATTGTCCAAGATTCACTCCCGTATAGGGTAACACTCCACACGTATGTCTTTACTAGATTCTTCCTTATTTTTAGGCTAATAGTGTTTGAAGTGAAGAGATTTTCTGTTTGTTGAAACCAATTTTAGCTTGGTTAATTCTGCTTATAATTTCCTTACTGCTACGTCCATCACTTGTGATTTTTCGTCCTACCATCAGGGCTAAATTCTAGATACGCCACTGACAGTGTTTCTTTAATAGTCTTTTTTCAGATAACATAGTAAAAAACTAATTTCAACCCATTTCAACCCATTCAACACATAATACATGGTTACACGCTCCAATGTGTCGTGTTCATGTGGACATACAAATCCGTGGTACGGGGAAAGTGTGCAACAGCAGCGGAACAAGGAGGAAGCTACAGCAGCAGCAGCAGTAAGGAAAATTGCTTGTGTTGTGTTGTGTTAGTGCAGTTGATCAGGCGTGTTATCTGTTTTGTTTGGCTGAATGATAGCGGGCTATTACTTCACGATGAAACAATGCTGTACGTGTTCGGACCCTGTAATAAACACACGTCTAACCCCCGGGGTGCTATTTCAAACCCCCCGCCCCCGCCCCCGCCCACAACCTATTACTTCTCCCTCGTTTTCTTTCTATCGTCTTCTCTATTTATATCTGTTTTCTTTGTTTTTGACGTTAAATCTGCTGGCGGGCGCACACGATCGCATTTAACACTAACCGACTTTCCCATACCCGCAGTTTCCTTTCCTCTTTTCTCTAACAACTTTATTTCCAACTAAAAAAGAATTTTATTGCCAGATTAGAAAGTGATAAAACACTTTTTGATTCGACTACAAGCAGATGTTCCATCCTTTACGTACGGAAGTCTAATATTAATTTTGTAATAAACAATTTAACCAAAAATAATTTCAATTTGACGCGCTCACGCACTCACTTTGTTTACAGTATAATCATGATTCATAATAATAACTTAACGTTCTTGTATATAATAATTAAAATTAAACTTTTTCAATGTAACAAATTCTTTACTTCTTCTCTAAAGCATTGTTTGAACACGTGGGCTAATATAACAGAGTAGAAATTCTTGGATTTTGTTACCCATGACGTGTCCGTTGATTAACTGATTATAACTACAATACTACTGACTCAGAACATTAAGTTTTTTATTGGTAAAAATTTTAAATTTTTAGCTTATAGCCTGAACCAGTTTTCGCTTATTATAAGCTTGGAGTGCCAGCCTCTGACGAAGCTTATAATAAGCGAAAACTGGTTCAGGCTATAAGGTTAAAATTTTATATTTTTATCAATAAAAAACTTAGTGTTCCGAGTCAGTAGTATTGTACTTAGACCTATAATCAGAATAGAAATATTCACTACTTCGGAATCAGAGTGAAATGTACCATATTAAAAACGTGAAATATTCAGTCAATATTTAAAGTATAAACTTCTCAACCAGTCAAGAAACGAATATTTTGCAACCTAAAATCCATTCCATGATAGCTGTATTCCTAGCACTGTGAGCGTCAGCCACGCTACCTTCTAAAGCTTTCTTCTAGCTTAAAAGTTATTATTTTAATTTTAAAATTATTTTTATAAAATACATGATTCACCCGCATCCAGTGGCGTCTGGATCTGATTACCCAATGTGTTTTATTTTTTCCTTACTCCATTAAGTATTATTAACTTACGGGGTCCATCACTGGATGGTTTATCGCTTTATATTGTATTGTACTCTTATCAAATCAATTTTTTGTTTGTTCTGAGCAGGTTGGAAAAGTCTATTGAATAAAAAAAAATATGTACAATGTGTTCAGTTACTTCGAAGGCTTTCACTCACTCACTCACTCACAGCGGCGCGACAACCCATTACTGAGTCGAGGCCTCCTTTAACAGCTTCCGCCATTTGTCCCGGTCAAGTGCAGCTGTCCTCCAGTTCCGGGTCCCAAGGATATAGCGCGCATCATAGTTCACACCGTCTTCCCAACGTAGTTTGAGTCTACCAACTCTCCTGGTGCCATAGATCTGTTGTGTGAGTGCCTTTCATTCTCTCCCATTCTGATCACATGTCCAGCCCACCTGAGTCTACCAAGTTTTATAGCCTAACTTTCACAACATCTGGTTCGTTCAGAAGAGTGTTCAGTTCTTGGTTAGTTATTTTCCTCCATTCACTTCCCGAACCAAAAATACTGCGGAGAATTTTGCGTTCATGAACCAACAGGCTTGACTCAGACTTTCTAGAAATTGTCCAGGTCTCAGAACCGCAGGCAAGAACTGGGCGGATCAGTGTTTTATACAGAAGCTACTTGATGCTCCTGGCAAGTGTTCTGCTCTGGAACAGGGGTCTGAGACCAAAGAAGCACCTATTAGCTGAGGTGATTCTTCGCTTTCTTTCTTCTGTCCTTTTCCCCATCGGAGTTAACTTGACATCCTAAATAAACAAAGTTGTTGACTTTTTAGAAGGAATAGATGCCAATTTGGGCGTGGTCGTCTTCGTTTAACATGCGTTAGTGACCACAGTACTGTGGTAATGGCCCTTACAGCCGTGTTACCAACGTGTGGTCACCTTACGTTAACGCAAACTCATCATTTGCACTGATGATTGCCGTCAATGGCACTGAGCCACAGCCAAACAGCCCGGTATCACAGTTTAACAACAATGTGTACAGTTAGTACTGTATTGCTGATCGCTACAAATTATTGTCGAATTTAAACTAAGCGTCTAACAGGGCTAGACAGTATTAGGCGATTCTCGCTAAGATGTGCGAGAACATTATATAAAAACAAGTTTATGTACGGAACACTTGCAGCTCAGTAAATTCTAAAATTGCATCGACTTTTTGATCCAACCTCGTTAATGGTTACACATGGGCTGATGTATCTTTACGTGTTGCTGAAATGCATATAAGCCTACTAATTTTGATCTGATATTTCGTGGAGTCCTAATATTACAATTTGTTAATTGGTCAATTAAAACACAGGTACAGGAAACTCAAGCACAATAAGGTTTACCATGACGTAATATCAGCATACACGCTCACGCATACCTGCACCCCCCCCCACACGCACACACAGTTTCCTGGTATTATTCAACAAACAAGTTACCCGTACTTCCTTCGATGATTAACTTACCTTGATTGATATTTTTATTGATAATTTACCTTAAATATTTTATTTTTTTCCTACATTGGCTACAGGGTGTTGCAAAATTATGTTCCATAACTTTAGAAAATGATTAAACACGGAGAAAACAAAGATAAAACTTCCTACAAACATATTTCTTATACTGTTTCGTTTTCCGTCTATTTGTCTGTGTCTTTTTTACAAAAAAATTAGTATCTCAAGAACTGATTAAGGTAAAACCTTTAAATTTGGCACGCTTATTTATATAACGGGTAGGCCTATACATAATTATTGAAAATTTCATTTCCTTATGATTATCCGTTTCAAAATGGCGGCCGTTTAAATTGTTTGATGCCAAATTTCATGAAAACCGGTTTGTTTTCAGAAATTCTACAAGAATAATAAAAGATGCGGTTTGCTATTTATTAAAAGATGCAGAGTCTATTGATTTGTTATTTATTAGTATTGGACCATAAGTAACGGAAAAATCAACAGTTTATCCTGTGATGGATAAAATATACATCACAACATAAGTTTTTGTGACGTACAGAAAATATTTATGTAAAGTAATCATATTTTAGTGTATCACTTTACGGAGCTAAAGGTAATACTTACCCAATGACGTGAAATTATTGCTAAGTATACTATTTTGGACTTTGGACATCGTTACAATGTAATTAATACATACAAGGTTTCGACCACGTCAGATCCGTCATCGTCATCAGGTACGAATATTATAATTATATTAAAAGAAATTAGCTGTCCATTTAGACAGCGTCATCTGAATTAACAATTAATAAGTGAGTGTAACAGGAGAGTAAATAAATTATAGAATTTACTAACCAGCCAAGAGGTTCGTCGGCATGATTATAGTGAAACCTTTTTGTGACAATTATAATGATTATTTGTTTGAATGTAATTTTCATTTTCGCACCTGCAGACGATTACGGATTTCTAGCGGACGAAGTGTTGTGTTAATTTAGTTGTAACAATGGCCGAACTCCGAAATAACAAACTTTTCAATAAGACCGTGTACAAGTAGTGGCAGTAAATTCTGGAAAAGTACTGCCACGATAATTACGTAACGTTCTCGACTTATCGAGAGCGTCGTGCTACACGATTCTCGGCTGGCCGAGCGGGTGCAGTCAAGTAGCCTCTAGACTGTTCGAGCTCTTCTAACTACATAAATTATACTGACACGCGGTCAAGAGAATGGAAAATTATTCTGGAACATCTGCGGAACCTGTGTAAGCAACAGCGGCTGGCTTAATCAGTCAGTTACACCTGGCGACAATGTATAGTGCGGGTCTAGTGATTGTTGCGGATTAGTACATGGTGATTGTTGTGTTAAAATCAGTGTGGAACCCTAATAGTTGACAAAATTATTATTGTGTGTGGACAAATTTAACTTGAATTGTTCTACGAGAGTACCGTGTTGATTTCAAATTGTTATTTGTGACTAATCACAGCTGGTAATTCGTTACATCCACTGGTGGCTGTGTTTCGTTTCCGCTGTACGATACGACGATCCGTGAGACCGGACCCGTTAATGGTGTCAGCATTAATGGTAAAATTTCATGAAATAGTCACGTTTTTTGATGACGCCAAATCACTGCAAGGGGTCTTCTAAACAGCGCGAAACACTGCACATTTTTCTCGGCTTCCTTAAAGGCAACAGTCGATACTCTGCTATTATCATTATGTGTATCGTTTTTTACACCCCCGTTAATAATACAATATTCACAGCGTGTCTACCACTAACAATCTTTGATCGTTTTCAGGTGAGTTAATAAGATTCTTCTTCTTCTTCTTCTTCTTCTTCTTCTTCTTCTTCTTCTTCTTCTTCTTCTTCTTCTTCTTCTTCTTCTTCTTCCTCTTCCTCTTCTTCCTCTTCTTCTTCTTCTTCTTCTTTCTTCTTCTTCTTCCTCTTCTTCTTCTTCTTCTTCTTCTTCTTCTTCTTCTTCTTCTTCTTCTTCTTCTTCTCCTTCTTCTTCTTCTTCTTCTTCCGGGACTACGGTCCCTGTAGAAAATGCTCAACGATTCTCCTCCACTCTCAGTCCAGAGCCTTATTGCTCCAACCTGCCACTTGCATCTCCCTCAAATCCCCTTCCACTTCTTCGTACCATCTTCTCCTCGGATGTCCTCTCCTCCTTACTCCCTCCGCCTTCCCCACCAAAGCCATTTTTGGGCCTCGGTCACTTCTCATTGTCACCACGTGCCCCAACCATCTCAACCTTAGCGCCTTCACTGCCGCAACTACGTCTCTTAGCTCACGATTCTTTCTTATCCTCCACATTTCTCCGTCTCACACTGGCCCATAAATTCTCTTCACAATTTTCCTCTCGAAAACACCAAGGTTTTTCGTATCTTCTAACTTCAGTATCCGTGCCTCGCTGGCATATATTACTATAGGTCTGATTACTGTGGTGTCTTTTTGACATTTTTTTGATACATTCCTGGATTGGAATATATTTTTTAATGCGTAGTAGCTTCTGTTTCTAGCTGTTATTCTTGCTTTGATTTCTTCGTTTGTTTGACTTAATAAGATTAAATGATGTAAAACAAACTGTCTATCAGCAAACAAATATGTCGTCAAAATCATTACCACAGATAATTGTGCACGCCATTAAATTATGTTACGTTAATTTATTATAATAGGCTATATTTTTCAGTATTAACGATAACAATCGTTCGAAACAAAATGGGTAATAAAAACGAGAGAACGCGTAATATGTTGGTATCACGAGCAGGTACCGGATCGGTTTGAGGAAGGCAAGATCTGGTAATCAACAATAGAAATTAATTGTGTGTGTGTGTGTGTGTGTGTGTGTGTGTGTGTGTGTGTGTGTGTGTGTGATTTGAAAAGACGAAGATAGCGAAATAGACACTTGGAAGTAAACAGAGGGAATCTGGAGATATTTGTTTGACAGAAATTGATGCAAAAACGTAAAAACTAGAAAAAGAGAAACGAGAGAGACAGATAAAGTAAGGAGAGAGCGGGGAAGAGAGAGAACACGAGAGAAGCAGTGAAAGAGAGCGGAAAAGTTAGCTAACAAAATCTTTATATAAGTTAGCAACAAAATACACTCAATTTCATGGTTCGTGAGCTCAGGACAAATCTAAAGGGTTTGTCTCTGCATGCATTGACAAATATCCGTCATGCCTGCACTGTATATATGGGTTTGTACAGTCCCACCCCATACACTGCTCCCACCCCCCGTGACGTGACTCTGTACGTTGGAACATTTCTTACAAACAAACTCATAACTTGATTGTGAGTGTGTAAGGAACGGAAATTAAATATTTTTATCAAACGCAATTATATTGTAATATTTTTTCTACAAAGTACCATATAGTACAAATTTTACCCTTTGTACCTGGCAGTAAACCCCAATTAATACTACGCCATTAAATACAACATACAAAATTTATTCTAAGATAATAAATGACTCTGGTCTTAGAAGAACAACACGGGTTTCGGAGAAAAGGTCCACAATTGATAATATTTTTATGTTAAAACAAACAGTGAAAAAAGAGTTGAACGTAATGCAAAGACATATCTTGCGTTTGTGGACCTCGAAAAAGCATTTGGCAGGTTTCATAGAGCAACATTATTTCATCTACCTTTCTACAGTGGATTATTTAGACCTTTTCAGGATACTTTATCAAAATTAAGTACTTTACTCTTGTTAAAACATAAAACGTTGCAGGTAAACTACCCTTTCCCCTTAACCGATCTTCACCAATATCAATATGCCTTAAGTCCTCTACAACTCAGACACATGTACAAAACATTATTTGATTTTGTTTGAATTTGCGGCAGTTATCGTTTGCCATAGAAAGAATTCTACACACTGACACACAGACACACAGATACTTTACGAAAAATTACTTTTCTTCATGTTTTGAGAGTACTATAATCAGAATCAACCCTTATATCGAACACAATTTTTTTCCCCATCACCATACTTCCAATTCCTTATGGAACATGGAAGTAAAAAGTTTTTAATTATTGAAAACTAATAATTACATATGAATTACATATGCTTGGGATCTGCCACTCTACAGAATATATCATATGATGTTGATATTCAGTTATATAGAACATTAAGTCTTAACTGTAACGATAGTATGTGATTTTAACGCTAAATTAATAACCCTTTAAAATATCCGTGTAACAATAATATTTATTATTGGCCGGCCAGAGCAGTGGAGTGCGTATTAATGGAAGCCTACAGGGCCGCCACTTGACGGAGTTAATTAATTACAACAATCTACCAGATGATTACATGACGTTAAGGAACGGATTAGGGACGTATTCACTGTTACGAAAACATAGGCTACTACTTCACTAAAATACCCTTATTGTTGTTACCTCAAAAGGATGAATTATTATAATTATTACACAAAAAGTTACCGTTAAGCTTGGAACAGAGAACAGAATATCCTTTTTCATATGTTGTTATGAATTAATTCACTTACATACCGAACTCCATTGAATTCAGTTCTGCTTTGACTTGCTATTATCTTGTCAGTTATATGTTTACTTTTATATATAGGCCTACTATATTGCGATCAGCCTTAATCTTCACAAAGGGAACAAGCTTCACAAAATACTAACAAGAATGTCACACAAGCTTACTTACAGTTTTGTGATAATACACTTCCCTATAGATTAAAAAGACATACTTTATAATTAAATAAACAACATTCATTTAGAATAAATAATCCATGCAGAACAAACAGGTAGATCATTCATAGAAAATCTGAGATAGGCCTCTATATAGCTACCGTATTTTCGCGTGTATAATGCGCCCTAGTGTATAACGCACACAACATTTTATCATAATATTTCTCAGAAAAAATGTAATTCGTGTATCCGTATTTGTGATGAACAAATTTATTAGGACGTAGAAAAATACAACTATTTGAATATTATGCTCTGCAGAAAAAGTGCAAAATAACAAAATAAAATACTTGTCATGTCTATTTATTTGCAAACACAAAACGGAAATATTATTTAAATCATAGGCTATAAAGTTTAAAACAATTTGAAACTTTACAAGTCATAGTTTTTGTTTAGTTTGTTATGTTTTTAGTTTTTCACTGGCAGATAACATTTGCATTTATTAACAGTTTTCACCTGTTTCTGAACAAGGCAGTACTGAATTACTCTCTTCTTCTGATTCTTGTGATGCGCCTTTGTTTGTTGTGAACTGTTGATCTGATTGGCACAAATTTCGCACCTTTTCATTATTATCCATGGCCACTGGCATTCGCAAAAGACAAATTGGTCTGCGTTCGCAACTTGAGACGAATCGAAATTGTTCGTCGTTTGTACAATAAATCGATGAAACTCCATAATTTTATTTTCTAACTCTCGAGCTAAACGTTAAGCGAGAGCAGTTTTTCGAAAACTAACAACACACACGCAATATTGGATATAATGGCCAATTTCATCAATTTACGACGTATGCTTTCGTTTAAGAGGTACATTTTCAACTAAGAAGAAGGCAAACAGAAATACCACTGCTGCACACCACTGTAAATGAAAATTCCCTATTAGTGCTCGCAAGCCTCTCAGCTCATCATCAGATCGGAAATAAACAATAATGGAACTAGATAAATCCTTTATACTGTACTTCCACTCGCCCTACACATTTTTTACCTGAATACCTGTTTACGAAAATGAGTACGCCCTGTAGGGCGAATCGAGGTATAAAGGATTTGGCTAGTTCCATTATTGTATGTTTCCGATATGATGATAAACTGTCATGCGTGAAAGCGCTAATCGCGAACTTTTATTTATAGTGGTATGCGTTAGTGGTTATATTACAAACAGTAGCCTATAACACCACTGTTGCACACCACTATAGACAAATTATATTGGTGGCCTGCAACAATAATCATCACATTTTTCTTATTTCCGATCTGATAATGAGCTGTGAAACTTGAAAGCGCTAATCAGGATAATTTTTCTAATCAGGATAGTAGTGTGTTAATTCTGTCCGTAATATAACCACTAACACAATTTATTGATTAAGTGTTACTTCTGTTTGTGATTATAACCACTAGCGCACCTTTATTGATTAAATAAGAAGGCATTACATGATGAAGATGAGTCACTACACCCAATAAAATCTAAAGACTTTATTTATCCACGTAATTACCGTTGACATTCACGCAATTTTCGTATCGTTTTAACGGTTTCTTTATTTCAATGTTGTGAAAGTCAGTTATTCGCTTTGTCGACCCAGTAATAAAAGCAGTGATCCCCCCCCCCCAAGGCGTAGTGCAATTCCGCCCCCTAAGTATTCCGAAATCCCCCCAAATTTGAACTCGTGGGTAGATTGGATCACAATACGGGGGTTTGGAATAACCCCCCAGTTAACGTTGGATCTTGAGGCTTTATTGAAAATTGTTTGAAAAACTAAAGCCATTTAAGCAATATTATTCTTTTGATCAGTATCAAACGGTTTTCTAGTATGCCAAATCAATGTAAAACCCTGGCCAAACCTGGCCTTACGTTTGTACATTAGGTCTTGTCAAGATAATCTAACTTGATTTTGTAATTGCATTCTTTTTCTTCTCAGATTTGTTTGATTTACGACGCCAAAAATTACAAAAATCCCCCCAAAAAAATTCCAGTGGTAGTACTTCCACCATTGCACCATGCTGTGGGCATCCCTGGATGAAAGTGCAAACGCCCATCTCCTTAATTTTTAAGACCGCTGCAATAATGTTTGAGATGAAGTCATGCAGACGTTAGTGCTTGTATCTGTTAACATTTTCGGCACACAAAACATTTTGTAACCACGTTTCTCTACCGCAATGTGGTGCATTTTTGATCACGAAACGTCAGAATATTGATTAGACGATTCCGAAACCGAAACATCGGCAATTTCGAACAATTCTCGCGTTCAATTTTCAAGTAGACATCGGCTGTCACTGATGGCCGACCGTTACCTTCCATTGTCCTCAGCTAAACACACGACACTATTCCTTAACTAACCTGTCACTTAAACGCTTGGTCACGAACGTGAGCAATCATAATCACTAATCACTCAACTCATAACGCACGCTCAGAGGTAGACCAAAAGTGAATACTGACGCGTAGGCCTATACAGTGCAAATGATATTGCATTTTTATCGTATGAGGGATATTTTAATATGTGGTGATGAAGCATATGCTTTGAAACATACCATCAATATAAAAAAGAAATCACTAGGCGGATTGGAAATGGTTAGTTTGTCTGTTCGTACAACTGACTGTTGTAAACATGCATGCTAAATGTACTGATATGCTGAGAGGCCGAGCTGAATACTTTTGAAATCGTTTTCTTGTACATAGTTCATTATCAACCTAATAAATTCACCCAATTTTTCAATTATTTAATTCATAAATACAATTCAAAATTAGGTACACCTGTTTCTTATTATAATCTTTATAGTCAATGAGAATGTTTGGGTACTCGATTGAAATGTCGAAAGAGTTCTTTATATCTTTGTTTTCTTCGTACTTTTTTTAAAATTAAAATGATACCAAAGTCGATAGATTTTTCACGGTATGGTGTGTAACGTTTGCCGCGTGTGTGCGTGTGTGTGTGTGTGTGTTGTAATAGGTGAGATTTGAAAACAAAATAATAATTTCACTCTGACATATGATAGCATGTTACAATGAGAATTGGTTGAAGTAAAGGCTGCATGTTGAGACACTGTAATATAGACAATAAGAATCATGTCAAAATTGTTAGATCAAGTTGATTTTTGACTGTATAAAAAATAATGAGTGTTGTGAAGTAGTGCAAACATATACATAGGCATATGGCGAGTGCGCGTGTGAATAACTGTGTTACGAAATAACAATAAAAAACAGATTAAATTAAATAACTTTTATGTTGTGTGACATCAAATGTTCGATATAACACTTATACCAGAATGTGCATAAAATAAAGACCTATCTGGTAGTAATATTTGTTATATAAAGAATATATTCATGTATTTGTAATATAAAGAACAAAATATGTAAATCCATCTTCGAGAAAGCTCACATTACAAATCGGGAAAGCAAAGAACTGCACGGAACGTGTTTAAAGTATCTCAGTAGCCCTGAAATAGACAAAATTGCCATAACTACTTAGCTCAAGAAGGAAAACATTTGGTTCTGCGAAGCAACTAGAGTTATTATGACCATCCAGGACAGAAGCATCCCAACAAAAATTACCCCAAATAATAAACAAGGAAGACATTACAGACGATGGATATAGAAAATCTCATCACCACAATGAAACCATAGAACACATAATAGAATCCTACCCTATGCTTGCTGCAAACGGATGTCTGACAACACATAATAATGTTGTCAAAATTGTACTCCTACATTTCGCACGTGCAAATAGTCTTCTTCAGAGCATCAAAATTTACTGGGACAGAGAAATACTCACTGACATCACATCAAACATACCAGATGTCAAGACAGTGGAACCCGTTTAACACGAAATGACGGGGACCAGCTGTTTTTTCGTGTTAACCGATATTTCGTGTTAACGGACAAAAAGTGAAACAAAATGAGATACAGAAGTACTGTACTGTAAATGGTCAAATTCTGAAGAGATTGCTAACTGAATTGTGTAGTAAAATAAATCAATAAAGAATATTCAAAAGGTACATACATATGATCGTTTTATTTATCCTCATGGACTATTAATTAATTTTTCTTAAAATGTAAAGTTATTGTAGTGACAATGTTCAATACTTTTTAAAATAGTCCGTTATTTTCTTTTGTACAGAATTCTGCACAACTTGATTTCCAATAAATTGTTCTAGTCTATCGACGTGCTCAAACATTTTACCTTCCGAGTTGGCGTCTAAAAATCGACGAACACGTCTCAGCAGCGTATCGGTAGTGGTAGGAACTCCTGTCATATCATTTTCCGTGTCAAGTTCGTCGGCACTCTCATCATTTTCACAGTTTTCAGCTTGCACTATTTCTACGATATCACTGTCTGTTAATACGGGAGCCATAGTTACGTTCTCGTCGACAGACATCTACTCATTTAGAGAAACTGAAACATTTAATGCCAATGATACGCGATTAAACATTTCAGACAGGGAAGGCCCAATTTCATTTTCTTCGCATTCGGTTTGTTTAATCTCTGAATTCAAAATGAATCGAGCATGAGTGAAACAATTTTCAATACTTTTAGGTGTCACGAGGTTCCATGCTGTTCGCAACAAATTTCAAGCGTCCAGTAAATGTATACAGAAATTGGTTTTCGCCTCTATAGCGGCCAAGTATGTCCGCAGAAGTAATTTTCTATACTGGAATGTTTAATTGTGAATAATACCTCGATCGCAAGGTTGTAGGATACTAGTCGTGTTCGGTGGTAGAAAAATAAGTTTAACTGCCGTCAGTTCTACGTCACTCGAGTGGGCAGGACAGTTATCAACAACTAACACAACTTTTCTCTTCTGAGAAGCGAAATGTTTTTCTAACGAAACTAGCCAATCGGTAAATATTGTAGACGTCATCCACGCTCGTTTGCTACCTGTATATTCTACTGGTAACTTTTTAACATTTTTAAAACAGCGAGGCTTTAAACTTTTACCTATAACAAGTAACGGAAGTTTTTCTGACCCACCAGCAATGCAGCCTACCATCACTGTCACTCTCTCTTTGGACTTTTTACCGCCAGTGCATTGTTCACCTTTAAATGAAACTGTTTTATCTGGCATGCAACGGAAAAATAGTCCTGTTTCATCCCCATTGAAAATATCTTTTCGTTGGTAGTCTTTTAAAATTGCAGGTAGCGTAGATTGCAACCAAGATGATGTAATTTCTTGTGATACCTCTCTTGACTCGCCACAGATGTTTTTATACGTTATACCGTTTCGTTTTTTGAATCTTTCTAGCCAACCACTACTTGCAGTGAAATCCAAGTTCACCTCTTCAGCAGAAACGTTTGCTTTCTCCATTAGCAGTGGTCCAGAAATAGGAGCATCTTGTGATCTCGCTTGCTTAAACCAGACAAGAAGAGCAGCTTCCAAGTTTTCGTGGTTAGCCTTACGGAAACGTTTTCTATCTGGTTCAAACTTGCTCGACTCATACAGCTCTAAAATTTTATCTCTGTTTTTTATTATGGTCGAGTTTGGTATACCGAATTTTTTTACAGATCTCTGTTTTAGATAGAATACCCTCGTTAACAGCTTGAAGGAGTTCAATTTTCATTTTTAATGATACGGAATTTTGTTTACGCACTTTCTTCTCAATTTTTTACACTTTGATACTGCAAAAACGAAATTTACAAAATCGCAACCTCACTTAGCACCTGTATGTACACGTAGGTCAAAGTCACTTAATGCTGTACCGTAGACCGTAATAAAGGCATAAACAGCTATCGGTACTGTAAATCTTACAGCTGAGTAAATTTTTTCACAAAACGTTATCCGTACCGTACTGCGAACACCACCACACGCACAGAACACTGTAAGTGGACTGAACTCAGTAACTTCGCAACAAACTGCACCCTGTAATGGAAGTGTATTCGGGAACAATGAACAACACATTTTGTAAACAACTTGGTACTGTACTGTATAGGCTACAATAGCAGGTATAAAGACGTAACATAACAAGCAGCTGTTTATTCTTTACACCTACACGTAGCACCACAGATTCCTTTACATTGGGACATTGTAAACACGTTTCAGGGCGTGCATTTATGGATTTATTTATTATGCAGCTAATAAAAAGCCAGCAAAAATTTCGTGTTAAGCGATATTTCGTAGGTTAAACCTTTGTGTTAACCGTACAAACTGTAACTGAAAAATACATACAGCGATCGGGACCTGAGTCACATTTCGTGTTAACCGATATTTCGTGTTAAACGGTTTCTACTGTATTTCGTATAAAAATAAATAACAAGCACAACTGATTGATATCTCAGTAACTCTTTCCCAGAATCTTAAAAACGTATTCCAACAAAAAACAACAACAAATAACAAGACTTATCTTATTCTACAGAAACTAAAAAGAAGTTAAAAGTCAACAAGGTAAGAGAGAAGCCAGTCGTAATTTCTGCCACGGGCATAATACCAAGCACACCAACCAAAGTGATGGAATTATTCGCAATTCAAGCGACTCATTTGAAAATAACAGAAATCAGTCTACCCGTTATACAGTTAAAAAAATATTAGAAGAGGAGCTCTGGTAATCTTGGTTTTTCAATAACCTGGTCACCATGAAAGAAAAACCAACCTAAGGTTGTAATAATAATAATAATAATAGTGATAGTAATAATAAGGAGAAAATGAAGATAAAAAGGTAGAGAAGGAGGAGAAGAAGGAGAACAATAATAACAACAAGAAGGAGAGTGTACATGAGCTTTGGACTAACAATCACTGGACAGAACAGTCAGCATATGAAATAATGTGGATACGTTCTTCTCTTCTCCATCGTAGTCATGGTAATCACAGCCACCACCATCATCATATGTTTTATTCTTTTTCTTTCCCTTTTCTTGTTTTCCTTGTCCTCTTTTTTTCTGAGTTGTCCTTACCCCTATCAGAATATCTAATTTTCCTTACTTCGCTTCAGAGAAAGTAATCACCGACAATCGTCAACACGTGGGAAGTAGCAGAAGCCAGCCGAATTGAAGCTAAACTACTACACCAAAGTATACTTAAGAGAACAGTAATTAAATGTTGAAGCATTAAAGCAACACTTAATATTGAAGCTCTGTGTAGCCAACAATGAACAGTAACGTTAACACGTTATAACATTAATGTGTGAGGTTTAACATTGCACACTACTTCACATTAATCCAAAGGAAATATCATAAATAAGAGCAAAGGAAGTGGGTGGCTATGCTGATTTAAATACATTAATTGAAAGATTTAAATAAATTAAGCGTCAACAAAGTCACGAATAGTGGAAGCAAACCAAAATATTTTCTAACGTCAAGAGCAGATGTATTACATAGGCCTACTGGCGGGTTTGAGCCTGTACAGAACTCCTACGTCCTGTTCTAAACACCGATAATTCTATGAACATAGAAAAACAAACCACAATTGCCTAAGGAAATGTGTTTTTTTTTCTAAATCAAATCCACTATTAACATCTGAAGTATTAAGTGGCAATTTAAAATTAAAAATGTATATATGAATGTATGTATGTATGAAAATATTTGGACCGGTCCCAGAAATTCAAGATTACGTTCAGTTAGTATAACTTTATCGTTGATAAATTAATAATGAGGGAGTTCGATTAATAAACTATCAAACTAATAAAAAGGTTTTTGATGATGCATCTCGTAACGAGCAAAAACTAGATCAGGCAGTGAGGCAAACATTTTTAAAATTTGTATCTAAAATAATTGTATTCAGTTCTGTAATAGTATTCTATATTTTAGTTAGTGATAATACTCAGACACGTGATGGACAATAAAATCCAAGAATTTAATGAAACGGCTGCAAAGTGTTTATTGAATGGAGCCGACTGGAAACGCCGGAATAATAATCTAATGGAAAACCAATTGAAAGTAGAAGAAGAGGTACACGAAGGAAGAAATACCTGGCAGAAGTTGAGGATAATGGGAATTCATAAATGGAGAAGAATAAATGAAAATAGAAATAAGTGGTTGTCTACAGTACAGGAGACTCAAAATTCAAGCAGCATTGTAGCGCCAGAGGAGAAAGGGAAGGAGGAGAAGGAGAAGGAGAAGAAGAAAAAGAAAAAGATAAAGAAAAAAAGAAGAAGAAAATGAAAAAGAAAAAGGCAAATAAAAAAAGAAAAAGAATAAGAAAAAGAAAAAGAAGAAGAAGGAGAAGGAGGAGGAGAAAGGACGAGGAGGAGGATAAGAAGAAGAAGGACGAGGAGGAGGAGAGTGTACATGACTCTTCAAAACCATTCTCTAACCACAGAGAATGTTAGAGACTTATTACAGAATATTAATAATAATAATAACAATAACAACAACAATGGTAATAATAAGGAGGAAAAGAAGAAGAAGATGGAGAAGGAGGAAGAGGAGGAGGAGGAGGAGGAGGAGGAGCAGAAGAAGAAGAAGGACGAGGAGGAGGATAAGAAGAAGAAGGACGAGGAGGAGGAGAATGTACATGACTCTTCAAAACCATTCTCTAACCACAGAGAATGTTAGAGACTTATTACAGAATATTAATAATAATAATAATAACAATAACAACAACAATGGTAATAATAAGGAGGAAAAGAAGAAGAAGATGGAGAAGGAGGAGGAGGAGCGGAAGAAGAAGAAGAAGAAGAAGAAGAAGAAGAAGAAGAAGAAGAAGAAGAAGAAGAAGAAGAAGGACAAGGACAAGGAGAAGAAAACATTAAAACTGTACATTGGGAGTGGAGGGCATTCTGTCGTTAACACATGACGATATTAAAATACAATTTCGTAAAGTAAGTAAAAATTTCTACAATCCATAAGAACTTTTCCTATTTTAATAAAACAACTTTGTGAGCGTTAAACACAGCTCCGTCTAAAGGATATTTAACACAATCAAAACAGTTCATTAAAACTCGAGCACTTATTTAAAGTAATAAGGAAAATCTGGCGCAGTGCTTGAAAACTCGTTTGAGACGAACAAAAGAAGAGATTTAGTTGTGTTTTTTTTTTGTTTTTAAGTCGGCATCCAAACGAAGAAGAAAACAAATGACCGTTTCAACGATTCAGAAATCTTGAACCTGAGATGAATTGAAATGTACAAACGAAATAAAAAAAATAAAAATAAAGCAGGATAAAGAATCCGAGAAGGTAAATTTCAATGTCTGAAAGTAATGGGGTGAGTTTAAGCGTGTTTAAGGGTGGGTTAGGAAAGAGGGGCCTGGTTGGCGTTTAACAGAGGAAGGTATCCACAGCAACGTAACCTTAAACTGTGACGAATTAACTAACGAGGGTGGTTGCCTTATAGCAAAACAAGAATTAAACATTATCCGGTCAGTAGAAGGAATATTGCGGAACACACGACATTCATAGTACCTTTTACACACACGCGCGCGAATGTGTGTGTGTGTGTGTGTGGTATATCTTTATTTTGTACGTAAGTCTTCAATATTTCTTGCATGTTTTCTATATTATGATTGGTTTTTAAATATTAAATACTTCTACAAGTAAATTTATTACTGTATTTTCACCTGACGTATTAAAATTAATTAAATATAAACATAAAATATTTCCAATATAACCGTTAAAACAGCTGATTAAGTAAATAAACATTAAAACAATCGTTAAGTTAAATCAATTAAATCAATCATATTATATTAAATCAAGTCCTTTTATATTAAATTCGATTATTTGTTACTTTTTATATTTCAATCGAATCAGTTCAATTATTTTTAAATTCATTTATAACCTCTGAAGATATTGACACTATCAGTGAAATGTACGTCAAGATAATTAAATAGTTTTACAACTTGCAGAAGTAATATAATTTGATAATATATCATAATATTAATCAAGAATATTGCAAGCAATTCGTAGAGGTACTTGTAAAGAAACAGTATATATAATTTTCTTCGTGGAACTATTTCGAAAGAATGCAGCAAGAGGAGGACAATATAGTTTCCGAAACAGGAAGTGCAGCCTGATATTGAAAATGAGAAAACATGTGTAATTTTTAATAATAACTTTTTTAATATCTCTTGGGTTAAGGATTCGAATAAGTGGACTGCGGAAAACTTAAAGTTAGCTACATGGAATGTTAGAGGGATCAATGGCAAAAAAATTTGAAATAGTCAAAGTATTTGAAGAAAAAAATATTACTATAGCAGTGGGGTTTCTAAAATAGGCTGTGTTAAAATGTCGCAGGGGGTTCGAGGTAAAAAAACACAGTGGGCCTACATTGTGCTTCTTTTCTTTTTTTATGTTCTAAAATCTAAACAATAGTAGAAGATTTAATAATTTTTAGTTCATACTAATTGTAATTTTAAAAGTAATATTTATAGTACTAGGTTTATAATGTCGTGTAGCAGGTGTGATTTAGTGGTGTTAGTGTCAGCGATAAGAAACATAAAATGTTACAACAAAGCAACTGGATTTTGACTGGATTCGTAGTGACTGATTATCCTGAACATACAAGAAAAGTTGTCAATTGTTCAACTGTTTTTTTTTTCACTATCAAAGTCGAGAAGTAAGCGTGTTTCGAATTACCAGATATTAAACCCAACAGTGAATAGATAGTAGTTCAAAAGCTGCTTGATCGTTCACATTAAACTATGTTGGAAGATCATAAATATTATAATTTACAAGGACCTTTTGGTGTTAATTCTAATTATTAGGTCTATATAAGGGTTTGTTTCATATTTAGAGATTGTTTTATTTCAGTACTCAGAACGATTCGTCAACATTTTTTTTCGGGGACCTGCTGGAATAAAAAAGTGTGAGAAACACCGGTTCTAGAGTACTAACATGCTTGAAGTAATTTTTTTCTTAAATTCGGCGTAAAAACGTCCTACGACGTTGTCCGATGCCTAACCTCCATTGCTGTTTGTTGTTGCAGTTTTCATCGTTTAGTCCTGTATCGCACATTGATCTTCTTATGCTCTCTACCCATTTTTCCTTGGGTCTTTCTTTCTGTACCCTCTAGGTATCCATGTCATTTTTCTTTTTTGGTAGTCGGTCTTGTCCCATTCTTCGTACGTGTCCGTACCAGATTAGTTGTTTTCTTCAATGCAGTCGATGATTGTCATTTGTACGCCCATTTCTTCTTTGATCGTTTCATTTCGTATTCGCTCTAGCCTTGAAGTTCTAGCAGATCGTCTCAAAGCATTCATTTCTGTAGCTTCTAACTTTCTTTTTATCTGTTCTTTTATTTTCGATGTTTTGGATCCGTACATCAAAGTTCTTTTAATCATACTATCGTATATTCTTATCTTCGTTTCCTTTCCAATTTCTATGCTCCATAGAATCCCATTCAATGATCTAATTATTTATTTTGCTTTGTTTATTCTTAATTTTATTTCAACATCATCTGTTCCTTCTTCATTAAAATTTCTTCCTAAGTATTTGTAGCTGTTGTATTTTTTATACGTTTGTTATTTTCTAAGATTATATTTGTTGTTTCTTCTCCGACACACAAATACTGCGTTTTTCTATGTTCATCGTAATCCCCGTTCTTCTTACTCTTCCTTCAGTTTGCGTATCATAATTCATTTTAATATTTATTTCAGAATGTCAGCCAAGTAAGTAGTTTGTCCATACATTATTTAATTTACACACTGACAATCTCATCTCACTAGACTCTGGAGAAGCGAGATAACATTTGGGATAGTAAATGACAGCCAAACGGATATGAATGCTATTTGTACGTTGATCATATTGTTATTCAGGAGAGCAAAAGGTAACTTTCAAAACGTCGGTCTACCTTCTTTGTAAGCTTGCGTCTGAATATAACATAGAAGTCTGTACAGTTGAAACCAAGGTGACGGCTTTCAGAGGGCAGGAACCTGTCAGGTCAAAGACAATAATAATTACTGAACAAGTATCCCTCCTGGAATATGCAACAGCAGTGACATAGACGCTAAAAGTGCCAACAGATACGAAGGATTCTGGGTAGAATAAAGAGAAGAGAGCACCCAACTCAGCGTTCGAAGAGCTACTATGTGTTATATGGGTCTGACAGCTGGGTAAAGACACGAACAGATATGAGCAGGGTTTAGACTACCGAGATGTACGCACACGAACAAATAGAATACATAACGAGGATAATGCGCCAAAAACTAAATATTCTCTCAGTGAATGGTTGCGCCATCTAGGCCAAGTGCAGGCATGTACTCTTTTATAAGACCAAAGAGAAGAGCCGAGGAAGAAGAGGCTTGAATTGCTGATTGCAACAGGTGATATCATTTAATCCTTTTAGTGACAATAAGAAGAAAAAGTTTGATAAGAAAACTTTTACGAATGAATACTGTAATAGCTTTAATATTATGGAATGGTTGGAAATATGTAACAGTGTGAGAAGACGGCATTTACACCAGAAACGTTAGTAGATACATGTGGATATGAGTGCGTGCTTTCCCTTCGGGTCACTTACCATTTCCTGACACATTTTGCCACTGAAAAGCCCTGAATTATTTCTAACGTTTCGACAGATTTCTCTGTCTTTCATTTCCTATTATTCCAATTGATTCGTGTACTGCTGGCGAAGTAAACTAGTACGTAGGAGTCTAGCCGCAGGTCTGCGTTAGGTATGAAGGCTGACTGTCTACTGCTATCTCGTTTGTTGATTACGTCGCCCATACGATAAATTGTCTTGTAGATGTTTTGATCGGTATGGAGGTATCAGTACCAAAGCTAGTGTTAAAAACGTTGCGCGTTTAAATAAACTTTAAACATTTTAAACAATAAAATCGCCCAATACATTGCAGTTGGAATACTGCATCTTGTTTCGTAAAGTGCATTCTGATGCTATCTAGCGGCTAGTTTTGTAACTTTTACTGCTCGTCAATCTGTAAATGCAGTACTCGAATAAACCGAAATATGAATCTGTGCGCGTGTCTCTGGATAATATCAAAACGTATCTTACATTTTTATAATAATAATAATAGTTGGAACAGCAAAACATATTATTAAAATAATACCTTATAATACGGTTTCAACCCTCTTGTAGGATTTTACCCGTTCAGTGTTATTAGAACCATATCAAATACTTGGGAAAATTTTAAAAATTTCTTCCCTCTTTCTTTCTTCCTTCACCCTCCCATTAAGCCAGATTTGGGCAACACTCTGCTGCCAACGAGGCACGTATCCACAGCTGCTGCCCACAGCTGTCGAAGGCGTTGAAGCTCAGTCATGATCTCGGAAGCGGTTTATAGTGCATCGTCGGCGAATTCGAAAATTCGCACCTTCTACGAAAATTCCTTTACGGCATCGTTAACTCTTAGACGCTTTGACGAAATGTTAGCTCACCTATACGTGGTGACAGGGGCGAACCTAGCGGGGGATATGAGGGATATATCCCCCCCCGGAATAAGAAAAAATATAAACTGTTTGGAGCAAATAATTTAAAATTGGTTATGTGTTTTTGAAATGTAATTGACTTTCAAGTTTTGTCAATTTTAAAAAATTACTATTTGGGTCAATGACAAGTGTAACTAATTTTCGATAATAGGCCTTATACTCTAATAAATATAACAGATGTTGAAAGAAATGGTGTAAAATGAAAAGAAGTTGGCTTGAAAGAGAATAGGATATGGTACGTTTTCCGCTGGTTACATAGCTGGGACAGAGCTTTTAACTTAATGTTACATGTTGATAACTTCAATCACAAAGAACATAATATAGCCTAAATGAGTTTTAATTTCTTAACATTATTTTTCATAAGGACATGGGTTGTTGTACTAGACTCTACCTTGCTCTAAGAAATATTGTAAAATTAAACATACGTTCATTTGAAATGTTTCGTGTTCTTGCATGTGTTAACCCTACAACACAAACACACACATACAGATATAATCTTTACTTTCTTAATTTTAACGTTCTCTTTAAAGTATTCATATTCCACAGAAAGGTATTATTGGGCTTCCAAACCAAACTGTTTGTTATTTATTGATTTTTGTGAAATTAGTGAATTACAGCCATTATTAATCCATTAGTTTTAATTTGTTGGTACTATTTTGATTATAATATGAGAAAAAAATACTCTAAGTAAACGATATGTGGCTGACCCCCCCCCCCCCGAAATGAAATCCTAGGTCCGCCTATGCATGATGATGTTAGTCTTCCTCAGGACATCTGACTTTGGGTGACCCTTTGCTCAAGTAAATCGATGTAGGATATTACCAAGTTGTTCCAATGGACGAATGTGCATTAGTAATGACATTTCTTTCTTTAGCCAAATACGTGGTCCTCAATAGCACACAAAGTGTTAAAAATAATATCAACCAAAACCAGTGTTGCTTATACTTGCTTGAAGTAACTTGCATGTTGCTATGCGTGTCTTCCTTTTTGTGACAGAACTCGTTTTCCACTTGTACTCGTTTTTTCACTAATATTCGGCCTTTAAACGGATCAGAGAAGATGCAACCAACTCGAAGTAAGGAGGAGTGCTACATACATGTCTCCCATTTTTTATGTGTTCGCACAAAATTGGCTTCCAATGAAGTTGGCCGAGATTTTACTGAATAACATAAAAGAATATTGGCCATCTAACTCATAAGAAATCTTGTTTTCTTTCTTTTGGTATACACACATTAAACGTCATGTTTTTTCAGCCAAAGATTTCATTTCTTTAAACAACAAACTAAAAACCAAAAAGCATTATTACCGCATTATTACCGCACAAACCAAAACATTACGTATTTTCGCTGTACATTAAGAAATAGAATAATTAAAAATTAGTACATTTCTTCTTCTTCACATCGTGGTATATCGACACAATCGCATAATCGAAATATCGAAAATGTAGCGCGGGCGCGGATATTGGGAGAGTGCCGAACAATTATTACAAAATCGTTCCGCTGGACTACAGCAGTCCAGTCGTGTAACGCAGTGTTACGATATTACAGAACAGTCTACGAATGTGCCGGAAGAATGTATGTGGCATACGTGACCGTCAACGCATGCGCGAGAGTCACGTATGCCACATACATTAGAGCGAGATTCTTCTGGCACATTCGACAAACATGTAGACTGTTCTGTAACGTTGTAACAGTATTTTTGGACCTAACGAACTGATTCCCTTCGAATGCATATCGTTTGTTAATTTAAAAATTTATAATTACGAGCTCAATAAATTTCACAACCGTTTTATTAAATAATCTACTTTTTATAATAAGTAGATATTTAGTGGTCACACACGCAATACACACAAGGACAAGAATTCCCAGACATAACCAACATGACACTAATAAAACACACTCCACACAAAGCCACCATAATGAACATATGGGAAAATTTATAAATATACAAACACAAAACAAACTAATACCTGAACAAATAGAAATCAATACAAAACATGACACAATTTTCAAAGCACCCAACATCGAAAATATACAAAAAAGCTGATATATACACCACAATCACACACAATAATACCAGTTTAAAATACCAAAAACCAACAGGAAACCATAACAGCAACCAACCAGAACACAAGTACCCCACAAGATTCAAAATTAAGAAGGCTGAGGATGGGATCAATAGGATTCCCGAAACATGTTTCAAATAAGGGAAAAAACATCTTGAGGTAAAGTAATTATAAATATTAAATAATATATTATATATGCATCAAGAAATAAACTGTAGCAAAAAGTGTTTTAATTAATAAAATAATTATAAATTATCGATTTAATAATTAGCAAATCTGCTAACGGGATATGCGCGCGCACGCACTAACCCCCCACACACACACATACAGTGTGTATTAATTCTTCTTGATACAATAAAGACAGTTTTATAAATCTTGTGGTCAGAATTTGATTCACACATTACTGAGTACGCTTAACGCAATATCCCCTTTGGTTAATATCTTAATTTATTTACAATTTATTTATAAAAAAGTATTTATAATTATTATACACAATAAATATATATAGACAGAAGCCCAAAAAACTTTAAAACATTAATATAAACGTAAACGAGAAGCGACTAAAACGTATCTATTCTTCTTTCCCATTTCAAAGTCAAATTGCTAACATTCAGTAATTCTTAAAAAATAGTTATCGTTTACTTTTCTACGATTTCTAATTAGTTACGTATACTGTGGTTAGTGAAGAATAAGATGGCGGAGTCCGTTTTTCCCTGGCACCAGTTTGAATTTTCCGACCTCAAAGGGGGGATCATTGGAAACATTTTTCGTCCGTAAGAAATACATGGGAAGTCAGTTTGATCTTGAGTACAGAAGCAGTGTTGAGATTAGGTTTTGTAATTTTTAGAAACTAGGTGTGCACATCTTACGTCGAAATGGTTGCATATTCATCAATATTCGGGCGCAAATTATAATTACAGTTATATCTCTCACATGGTAGGGGAATCACGCACAGGAGCGCGCTCGAATGTAAATCAGTTTATTCTCCTTTTCCGCGTTGCATTGACGGAAGCTGATTGTTAACATGTTTTTACGGTATTTATTCACAAACACACGCGAATGCTCGTGCACTGACACCCAAGTACACGCACGTGCGCATATTATTATATTATAAAATCCGTTACAAAATTTCACGTAAAACATACAAATTTTAAAGTATGTCGGCGCGCGCGTATCTCTGCCTCCCCCCACAATATATTCGCGACGAGACTTCACGTCGCGCATTCGCACTCAGGCGCGCGCATGCCTTTCCGTATATTTTCAAACGACGCGTATCCAGTCTGTATTTATATTATTAAGACAGCACAGCGAATGGTAACAGAAAATATTTTCTTTGCCCCAAAAATGTATTTAAATTAATAAGTTTTTATTTAGAAAAATTCTAAAAACAAAATAGTATTCAGGGTAGAAAATTCCCCCATCTTAGTCTGCCTGAGATCCTGCTACCCAGATAATGGTGCTTATATCGAGAGAACTAAACACCTGCTGCGTTTGGTTAGCGTCAAGTGTTACGTGCACTCTACAATGAGATATCCTCAGAGGCTAGATTGTTATAATTATTGTACTAACGGAATGGATTTACGCGGGGGCAAATCATTCAAATTTCGCCTCCAACTTGAAACAAAAATTTTCACAACCCTGTTGTTGGAATGTGATTATATTTTTGCCTGGTAAAGCTAGTTCTTTTATTACAAAATTAAAATATTGAGTTTTATACTCAATAAGTTTTACACTTGTAAATTATATATTGAGTTTTACTGAGCGACTTTATATAATTGAAAATAAAATTACAATAGATGGATGAGAAGAACTTTGTCATTTAAAAAACATACAATTTAAATTTTTTAAGTTTAAATATTATTTAATATTATGTACTATGTATTATTTAAATTGTATATTTATAGGCCTATTTAAAAAAGAGTTACTATTTTTTCTATAATAACAATGATGATAATAATAATAATAATAATAATAATAATAATAATAAATAGCTGAAAATTAAGAGATTAACAAAATTCGTCACCTTCTTTCGACCCTTTGGGAGAGTCCGGTCCCATTCGTCCCCCTGGAAGAGCTTATGGCCCACTCCATATTACAAAACAGTAATAACTGTAAGAATATTCAAAGAAAAAACGTGTTTCCTTGGAGAGAAGAATATAAAAATAAATAATAATTTTTCAGGTCCCTGTATCTACCCCTTTCCCAAAACAAGTCTTTGGATCCCTCCCTATAATATCAGTTCGTAAATACCAAGTAACAAGAATTTCAAGCGTCTGCAAAATTTTTAACCATGTCGGTTATGGTTTCATTAAAACAGTATTACCGGAAAATAAAACCACAAATACTCTACTTTATATAACTACGTTAAATTCAAAATCCACCACTAGATGGCATGACAATTCACTTTACATAACGTCATGCAGTAGTCTGACATGGATTACTGTTTTAGATTTGATGAAATTAAAGTTTGTAATGTGATTTCTTAATGAACCACAATTATATGTAAATTAAAAGAAATATAACTGGTTTATTATTAGTTTCTTTAATTTTAAATCTTCATCATAAGATTAGTTCATGATGCAATCCGGCTGGCTCCTATCCACCACCTGCCTCTCGTCCACTCCATCATTGACTTCTGGGTAGTTTCCTTTCTTGTAACTTTAATGTTATACGGCACAGAGAGAATCTGTCGAATAATTTCTATGCTCAGAAACCCAACAGAACGTTGTACTGTCTAATAAATTTATTATCCACGATGTCCAATACATTTGCAAGATTTCTGCTCAAACAGATAAAACAATCTGTTTTCCATGACAGTATTAATCTGTAAGTACCAAACAATTTGGCAATGAAGCCTGGGGGTTGCTCCTAATATTAAAAATAACAAATCTAACTTAGTGTTATGAAATGTTATCTATCTGACAGATTGTCAGAAATCATATTACATAACGCTATAGCTAACAACCAAATAATAAATACTGGAAAGACCATAGGGAACATGTGGCCATTGTTGAATTTCATCCTCAGACCAGATACACCAATCCCGTTACTGCCATATAACTGTTCAAATTGTAGTCATGAACATAAAGTGATTTACACCATCATCTAAATATTTTATATGGTGGTTCCACAGAATCAGATCAAAGTGTACAGCAACAAATCATCATCTTTATCATCTTCAAGGATTAAACCAAGGATGGTTTGTTCGGGTCTCAAATAAGCAAAGATTAGAACTGGTCACCCCAGCGCTTCCTCGGACGTCCCACACCTCTCCGTCCCCTCGGCTTATAGTTTCATAGTTGTTTGGGGATGCGGCAGTCATCCATTCGCCAAAGATGTTCCCACCAATTCAGACGATACTGGGTGATCGTGTCGAAGATACTCATAATATTCAGTTCCTGCAGTATATCTGTGTTTCTTCTGTGATCATGGACACTATACCCTGCCACGTGCCTGAAAAATCTCATTTCAGCCTCTAGCAACAAATCTGTAGCCTATAGATAATTTTTACAGCAAGGCGTAGATATCCACACATTGCTGTATATATGATTTGTAGGTTCTTCTGCGAATTAGAATTAATAACAATCGAATCCAAGTGAACTCTGAACTAATGTATTCAGGACAATATCTGGCAGTTCCTGTACAATTAATGAGACAACAATTATCCTGAAAGCAGGCCAATGAATTATGTGACTGAATGTATCGCATACATAGAATAAACCGCGTGGATATTAATTACAAGCTGAATAGTACTGCTTACTACTCTCTAAATTCATTACCAGCATAGAGGATTATACCACACACTGCTAAGGATATTTCATAGTTCTTTAATGGAGTGGTATCCTGTGACCTTCTCCTCCTCCACTCGGACGCATCCGCCTTTAGGGACAGTTTCCCATCCCAAGAGGAAAGAGATCCCCTGAGCCTCTAACCGTTCATGCACCCTCACGAGAGACCGTTGACATTTAGTAGGGAGGGGTGGAGCAATTCTTATTCCACTAGTCACTCCTTGTCCAGAGAATGAGAAATCGGCTAAGACACTGTACGCGGCAAACACAGGTAATGTGATGGTAGAAACATTGGGGGGGGGGGTAAATGTAAAACGATGTAGAGGACGGAGGAGTGATCAGATGATATACGCATCCACCATCACGAAATGAAGAGATTAGCCCAGGATTGGAAAGCATGGTTTTAAATATCTTTCAAATATATTGGAATGAAAAATAGTTCAGCCAACAGACAAATAAATCATATATTGAAACGTACTGTCTCAGAAATCATAGAAAGACGAGATAAGATACGTCCATTGTGGTAACAGACGAATCAACATTGAAAGAGTGTATGGGGGGGGAGGGGGATTGCTTTCCGACCGCTTATAAATTGTGCATCAAAACGTGCACGCTTCACGGTAACTCCTATGCTCTCTGAGCCGCATACTCGCTCAATATTTTGAAAGAAGTACATTTATTATCGAAAAAGTTTTAATATATAGGCCTAGGTAATTATTAAGTTATGGAAAAATTGTCTCTATTACCCTGCTATTTTTGTAGTAATATAACTATTTTAGAGCACACAATCAGGGGTGGATTAGAAGCGCGTGGTGCCCTATGCTGCCATCAGACTGGTGCCCCCCTGATTCAAAATTCAACCTTTTATCCATTATTTACACTGATTAATGGCATATACAATTACAAAACTTAACAATTACTTTATAAAACTCTCAAATTACAACAAATATTATAGCTAAATAATGATTACAATTAACATAGTAGTACTTAAGATTAGAAAATACTAATCGATCCATTTTTCCTTGATTTTGCCTTAACGAAGTCTTGTATAATTTCTTCTAAATCGATCGACTAAGGTATCTCGCTTTCAATATTCAACCTTACTAATGAAGATAACCTCTCATCTTCCGTAGTTGAACTCAACATATCTTTAATGCGTTCTAATACAGAAAATGATCTTTCAGATTCGTAGTCAACTATGGACTCCTCAAAAGCAGACGATAAGCAATGTTTATAGGCCTATTCGGAAATACATAAATCATTTTACAATCAATAATTCAGTTTAAACCTCTGTACGGACAAACTGTAGTATCATGCAATCTATCATCTTCATCTGAACGAATATCACAAAATTTCTTGTTTTTTTCACATATATTATCGTCAAAAAGGTTTTATGAATATCACTATAATATTGACGACTCGGAACACTAAGTTTTTTATAAGTAAAAACGTAAAGTTTTACCTTACAGCCTAAACCGGCTTTCACCTATAGAAGGCTTCATCAGAGGCTCTGATGAAGCCTTCTATAGGTGAAAGCCGGTTTAGGCTGTAAGGTAAAACTTTACGTTTTTACTTATAAAAAACTTAGTGTTCCGAGTCGTCAATATTATAGTGATATTTAGTTAAGTAACGGACACGTCATGGACAACGAAATCCAAGAAGGTTTTATGATTTAGGGCCAGATGGTGCCCCTCTGACAGCTGAGGGCCTGGTGCCCGGTGCTGCAGCATACCCTAGCGTTATGGATAATCGGGCACTGCACATGCTTTAAGCTTGAAAGAATCAGAATGCATACAAAAATTAAAAAATTCTTCACCAATTCATTTTAGTCTAGTCTACAATGGACTAACGATTTATTTAAAAGTGGCCGGTGCACCTGGTTATGTAAATTACAATGACTTTCCCATGAGCTTCTAATGAATACACGACATTTATTTGTTAACCTGTGTTTATATTTTAGATATTAAAAAAAAACGTAAATAAATACATTGTACTTGATTTATTCTTATTATCAGAGTTATTAATTCCATTATTAAAATTGTTATTAATTTTTATGTTACAAATTTTAATAATAATTTTTGCTGTTTTTCTTCTTCTTCTTCTTCTTCTTCTTCTTCTTCTTCTTCTTCTTCTTCTTCTTCTTCTTCTTCTTCTTCTTCTTATTATTATTATTATTATTATTATTATAATTAATATTATTATTATAAAGGTGTAGATATGTTTAAAATTATCCAGACACCATATACAGATTCATAAATCGGTTTATTCAAGTACTGCGTTTACAGATAGCGGTATCTTAAAGCGGTAAAAATTAAAAGAACAGCCGCTAGATGGCATCACTAATCACTTTACGAAACAGTATGCAGTATGCTATTCCAGCTACAATGTTTAGGCGATTTTATTATTAAAAATGTTTGAAGTTTATTTAAACAGATATAATTAATGTTATTTGTTAAACTTACTGTTTATTATAAGTAACCGTTTTTATTTTAGTCTTGTTTGATGAAAACGTAGACAAGTTAACACACAAGTCTTAATATAATCTTGTCCGTCTGACACATACGGTTGCGCGCGCGCGTGTGTGTGTGACTAAAATCCGACTCTCTACACATGAATAAAGTTTATTTTGAGTAGTAAATAACTATAAACTTATCTACCATAACGCTTCGTAATAAATGTTTGCTATGAATAATCAGATAATTCACGTAAATAGAAGTCATAGCAATATTATTGTTGACACGATACTGTGTTTAGCTGACGTCATAATTCAATTTATAAACAACTCGAAATAAACCCCTTATATGTTATTATAGCCATTTCATTATTATTATTAATCTTATTATTATTATTAGTATTGTTACATTATTTTCACTGCCTTTATCTTCTTATTTACATAAATCGTTAGGCTGCTTAATGCTATTGATCTTTATCTACCGACATTCTCTTTGGCTTCTGCAGTAACAATGATTTTACTTCTTTAACAAGAAATTTTAATAGTTTTCCGTTGTTTTCTTCACCATAGGAAAGTATAACAAGGTAATTTGGTTTTCTACTTATACGGTCAATCAAACGACGAAATACATTGGACACGAACCCATACTTCAACAGTTAGGAACGATGTGTGTTACTAAGCATATCATGCTTATCATGTGTTGAGCTACAGAACAATTTGTTCTGTCCCAATAACCGTACCCGCATTCATTTTCGATATTTCGATTATGTGATTATTGGCATCGATATGTAGTGAATATCACGTATAATTTTTGTTAGATGAAAAAATTCGTTAAAATTTATGTGTGTATGTTACAAATAGTTTGTTGACGATGCAGTCGTTTTCCTTCGTTACCTTTCTTATGAAAACTGTTCCTAGCACTAATATAACATTAAATATTTTTATGTAGAAACATTCTAAAAACAATATAGGCCTAGTATTTAGGGTAGACAATACCTCCATCTTAGTCTGTCTTAGATCCTGCTAACCAGATGATGGTGTTTATATCCAGAGAACTAAACACGTACTGCGTTTGGTTAGCGTCAAGTGTTACGTGCACTCTACAATCAGATATCCTCAGAGGCTAGATTGTTATAATTATTGTACTAACGGGATGGATTTATGCGGGGGCAAATCATTCACTCTTGCTTCCAACTTAAAAAAATAATTAAATCCATACATAATTAAACATTAGATGACGGTAGGTGGCAGGTAGACGTTTTAAGGTAAGTTGTTGTAGATGGGTAAAATACACATTTCCTTTACTTAAAAAAACTGTTGAGGTTAGTAAATGAGAATGCAAAAATTGTAGACGTCACACAGTCGAGACCCACGTCCGAGTTATGATTCGTTGCTATTACGGTAGTTTTGTGAAGACGTCCGATAACTGTTGAGACGAGACTGCCGTAGTTTTAGTGTTCTGTCTCAGTGTTCCGCAACCGGTGTTCCGCGGCACAATAGTGTGCCGTCACAAGGTGAAAGGTGTGACGCGAACTTTTACCTATTATTGTAATAAATTAATTGTCGATTTTAAGTAAGAAGGTGCTTGTTTATTCTTTAATACATGCTGATAACTGTTATATTTTCATAGAAGTTAAATGTAATTTATTTACTCAATATTGTTGTTATAGTTTGCTTAGCTTATCTTAAGTTATTTGTATTCTCGCCTGAAATTTGTATTGGGCCGTTTTGATGGGTTACAGGCGGCAAGCTTTGTGTTCACCGCAAAGAAAGCCGCGTAAGACTTTTAGCAAGCCTTTTAGCGGCCCGCACCAATCATACAATACAGTTTACGTTCAAAACTCTAAACGTTCTAAACTCTATTCAAGAGAGTTCTTTGTAACACCGCATTTTTGTGTACGGCTGGCTGTACGTGCTTTTAACTAAAATTGCGGGGATTAGCAAAAATTTCCCTCTCTTTTATTATTTTATTGCCTTGTTTTGATATTTGTGCCTGTTTGTCGGCGCTTCTTAAACTTTATTGCTCTTTTCCTTCGCCGAAGGACCCACACAATTTCAGACAACAATTACAGTATTTCAGTTCAGTTCTATTACAGCTGTGCTCTGCAGTAGTGCGAATATTGTGATTGCTACAAAACTCTTTGGTGACAAAACATGCCCAATCCCCAAGTGTGTTGTGTGTAGTGAAAAACTCAGTAATGCTGCTATGGTTCCGAGTAAATTGAAACGACATTTGTCAACAAAACATTCCTCTCTGTTAAGTAAAGATGTGAATTATTTTCGTCGGTTGTTGGAACAAAATAAAAAACAAGTGACGCTCATGACTACGTCGGTACGTGTTACCCAAAAAGTACAGGAAGCTAGCTATAAGGTAGCCAAACTTATCGTAAAGGCCAAAAAACCACACACAATAGCAGAAACGTTGTTAATGCCCGCGTGTAAAGAAATGGTAAAAATAGTCCTGGGTTTAGAAGCTGGTACTGAAATTTCAAAAATTCCTCTCTCTGCTGACACAATCAGCCGCCGAGTTAGTGACATGTCCAGTGAGATCGAAGACATTATGAAGGAGAAAATAAAGAGCAGTCGAAAGTTCTCACTTCAGATCGACGAGTCCACCGATATTGGCGGTCACGCACAACTTCTTTCCTACATAAGGTATGTTGATGGGGATGTAATTGCAACTAATTTCTTTTTTTGCAAAGAACTACCCGAGCGAGCAACCGGTGAAGAAATATTTCGTACGACTAATGAATATGTGGTCCGTAATGAATTAACATGGGAGGATTGCGTTAGCGTTTGTACAGACGGAGCCGCTTCTATGACAGGCCGAATGAAAGGATTCGTGGGTAAAGTACGCGAAGTAAATCCTAACTTACGAACCGACCATTGTCTCATTCACCGCGAAGCCATTGTTGCTAAGTCTTTGCCATCTCCTCTGAAAATTGTGATGGACGAAGTAGTAAAAGTCGTGAACTTAATCAAATCGCGGCCCCTAAATATGCGGCTTTTTAACGTTTTGTGTCAAGAAATGGGATCAGAGCACACTACACTTCTGCTACATACAGAAGTACGATGGTTATCTCGAGGTAAAGTGTTAACGCGAATGTTTGAACTTAAAGAGGAGGTACTTGCATTTTTGACTATTGAGGGGCATGAGTATGCGGATTTATTTGCAGATGATGAATGGGTATCTAAGTTGGCATATCTTTCCGATACTTTCGTACACTTGAATGAACTAAACAGAAAAATGCAAGGTAGAAACGAAAATATTCTGACTAGTATGGATAAGATTCAAAGATTTATTAATAAGTTAAATTTGTGGATACAGACAATTGAAAATGGATCGTGTGAGATGTTCCCAACTGTATGGCCCCTTGCTGACGATAATAAGGTGTTGATGGACTTAATTAAAGAACATTTAGTACTCTTGCAGCAGAATTTCAAAAAATATTTTGGAGAGAGTGTTGAAGATTTTGACTGGGTTCGTGATCCATTCATTATGGATTCGAAACATCTTCCGAATAATTTAGGCTTACAAGAGGAACTGGCAGATTTGAAAGCAGACAGAACATTGAAATTAAAATTTTTCGAAGTGCCTTTGGAAACATTTTGGTTGTCAATAAGCAGTGAATACCCGGCTATCTCCGAGATGGCAGTTAATGTGTTGTTACCATTTTCAACTACATTTTTGTGTGAACTGGGCTTCTCGACGTTGACTGAATTTAAAACATCAAAGAGAGAGAAAGACTCAAATCCATCGATGAAGAAATGAGGCTTGCTTTGTCAACGATTCCGCCACGAATCAGCCGTCTGTGTGCAGCTAAGCAGGCTCAAGTATCACATTGAAGGTATGAGTAGAGTTATTTACTTTAAAATTCGTATTTTCTACAGTGAATTAAAGTTAATAAATTGTTATTAAATGCTTGAGTCTATTCCTGTTTTTTTTTAATAATAATAATAATAATAATAATAATAATAATAATAATAATAATTGATTACATAAAGACGTAATATTTCGTAATTATGTTAAGATTCATATGATTTTGAGGGGACAGACATTTTGGTGTGCCGTGTTGAGTCTGGGGTGTGCCGTGAGTAAAAAAAGGTTGCGGAACACTGTTCTGTCTGGCGCTTCGTCACACTCAAATTGTGTACGTTTTAACATGATAATGTTTTTAGGCTGGGGGTCATTCCACAAAAATGTAACGTCATCGAAAAATTTAATGCTTACACACTTTCGATTCCCCACAGTCTAGAAATTTTCCGTATCTGTCGTTTTAACATGATAATGTTTGTTATATAGTAAATATTTGTTATATGCACATTATACGTTTCAAAAGCCTAAAAACATTATTATGCTTCAATTTTTCGGTTTCGTTGAAATTTCTTTAATTTTTTCTTTTCTGAACTGTGTAACAGAAATCTCATTTATATATGAGATTGTCTGGGAGTAACCTCACTGTTTGGGTTGGAACAACACAAAAGCTCTCTAAGTAATTTGGCCAGAGCTTCCCGATACGTGGCGCTGGTTTCAGCTGGATCTGAACTTGAAAGAAACGCTGAAAAATCTCTTGCTTCGTTATCCGTCTTGACCACTAACGCAAGTCCTCCCTTTCGCGGTAAACATCCCCATTAACGGGTTTACACAAGCAGCACGCGTCGGGCGCATGAATTCGAACGGACACTTACAACCTCCAAAAGTTCGCGCGTGAGCTGCGAACGTTTGACCCTCGCCGTGTAGGCATGATAGATTCCCTTTCGAAACAGTACAGTAGGACATGCTCGATACTTCAATTTCTTACCTGCAAAAATTCAAGGAACATAATGTAATATCATATACTCTGCAAACTTTCATTTGACCAGTGGCGTATCTACAATTTGGCTTTGGAGGATCTGGAGTCGGGTCGGCTTCACACAAAGAAAAAACAAGTTTAATTCGGGGTCAAAACGTCCTACGACGTTGCCCAAAGCCTAACTCTATTGCTGTCTGTCGTTGCGGTTTTCGTCGTTTATCGCTCATTGATCTTCTCTTATGCCCTCTATCCATTGTAACAACCAAGAATTAAAAATTTTTAAAATTATGATCAAAAAGACGTTACATACAGCAATACACCCCAACACGAGCCACGAGCAATAAATAAAGAACAGTTTAACGACGTGTCAACTGAACGTTTGCTTCGGACAATACGAATACGCTTCACATAACTTTACAATGGGAAATAAGGTTGGCCGTGACAGACTCGACTCAACCGAGATTTACAGCCTGCAATATGCAAGGTAAAAGGAGACTATGTCAATAGCAATTTACGGAGAAACTGTAACGGACACACACTGCAAGGTTAATTTGAAGTGTACCAGCAGTAAGAAAAGGGTGTAAGTGCACAATGGTATTTACCCTGTATGAGAACTGACATCGATATCTAAACAATGGAATCGAACTTGTGCACAGCGGGGGAACGTCTTACTGGCGACAACCGATATTTACGACAGGGAGAAGGAGTGCCGTTTTGGAAACGACGACACGCTGCGTCCGGATAGCTAACGGAAAAGGGTCAAGGATAGTGAAACAATAACGAAATACGACACATTGTTCACGTGAGAACAGCAGCAGGGCCGGAGTACGCTTAGACAAAGACCTGATCGACAGCCGAGAAATTGCTCTTGTTCCAGGAAAAGAGTACGGAGGCCTTCGACGCGAATTTGTGGGGAGACAGGATACCCAATCACAACCCAGCGTCTACCCAGAGGACAGGTGGAGAGGACCGTCGTCATCATGGCAACGGGAACGACGAATGAGAAGTGAAGAACGATAGTCTTGCATAAGTGTAGGAGTTCTTCTGTCCTATCATGTTCGACCAGAGGCGTGTGTTCCAGAAGATTGCATTGTGGTAAACAATGCTTGATAAAAACTGTTTGCAGAGCACGCGGGAGGACAGTCTTCATACACTTTTCGACAGTCTTAATACAATTTTCGACAGTCTTCTTATAATTTTCGGTCAATCTTCTTATAAATTTCTCAATCGTATACTTTAACAGTATTCACGGAACTTAAATCTTCTAAGTCTTAATACAGTTCGGTTAACATACGGACAGCAGTTGGCCATTGAAACTCTGCTACGCGGTATATAATTAAGTGACTTAAACATTTCGATATTGACGAGTATCCGGTAATAGTGTACCTACAGCGACTAAATCATGCAACATACGCCAGTGCTTAATAACTCTCGAGTTCTTTATCGTACTCAGTTACCGCTAATTCAGAACTGAACTAACCAATCGCAGTTTCATCAATAACCGACTCGCAGAACTATTGTTAATGTTTTACCTGACAACGAAATCGTAACGTTGTACAGTGCGAAACGATACAATATAATTTGGGACAATTACACCACGGTATCAAAGACACTATACATTAATGTACACACAAGAAGTTCAACAATAGACAGTCAGATATATATACACCATAGTTAACGATGAACTTACTCACACGACACATGATTTCATAGACTCTAACAGTAACAGCCGAATCAACAGAAAATACACACAGCGCGAGTGAATCTGATCCGCGTGTGTTGAGTGTTAGTGACATCACAGCTACGCAACTTCACACATATGGACTACCAACGAGAAGGAGTTACACCGATGGAAATATCGGATAAATCACTTTACAAGTAATCTTTATGCTATTCTTATCATAAGAACTCTACTGTCTTGTCTCTTTTCAAGAAAACACCCTTGAGTATTTAAATTAAATATGATAAATATAATTAACGCTATTCATCTAAGGCAAGCAATGAACGCATTAGTATAAGATTTATTGTTTGACTATTTGTGTTTTTTCTATATATTGATTGTATTATATATGTATGTGTATGTATTCCAGCAAACAACGTATTGGATTCGCATTGTAATTTGATATATATACATGTGTTCTTTTATGAATGTATTTACAGGGAATCATCCATATTTATATATTGAAGTCTCTTTATTTAATGATGTTAATAAATAGGTGTTTATTTATTCAGAATATATGCGTTCATTATTGTCAAAGTTACCTGAGAACAAGAAAGTAAAATCACTTGAATGAATTATAGTAGCTTTTATTAATTTATACAATAATTAGAGTCTCAGTGCAGTAATTATGCTAACATAAAAGAACTAACGTATCACTTAGCTTCAATCAGTTGATATGAGTAACCTAATTGAGTGATTACACGATCTCATAATACAAATTAGTATAATTACATAATTAATTAATTAAATCACGGTTAGCATAATAAATAATTGCACAATCATTGTACCATGTTTTCTTGGGTCTTCCTTTCTTTCTGTGTTCTACAGGCATCCATCTCATTGTTTTCTTTGGTAGTCGGTGTTGTCCCATTCTTTGTACGTGTCCGTACCAGATTAGTCGTTTTTCTTCAATGCAGTCGGTGACTGTGTTTTGTGCGCCCATTTCTTCTTTGATCGCTTCATTTCGTATTCGCTCTAGCCTTGAAGCTCTAGCAGCTCGTCTCAAAGCATCCATTTCTGTAGCTTCTAACTTTCTTTTTACCAGTTCCTTTAAAGTTTTCTTTAAAAGTGTTTTTTAAGTTTAAAGTGTTCTTTTCTATTTTTTTTAGCAAAAAAAAATTAAGACTAATTAACATTACTGTCTTTAAAGTGGCTGAAAAACGCATGATAACACCCTGAGATCAATCCCATTAAAGTGAACGGTAGTAAGACAATAACAATACGCGTTATCGAAACACTGTTACAAGATAGCCTACTTATCGACTGAATTGATTTTTCTATATTTCGTATTCCAAACGTATACCCTAATGCAGTCATAGGTAACCTTTGAATTTATGGGGGCGCATAACTTAATATATATATTATGGGTGCGCAGTTCGATGGGCGCACCCCTCCCCATCCCATTAATGGAAAACGGAAAGGTGCGGAGCCAATAGCGACAATAGCAATAGCAATAGAAAGGTGCGGAGCTGGAAGTTAAAAACATTAACAGTCGCGGAAAATCACAAAAGTTAGCGACGTGCAACGCCGAATCAAAAAAAGCTTTGCAGTATTTTTCATATAATGTGAACATTTTCACATTAGGAGAGTAGGTCATCAACAGTCTGTCATCATGCACACCCACGTGAAAACTAACAAAACTTTAAACGAAAAAAATGGTTAAACAGGAACACATTTTAATAAAAATAAATTAAAGAACTTACCGCAATAACACTATTTATTTTCATAAAGTGCACAGAAATGTAAAACTTGAAAAAATCGCATTTAAAACATAAATGAAGGTTTCAGTTCCTTTTCGAAAAAAAAATACTAACTTACAGTAATTATTGTATTAGAAAAAACTAAAATTTGAAACGGCTTGTAGGCCTACTACTTTATAATAAAGTACATCGAAGCAGGTACAATGCGGGTGCGTTCCTTCGTTCAAAAGAAAAGAAAATTACAAGGTTGGCGGGCGCGTCAAACCTTATTGACGGGCGCACGGTTGCCGATTGCTGCCCTAATGGTTTGTAATAAACCTGTTTGTATATTTTAAAAATAAGCTACTACTATATTACCGTACACAGCTGAAAAAAATGTCTAAAAATGAAGAGATTATCAAAATTCATCAACTTTTCGACCCTCTGGGGAGGGGTCCGGTCCTGTTTGTCCCCCACTTAATTACGCCCTTGCATTTGATAAAGGCATTACATTTTCTCAATGAAAAGGAATAATCATTTAGAAATCGTGAAATCTGCTGTATAAGCCTTCGGTAATCTGTTATTAGGAATGTGTTAGTCTATTATTTTGTTTTGATTTTTTAACAACCACGATCTAAGATTTAGTAAATTACAGATAAAGTTGTGAAACATTGTGCTTTAACAATAATTTTTAGTTAATTGATATGAAAGTTGATTTGTAAATGTATATTGTTATTTTGTAAAAATCAAGTTATTTCATAAACCTGGCTCAGGGCGAAATAGGTAGTGAACTTTATCAATCTAGTATAATGAAATGTTTAATGTTTTGTGTTATGTATCTGTAATCCGATTAAAATTACTGTTGATCTGGTGGACAGCCGTAAGCCGCTCACTTTGATTTCATAACGCTGGCATATTAACGTAAAGGGCAGAACAATAACTGCTTATAGGTACACTGTTGCCCGCAGTAGCATCTTCTCTCTCTCTCTCTTCTAGGTTAGCGGCCCATAGGCTGGTTGGCAGCAGCTGCTTTTCTTTTCAACTCACAATGTGATGTGCAGTTACCTCCGGAATATTGTACAAGAGAAGCATCCATCATAGATCTGATGATACTAGGGCTATCTTAAACAGATCTTTAATGCAGTGGTTTCCCCTCGCCTTCTCCATTATATGCCGTTGACGTATGCCCGTTCCTTCGCCTTTAGAAGTGATTTCTCACCCCTAGGACAATAGGGTGCCCTGTCCTCTATCCGCTCATCTGCCCTCCAAGGAGGCCATTGGCACTTGACAGAGAGGATCACCTCCTCCCGGGTGATATTCGGTCCCTGTGTTCGTTAGCCGCTTGATATAGCCTACCCCCGTTGCCCTCTCTACCCCGGGGAGGTGAACATCAGGATTTTCCCTTCGTCACGTCTAGCACCATAGTGGCATTTCCTAAATCCTCCAGACAACGGTAGTGGCAGTAACTAACAACGGTTATTCACACACATTGTGGTCTAAACATTTTTGCCTTATTCCTTTAATTGTTACTGAGTTATATTTACTAAAGAAACATGGACTTTTTATTAATACACATAAAAATTCACGTTTGATATTTCAGTACTTTGATTACAGTTACTCATCAACAACTGTATTCTGCGTAGCAAGTACAGGATACCCGGCGCCCGCCTTTCCACGAAGTTGGCTTGATTCAAATGCGGTTTATTTTAAGCCTCTGGTTATCTGTAATAATGGGCAGTAACAATCTATGATGTAGGGTATTGAGTTATAGAGAATCATCACCGTCATCATCTGTAAGAACCAAACCAAGGATGGTTTGTTCCGGTCTCAAACAGTCAAAGGTTAGAGTTGTTCACTCCGGCGCTTCCTCGGACGTCCCACACCTCTGCGTCCCCTCGGCTAATAGTTCCAGAGTTGTTTGGGGACGCGGCAGTATTCCATTCGGCAAAGATGATGCCACCAATGCAGCCGATACTGAGCAATCCTGTCGAGTATACTCATAATATTCAATGCCTGCCGTATATATCTTTGTTTCTTCTGTGATCATGGAGAGTATGCCCTTCCACGTGCCTGAGAAATCTCATTTCAGCCGCTTGGATGCGACTAGCCTTTCGTTAAAGTCCAATTCTCAGAACCATAAAGAAGTGTGGGAATGGCCACCACCTTGTAGAATTTTAGGCGTGTTCCTTTACTTGCTGACTTAAAGAGCTCGCCTAATGGTCCCGCACATAAGGTTGAACTTATGTAACTTATTCACCACGTCGTTGCTTGTATTATAAGGCACCTTGGTCTTATGTGTGGATATTTGTAATCCAGAGTATTTGCAGATTCGATTTAACAAAGACTGTTCATGAGAGTTAAAAAAAATGTTTACCAAAATCTGAATATAATGTTCAGTTTTTGAAATTTCAAAATTTTATGAGACCGGGTCTAAGGAATAAAAATACGAAAGTTGAAGATTAAATGAGAAAACCCATACAGAATGCGATATTAAAGCGCATTTCAATGCAAATCTGAAAGTATTGTTTACTCTGAAAATATTTTACATTAGAGGACCGACGGCCTAAAAAATGGAAGTTAAATTGTAAGAAACTTATAAACGTGTACGTGGAGCATCAAGATATTAAGGAATTTTATATTCAAACACAAACTCGGTATGCTTATTCCTTCGGCAAAATTATTATCTGTCAACACCCTTGAAAATTTTAGTCGTCCTTCAAAAGTCTGTACTCTATAAGTAAAAAAGGTCTGTTTGGAGTTGTCAATTATGTAGGCCTATATAGGCACATTGATATGTATGAAAACATACATATGCGTACATAAAAGCTAGTACTAAATTATGTGGCCATAAATTTGACTGAAGAAATATTCAACGTTTATAGTATTACTGTCTGCTTTACAATTGTTATTTTACAGAAAAAAAATGTAGAGTATTCGCAGTTTTTGTAATTTTTCTAATAACTGTAAAACTATCAAATATTCACATAAAATGTTATACAAATAAATAACTTTAGTCTTGTGTTTGGTTTCAAACTTTAAATTATTAGTACAGTCAGCGAAGGAAAAAATCTCGAATTAAGTGGCGCCTTTGAGATTTTTGGAATACAGCTAGACAAAAGGATGAGAATGAATTTAAAAAAAGTTTGCCAGAATTCCGTCGCGGGATTTCGAAAAAATGGGGGAGGTACAAAAAATGCACCTGTTATTTTTTGTAATTATCTCGGAAAATAACAAAGTTACAGAAACAACACAAATACCAAAAAAAAAGAGAATAAAATTCACTACATGTTTTGTTTAGGCCTAAACGTTTTTCTCTCAGATCAACAGTTTCCGAGATATCTACGGCGAAACGTTGTGTAAAAAATTGATAGACGCGGCCCGCGCGAGAAGAATCTTGTTAGGCCTATCGGACGCTGCAACATGTTAATTATCATTGTAGAGAAAAAATGAAAAATTATTTTAAAGGTAATTGTACCGACTTTCATATCATAAAAACATATATTGTTAAAATTAATTTTAAATACTCAAAATAAAGTAATAAATTTCTTTTTTTTTGTTTTATGCAGCTGATATACGAGAAATTTACTGGTCGTCACTTAGTTACTTTACTTTAGAAAATTGTCTCACAAACCACACGTTCAACGTTGCACGGTCTTTTTAAGTTTTAGGAATTAGATCTCCATACAAAAAAACTTCCGTTTTAAAGTTTGTGGTTCTGTGGCAAGACCACGCACTACACAATCGGTTACATGCGTTCACGTATAGATGTCGGCCATTGATTAATAACGTCGCCTAATATGGCGACTCCAATTGTGGGGGACGATCCAGAGCACCTCAAAGAACGACTCGAGGTGTCTGAGTTTCCGATGAGATCGAACTGATTATGTTGCTTCTTTGAAATTTAATAAAAAACACACACACACACACACACACACACACTTATATTTTCAATGTAGGCCTACGTTATGTTCTCTTCTTTGAACGGGTACATAAACATAACGTCTTCTAGTCCTTGGCTACTACACACGGTTCTGCTATTATTATGCTGTATAATAATAATAATAATAATAATAATAATAATAATAATAATATACGAGTACATATTATATGTACATAGTAATATTTTGTTACAAAAGCATGTAAGTTAAAAAAAAAACAGTTTACAATACAAACTATAGGCCTATAGGTCTAGTTTATCGAAAATAATAATGAAAATTTCTGCCCCCTTGTATTGGCATAAAATGAGCAAACTTTAAAATTTATGTTTCTTTGGCGTTCTCGAGTTTTCATCATTTTTTTATACTTTATACTTGTGTAAAATGTTTAAAAGTAAACATTTTTAGACTAAATTTTACACAAATATTCTTCAATGTGTAAAGAATGATGATGATGATGAGGATGAGGAGGAGGAGAATATATAGAGCTTTGTGACAGTATATTTTGACAGACCGTGATAATAATTTACTTGACCACATAGAATACATTCAACAAGGAATTCAAGTGTATAAGGGATATATTAAATATGTTTTTACGTAACTGCTGTATCAGGACGTAACAAGACATTGAAACTGACAGGAATCTGTCTCCTATAATCGCCTAGGCCTATATGATGTATATCGTGAAGTCTCTATAATTTAGGATCTCAGTCGTTTAAAGGGAACACGGAATTTGTATCCCACTTGAATTAAACCAATAATCTTTACGTCAATTAAGGGAGTTAGGCAGGGATGCTGTGTTTCACCAACCTTGTTTAATATATAGGCCTACATTGACGACATGTTGCGAGCATGGAAATCCAGAGTGACTTCGGGAATACAGCTTAACAAATCAATTTGTATGGGTTCCCTGCTATATGCGGATGACATAGTTCGTATTCAAGAAAATGGGGATGATTTACAAAGAGCTATGGTTCAATTACAAGAAGTGCCAAGAGAGTAGTCACTGAAAATTTCAGTAAGAAAGACCAAAACCATGGCCTTTAAAGGTAATTATCCAGTGAGGACTAAAATAGTTATAAACAACAGCACTTTAGAACAAATGAATCGTTTCAAATATCTTGGCTGTGCAGTACGCTATGAATCTGAATATGTTATAAAAGAGAAGATAAATAAATTTAGGAATATTTGTAGTACGATTCATAGAAATATTAGAAATAAAACAAGACAAATCACAAAGATTAATTTTTATAAAACAATTGCAATACCACGTGGATTTATGTGAGTAAAGCGTGGGTCATGACAAAAAAGGAATGAGTCAAGATTCAGAGTGCTGAAATGCAGCTTCTTAGAAGTACTTTAAATTATACATTGCAAGATAGAGTAAGGAATGAGGATAAGAGAGCAGAACTCGCAGTAAAGGACATAAATGAAATTATTTCAACTTACAGAAGACAATGGTGGTATCATCTGTAAAGGATGACATAGGATCGATTATTACCTGAACTATAAAGCCACTGTTCAGAAGAGGCGTGGGTCTGTGTCTGTGGATGAGATGGGTACCAGAACAGGTTTATATAACCTAATGCTTGAAGGGAAGAAGAAACACAACTTTCTTAATTAAATAACGTAGTTTATATATTATGTATTTGAATGTAAATAATGTGCATTCACAGTCATATCAGATATATAAATGTGTGTAATCTTTATCAATTTTTTTCGGAAAATGCTATTGAATGCACAAATAGGTCGCAGATTTTGTCGACACATTAATGTCAAATTAATTATTACACAATGAAAATTCAGATTAATTCATTTTTAAAATTATAATGTTTAAGCGTTATAAAATTAATTATTTTAAAAGACAGTAGGCTACTAATTAAATCTAAATGTAGCATATTTTGTTCTTTGCAGACAATGTTCGTTAATTCAGAATCAAAAATTGGTTTAATGTAAAATTAATAATGGCTGAATAATACCTCGACATTTCAGAAAATGTAGTGACCGCTTTTTAAACTGTAATTCACCCGCATCACAGAGCAGAAATTAAATATATTACACTTTGTAATCTGTTTTATTGTTAAATAAACTTTAGTTAGCTTAATATAAATTCGAATTATTTAAATTTAATTTAATTTGATTGTCATTTAGAGCCTATGTTAAAATAAACGTTAGCTTACATTTTTTCGTTAATGTACTTCCACTCCATTTTAATGTTATATACTAACAATTAACGACAAAGCAGATATGTCAGTCACGGCAGACGACTACACCTGAAACTAACTAAAATGTCTTTAAACATTAAACACACTGAAAAATTTGTAAATCAGAAGTATAAATCAAAGTAGTATGAGTAGTTACAGAAAGATAACAAAAATTCATTAACTAAATGTACTGTTTTTACTTTACTCGTGGTTTTACGATAACGTCAAATTACATAACTCTCTTGTCCTAGTTGTCATAACTGCTGCTAGAGTGCGCAGCATTCACGACTTACGCAGAAGTATTTACGTAATCAATCAATAGATAGCACATAGATTTTCTCGTTTTTGAACCTCATGTTTGTACACGAACACAGGAGTATTTACGTAATCAATCGATAGATAGCACATAGATTTTCTCGTTTTTGATCCTCTTTTGTTTTACACGAACACCCAGCCGTGGACCAAGCGAATACCATTTCCTTTTCTTCACCTGCCAGAAGGCCCTCATCGCAAACTATGCGCAGCCTTCCTTTCCACTGTCCACCCCTTTCTCGTCGTCTTCTCACCTCAGAGAACCTCAAGATTTTGAATTTTGTTTCTGCAGTGGCGTAGCTAGGCTTTTTGGCGCCCGGGGCATGGAGATCGTCGGCCGTCTCACCTTCACAATTAAAGGGGAACAAAAGAGCAAAATTGAAGGGTCATCCAGTGAACAAAGAACTTAATAAATGCACATGTGTAGATTTTTGTATGAAAGCACGTCCAGCAAACATCTTAACAATATTTGTTAAGTCAAACTTAAGAAATTACATATTATAATATTACCGGTATTCAGTTTGTATACATTTATTATTAACAAATGTAAACTATAAAAATGTAGTAATATAAACAAATTATAACTAGAAAATGGTCTAATAAACATGCAGATTCCTTGTAGGTCTAAAGCGCATCGTCAAAACAATATCCTAATGCAACATAAAGTTAAACAAAGAATTACATTTAAAGTAATAAAATAAATCACTTACCATTACAGGTTAATGATTCCGTCTCCTATTAATAAATACTTAATATTTGTTTTTAATATTTAATAAATATTTAAAACGAAACATTTTGAAATGTAACTTTCCTGGTCTTAATTGCTGCAAAGTGGGTTATGAAATCACTATAACCTAAAAACGAAGCAATACCGTTTTCAATTGAAAGTATCGCTAGATTTGATACCCTATCTTGAGATATTGTTGATCGTAGGTATGATTTAATCAATTTAAGCTTACTGAACGATCTTTCACAAGAAGACAGAGACACTGGTAAAGAAAGAAATTTTGTAAAGCTGTTGGTAGTGTTTTGTAGGCTTCTAATCTCATTGAAGAAATGTGTGTAACAGTTCCTGAGGTGTAGTCTTTTTGTTCTCCGTTAACTTTTTCCCTTTTGAATAAAAGTATGACGACTTTCAAGTCACTGAACAATTCTTCACTGCTTAGGTCACGTGGATACAGTTTTGCAAGCACTGTGGGCTTGTAAATATCCCCATGATTTACGCACGCCTCAAATTTACAGAGGAACCCAAAGCGTTTTTCTAACTCTTTTATGTCAGAGAAACGGCTTGAAATTTCAACTGACAGTCTGTCCAAATTTCTATTAGAGAACGTCGCATTTCTTGCCAAACGGTTAATGCAGAATCGTCTGCATACTTTCCTCGCATCGTGCGCTTCCTTCTTATCTTTTTTGTTATACTGAAACTCCATTCATTACATACCTGCTCTGCCTTAGTAACGACACTGTCACACAGCTCATTCCTCCAAACTTTTAATTTGTCCGTTAGCGTCTCCAGAAGTGTCAATGCTTTATTTATCCAAAGCATAATGAAGTATTTTAACACGTTATGCACAAAGTGTATTTTTGTACGTTAAAAATTTCCAAGTATTTTAACAAAGCCAGAAAGTTTCCAGGATTTGGACCGTTAGTAATTGACTCCTATCAGCCCTATCAGTGCCAGACTTTGTTCTGAAAGAGTTTGCACTGTGGAATTGACTCGTTCGAGGATTTCTTTCCATGTCTTAACTGCTTTACTCATTTGTTCCTGAAGTAGATCATCAATAACTCCCACTTTGTTTAAAGAACGTTCCAATTCCTTCCATTTAGAAAACGCAGAGCGATGAGCAGGACTATTTTCATGATCCTGAATACAGGGATTTAACTTTTGCCATGACGAAAACCCATTTTTACTATTTGATAGTTTTTTGTGGAAATAAAGTGCAACAAAAGCAAAATAGAGATTTTTTATTTGGAGAAAAACACATACAAGTGTTACTTTTTCGCCATTTTTTGCAAGGGTTTATCAAACCAATACTTGTTTAAGGATCGTCCAGCTGCATCTTCAGGAAAATGGCTGTCCTTGTTCTGCAACTGACATGTTCCTCCATTCACCATTATATCTCGGAAGGACTGAGATTCTCCCATATCCTGTAGAGAAGTGCCGGGAACACGGTCTACATTGTTGCTCGTCATGTTTTGTCCTTCATCGCCTGTAATTTCAAGACTACACGATGCAACATCAACCACGGTACTAGAACCAACCGAATCTTGCAACTGTACTTTGACACTTTCACAGTTTGAAGTATTCACGTCGTTAACTTTACTCTATGTATGAACAGCCTCGTCACTAATAACATCCATTTCATGATCGCAAGTTGATTCCTTGTTAATTGTAATATTTTGACACTCAGGGTTCGATTTTCCTTGAATAAATAACTTCGTAATGTCTTTGAAACTTGTTAGTCTTATGTTAAGAAAATCTTATATTCCTGTAGTTGTTAAGAAATAGTCATATCAAAGAAACAAGTTGTTTGTAGTTTTATAAACTGAAAACAATTTTTTGTAGTCAATGCTCAGTTTGCCGCCCTCCTGACTATGCCGTCCGGGGCGGGTGCCCCTTGTCCCCCCCTAGCTACACCTCTGTGTTTCTGTATGTATTTCTGTCCACACAGTCGTTCAAAGAGATACCCAATTTCATCATTTCCTCCTTGAGTTGTTTGGTGTATCCGTTCAGACTGGAAAATTGCCAAATATATTTGAAAATTTGTTTATTTAATCTGAACCGATCCATCCGAACCATATGTCCAAGGAATCTCAGTCTTTTTCTTCGGAAAGCCGTTTCCAGATCTTCCAGATCCCTGAACAGCTCTTCTTTGGCCATATGCCTGTACCCATCTTCAGTTTTCTTGGACCCATAAATTTTTCGTAGAATTCTTCGTTTAAATTTAAGAAGTTCCAAATTTTGAAAGCACATTTTTTCCACTCCATACAAGATCACCGGCCTGATCATAGTGCTATAATGACGGACTTTCGCACTTCTGGAAAGGTTTTTCTTTCCGTACAGTTCCCGAGTTAGAGTAAAGGCCTTTGGTAATTTGAGTTTCCTTATTTTAAAGGATTCTCAGTGTCCAGGCACGTTTTCGGGAATTTAAATAGGGTGGTCATAATTTCCGTTTTAGCAAAGGAGATTTGGAGGCCAGTTTTCTCCGCTATCTCTTTGATATCTTCTACTTTCTTGCTTCTTCTTCTGAGTGGGGGAAGATGGCAAGATCATCCGCGAAAGCTAAACAGCTTAATTCTACGCCTTTGTATTTATTACCTATTCTAACCTTAGTGGAATCGGCTTTATGGAAGGTTTTCATGACTTTATCTAGGATACAGTTAAAGAAAATAGGGGAGAGTCCATCCCTCTGACGTACGCCAGTGTGTATTGGGAAGGGGTCACTAAGTTCTCTTAGGAATTTAATTTTGGAAACTGTGTCGGTTAACGTTAATTTAACTAAATTTAGAATTTTGGGATCGACATCGCATTCCTGCAGACATTGGAAGAGGTTCTCTCGATCCACTGAATCATAGGCCTTCTGAAAATCAATGAAGCTTATGAAGAGGGGGATATTTCTTTGAAGGAAAAATGTAATGATCAACTTCAAACTGAGGATCTGTTCCGGGCACGATCTGCCCTTTCAGAAGCCACCTTAATATTCACCAAGGTGGGGATTGAGCTGGGATTCGAGTCTATTGAGGAGGAGCTTATAGAGGATTTTATAAGTTACGGGGAGAAGTGAAATCCCCCGGTAGTTATTCACATCTATTTTACTGCCCTTTTTGTGAAGATGGTGTATAAGGGCGGACTTCCACCCTGGAGGGATTGTTTCTCCTTCCCGTATATTCTGAAATAACGGTGTGACTCCGGAAAGAAAACTTTTAGCTGATGTTCCTCCAAAGTTGTGCGGTGATACCATCTTCACCAGACGCTTTATTGTTGCGAAGGGTTTGGAGAGTTTCCCAGATTTATCTTTCATCTGGGGGCCGCGAATTAAGGTTTTGCGGAACCTGTTGAAGCTGGAGCTTGGAAGTTGGGACTTGGCAGTTGAGAAGGTTTTGGGATTTGGGCCAGAATCTGACAATTTTCTTGGTTGTTTAGTGCGAGGGAGCCGTTTTCTTTTTGAAAACATAAACCTGGGGAAACATCATGAGCGTCATTTTATTGGCATATTAAGAAATCTTTTGAGGAAGTTTACATTCAAAGGGGATTTTGGGGGGCATTTACCTACCAAGAGAAAAATCAACTTTCCGATAAACTCTTTCAACTAATTCGTTTGAAACCTTGCAGGTTGGTAGAAGATACGTTACATAAATATATTTTTATCACGATAGAAAAAAGGACTAACGGCTTTTTGAGGGGAAACTGGAAATTTTTCCCAAAATCAATCTCTGTGTGTGTGTGTGTGTGTGTGTGTGTGTGTGTGTGTGTGTGTGTGTGTGTGTGTAATCCAAATACCGCTGACTGACTCATCATGCAATGCGCGAAACCACAAGGCCTACAGACTTGAAATTTGGTACAAAAATTTCAAATCTTTCCAAGATTTGAATTTTTTTTAGAAATATGTAAGTGGTGTTCGAGGGGATTCCTGTCACTCCCAATAGAAAAACCATCTTTCCGATGTATGTTTCCAACAATCTCTACGAAACCTTGCAGGTTGGTAAAAACAGGTTACATCCGAATTCCATATGTTAGTTTAAATTGGAAACCCGATGGTGTGGTGGAAGCGTCTGGCGAGCAGCTTGCGAGACACGCCAGTAGCTGGAGAATGAACGGGGATAATTTTGAATGTTTTGTAGGTTTCTTACCGAGCACATATGATCTACGTTCCAAATACCGTATTTTCTTGTGTATGATGCGCACTTTTTTCCCCAGATTTTCTTCCAAGAATTGTGGGTGCGCATTATACACGAATAATATAACTTATATGATAAATTGTAGAGCTACTCATGTATGGTCATATGTGCATGGGAGAGCTGACAACATCGATTAAAATTTGACAGGTTTGAGTCTGGTAATAGTAAAATGAAATTTACTGGTAATTTACATTGCACTTTTCACCTCTTCTCCAGCAGCGATTTATTCACGTCGTAGAGATATAGGCCTAACGGTATTCTGTTGTAGCATTCAGCTTGTTTGTCGTCTCTAGTCTGTTGTTTCTACATCAAAGTTCATTACCGATATTGCGTTTGAAAACACAGATTGTATATTCATAACGAGTGGTAGAACATCTCCCTCTTTACATACGCCTCGATTTAAATTATTCGTAATAAAATTCGCGAAAGAAAATGATAATTGTGCCACATCGCGTAATAATTTCAGGTAAGAATCAGAAGAGGACAATAATTCAATACTGTCTTATTCAGGAACAAATGGAGGCTTAATAAATGCAAACACTATGTGCTAGTGAAAAACTGAAAACATAACAAACTAAACAAAAACCATGACTTGTGTAAGATTTTTAAGTTGTTTAAAATTTCATGTGATTCAAATAACTCTTTATTGTCTTTACAAATAAATAGGCACGGTAAGTACATTTATTTTATTATTTCCTATGAAACACTTTTTCTGGGCGTGCGCGTTATACACGAGAAAATACGGTGTTATGTCATAGGTTTAGTGGTTCCGGGGCATTCATACGTAGTGAATGAGTGGTAGATTTAAACGGTTATATAAGTTAAAATTATATAATAGCATTGTCAACATACAATTAGGTCTACAATGAATATATTGGACGTACGTCTAAATCATTTTAAGTTTGTATTTTATATAACTGGTAGCCCCTACAAAAGTACACCAATAAAAAGAATCTAGGCATACTAACTTATATATAAAAGCAGAGCCCCCCCCCCAAAGGCCGCGGTGCGATTCCCCCCCAATTGATTTAATGGGTGGGGGGATCACTACACGGGGGTATGGAATGACCGGCAGTTAACGGTGAATCTTGGGGTTTTATCCAACAATTTGGGAAAACTAAAGTCATTTAAGCAATTATTGGAATCAAAAAACGAATGTTATTCTTTTTAGCAATACCAAAAGGTTTTATAGTACGGCTAATCAATAACTAAATTATGAGAAATGTAAATGTCTGGTCAAACCTGGCCTAACAAATTAGTAGTACATTAGGCCTTATAGAGATAATCTAACTTGATTTTGTAATTGCATTCTTTTTCTTCGCTGACTTGTTTGATTTACGACGCCAAAAATTACAAAAATCTCCTTGAAAAATCCCCCCTCAAAACTCCAGTGATGCGACTAGCACCATTGCACCATGCGGTGGGCACCCCTGTATAAAAGAAATTTGCTTTATTACTTTAAGAAATTATTGGCTAACTTTTTCAGTAGTTTACTTAGTCGTAATTTCACTTTATCGCTTGCTTTCAACTGTCTTCCATACGTGATATTTGTAATATTACCGGTATATTTTAAGTAATATAAGTAACACTGTAAGTAACTCCTTAAGTTTATTAAAGGATAACAAAGTTCTAGTGTTTTGTATATATATATATATATATATATATATATATATATGTTAGATTCATATTTGCTCACATTATTCTTGTATATATTTTTTATTAGTATTAATAATAAATAAAACTTTTCTTAAAAGAATATCTATTTGTTGTATTTTCACTGTTTACATAGTATAAACTATCATCATCAGAAAAAATTATACGTTTCTAAATTTCTAAATATATATTCATTTAGAAACGTCTGATGATACAGATACGTGCGTCAGTTTAAAATAAAACGATAAAAAAAGAACTTTCTACTTGGAGAATTAATTATAATTATTTGATTATATATAGGCCTACTGTGAGCTATCTGATGGGCCATTTTAATTATTTGGAAAATGATAGTCTTGAGATAGGAATTATCATACTGTTGTTACAACTTTGTCAAATTTTGTTGCTTCCCTGCTGTATACACTTTTTCCTCGAACGAGGCCTTTCGGTTTCGCAACCATTATCAAGTTCTTCCTACAACAACTAATTATAGGAAGAACTTGATAATGGTTGCGAAACCGAAAGGCCTCGTTCGAGGAAAAAGTGTATATAGCAGGGAAGCAACAAAATTTGACAGGTTGTTGTAGGAAGAACTTGATAATGGTTGCGAAACCGAAAGGCCTCGTTCGAGGAAAAAGTGTATATAGCAGGGAAGCAACAAAATTTGACAGGTTGTTGTAGGAAGAACTTGATAATGGTTGCGAAACCGAAGGGCCTCGTTCGAGGAAAATGTGTATATAGCAGGGAAGCAACAAAATTTGACAGGTTGTTGTAGGAAGAACTTGATAATGGTTGCGAAACCGAAGGGCCTCGTTCGAGGAAAATGTGTATATAGCAGGGAAGCAACAAAATTTGACAAAGTTGTTGTAGGAAGAACTTGATAATGGTTGCGAAACCGAAAGGCCTCGTTCGAGGAAAAAGTGTATATAGCAGGGAAGCAACAAAATTTGACAGGTTGTTGTAGGAAGAACTTGATAATGGTTGCGAAACCGAAGGGCCTCGTTCGAGGAAAAAGTGTATATAGCAGGGAAGCAACAAAATTTGACAGGTTGTTGTAGGAAGAACTTGATAATGGTTGCGAAACCGAAGGGCCTCGTTCGAGGAAAAAGTGTATATAGCAGGGAAGCAACAAAATTTGACAGGTTGTTGTAGGAAGAACTTGATAATGGTTGCGAAACCGAAGGGCCTCGTTCGAGGAAAATGTGTATATAGCAGGGAAGCAACAAAATTTGACAAAGTTGTTGTAGGAAGAACTTGATAATGGTTGCGAAACCGAAAGGCCTCGTTCCAGGAAAAAGTGTATATAGCAGGGAAGCAACAAAATTTGACAGGTTGTTGTAGGAAGAACTTGATAATGGTTGCGAAACCGAAGGGCCTCGTTCGAGGAAAAAGTGTATATAGCAGGGAAGCAACAAAATTTGACAGGTTGTTGTAGGAAGAACTTGATAATGGTTGCGAAACCAAAGGGCCTCGTTCGAGGAAAATGTGTATATAGCAGGGAAGCAACAAAATTTGACAAAGTTGTTGTAGGAAGAACTTGATAATGGTTGCGAAACCGAAAGTCCTCGTTCGAGGAAAAAGTGTATATAGCAGGGAAGCAACAAAATTTGACAGGTTGTTGTAGGAAGAACTTGATAATGGTTGCGAAACCGAAGGGCCTCGTTCGAGGAAAAAGTGTATATAGCAGGGAAGCAACAAAATTTGACAGGTTGTTGTAGGAAGAACTTGATAATGGTTGCGAAACCGAAGGGCCTCGTTCGAGGAAAAAGTGTATATAGCAGGGAAGCAACAAAATTTGACAGGTTGTTGTAGGAAGAACTTGATAATGGTTGCGAAACCGAAGGGCCTCGTTCGAGGAAAATGTGTATATAGCAGGGAAGCAACAAAATTTGACAAAGTTGTTGTAGGAAGAACTTGATAATGGTTGCGAAACCGAAAGGCCTCGTTCGAGAAAAAGTGTATATAGCAGGGAAGCAACAAAATTTGATAAAGTTTTGATGAAAACTGATAACATAGAGAAAATAACTGATACTGTTGTTAAGTTAGGTAAGTTCTGCAGACGATCTGTGGGGCAATCAACCGTATATTTAGAAAGAAGGTCCGTCGACATACAAAACTAAAGTTATGGCAGTCCCTATACTGTCCTATCGGTGTGAATTATTGACAACAACCAAGAAACAAGACAGTGAAATGGCGTGGCCTCGTAAATGGCGTTCTTAAGAGGAGTTAGGTGTTCTACACTTCATCGTATAAAGAATGAGACTGTAAGAGAAGAATTACAAGTTTTTAACTTAAATGAAAGACTAAAGATTGTAAACACCGGTGGAAAGAACATTTAGAAAGAATGTCAGATTCAATACTTGCTAAACAAGTCTGGAATTATAACCTTATAAGTCACTCAGGTGTGTGGGTAGACCCAGGAAGAGATCTTCTGGCAGAGGATGGCTGGACGATCTTTGAAGGCGGAACATCCAGCAACTGTATACATATTGCGACAACACAAATTACTAAACTATTGGCGCATAGGATATGATAGTATGTGTATTTCAAATTACAAGTCTATATTGGAGGGTTTAAGATTATTTATTGTACAACACAAGTTATAGTTTATATGGTATATTTGAAATGTACAGAATGTAATGTTTGATATAGAGTCTTTCTTTTAAAATGTTAAATAATGTTCATACGCAAGACGTGATACGTTACATAAGAAGACTCCCACGATGATGTTGTTGAAGAGAAGGGCCGGTCTTTGCGGTATAGATGGTTCGTCAGGTGTGGCTTACAAATGACAGACGTTTCACCAGAAACGTTTACAGCTGGGCTGGCGTCCTGTAACAGCTGGGCTGGTCCTATAACAGCTGGGCTGGTGTCCTATAACAGCTGGGCTGGTGTCCTATAACAGCTGGGCTGATGTCCTATAACCGCTGGGCTGATGCCCCGTAACAGCTGGGCAGGTGTCCTATAACAGCTGGGCTGATGTCCTATAACAGCTGGGCTGATGTCCTATAACAGCTGGGCTGATGTCCTATAACAGCTGGGCTGATGTCCTGTAACAGATGGGCTGATGTCCTACAATTCCCACGATGAATCCGACACTTCGCACACACAACGGTACTACGGTTTTTATTTCTCGCAAAACTTATATAGAGTTTAAGACCAAGTAATATCTCAGGTGACAGTGAGTTTAAACTAATAACGGTATATTGAGCTTATACCTCTCCGGCTTCTTCAAGTGTTCTCGCGAATACAAAGGTCTACCGCGATCAGCAGACCACCCTATGAGGAAATCTTGCACTAGCACGGAAACGTCTTGATGGAACTATTGCGTAACAATTAATGATACTGTTACACTCACTTCTTACACACGTAATACTACAATATTAATATCGTGTGTAAAGATATAAAATCAATTGTTATGCGTCACACGCGTTACTATCCCCGAAAAGTCTTAACAGATCCTTGCAAGCGGTAGAGTCTTGTACAAGGATTGTATGTACCGTTCGCGGTAGCAGCAGTGAAGAACTGCTTGTAATTTTACGCACAATGCGTCAAAACATTGATGTGTGCAAATGTACTACACACACAGTTCTGAGTCTTCCCGTTTCACTAACGACGAATAGTTTTACAACACCTTGCAAGCGGTAGAATTCTTGTACAAGGAGTGCACGTTCCGTTCGCGGTAGATGGCGTAGAAGAACTGCCTGTGTAACGACAGGCTTAAGAAAATTTCCAACCACCAGTCCGCATTCTATTGGTGGATGGAAGTCACATGGTTAGTATAAATGACCATGCACTTTTCATGCAGTAGAGTGCATTTACTTTGTAACAGCATGCATAGCGGTAATCAGACTACTCGTATCTCATGCATGACTGCCTACATACTAATAATATACAAGAACGTAAACAATAGTCCAACAGGTATAGGGATTGTAGCGATACACATGTCTCAGTTCAGCTAATGTCAAAACAACGATAATACTTCACGCACCGCCCGGGAACCGTTTCCCACTCACGCACGCGCGCACATTTCCACTAACACAGTACATGAATAACCATAAATAATAATGCACAGTTATTCTAAACTAAACCCTTAACCTTACTAAATACAATTGATAACAACCCAACTTAACCATCTACCAATATAATATGAATGTCCATTGTTTGTGTAATATATGAACTTGCCCCGCCTATCATGATCCTGTGATTCGTTGCAATATGTATATATATATATATATATATATATATATATATATATATATATTCAATCACTTTCTGCTACAGTTAGTTTCTTGATATATATAAATTATTTAAAATTTATAATTATATTACCTCAAGATGTTCTTTTCCTTATTTGGAACATGTTTCGAGAGTTCCTGTTCTCTCATCTTCAGCCTTCGCCATCTTGTTTCTGGTGAAGTATTTGTGTGTTGGCTTCTGGATGTTATTAAGGTAGTTTGTTGGTCTTTGGTCTTTTAAAGTTGTATTATTGTGTGTGGTTGTGGTATAAGTTTTTGTATTTTGTGTATTCTCGATGTTGAGTGCTTTGAATATTGTGTCATGTTTTGTATTGATTTGTATTTGTTCTGGTATTAGTTTGTTTTGTGTTTTATGTTTGTATATTTGTAAATTTATTGAATTATATTATTGTGTTTTCACCTGACGTACGTTTCTGTGTTTTATAAGATACAAAATATTATATCTATATAATACAAAATCTCTGACGATGGAGAATAATTCTCTGAAACGTCCGTCAGATGAAAACACAACAAAATAACAAAATTCAATAAATTTTTACTTGCAGAAGTATTTATAATTTGAGGAAATATTCATTTTATATACCCTGTGCTATACATATATGCATGCGTATGTGTGTGTGTGTCTGTGTCCTCGCCCCGCTTTGCGCCCCGCGGGTTTGTATACTCAGGTTTTTGAATGAATTGTGCTTTCCATCCCTTACCGGCACTCTTGTTTCCGTTACTCACACACGTCTTCGGACTCACGCACACACACACACACACTCAAAAGGAAGCAAATAATATAATCAAAGTAAGTGGGCCTAAGTAAGGGTGACCACAAGTTAAATCAGATTAGGTGTAGCGAACATGAACAGATGCGGTTTCTTGTGCTCACCTATTGTTGTCGCGCGTCCCCCCACACACGGGTCTCATGTAACGCTAATATTGTTAGTTTAGCGTGTCCCCCCCCTCCCTTCAGTCTCGTGTTCCACTTGTTTGCGTCACTAGTGTAAACGTCCTGTTTACTGTACTGGCGCAATGCAAAAGCTTTCCTGTAAATACGTGACCATATACTTTAGGATACACGACAGTAAGTTATTTCTAGAGGTGTGCTAAACTAGTATTTGAAAATAACAAGTACGAACAAAATCGTTCAAACAAAACAACACGTACAAATACCTGTTCCTATATACTTATTATACATAGGAATATATCTGTATTATATAATTTGATATCAGAAATAAATTGAAACTAAAATATTAACAGTGTTAAAATTTACACTGTGACTTTATTAAGCTGTTACTGTTTAAAAGAAAATAAGTAACATGAGAATTTGTAGGCCTATCTCCCTTTGGTAATACTAATTTAAGTTTTCACCACGAGTAAACAAACTGACATAGGTTTAGTATTAAATTTATTGATTCCATTTTGGTTAGACAAATCAGTTGCGAAACTCAGCCAATGAAATTTCGAGTGCGCGTAGTAGCACAACAAATAATGTTAAAAAACATCAGAAACATGTGTTACAAACATAACAGTAAGTCACAAGAGTTATAGCAATCTCTCGTTTATGTGAGATGTGCAATGAAGTTTAAAATCATCTCCGAAATCACATTAACAAAAAGTATTATATGGCCTATCAGCCACTCTGTAGGTTGTAACACAATATAATTCGCTTTTTCAAAATTCACCAAGTCCGTCACTAGTATAATATATAATTTGTTATTATAATCTGTATTATATATCTGCATAACACACAAGAATAAATGTAACATCAGTATGAATTTTTTTCATTTATTAAAAACAGCTTCGTCTCTTTGGCATTCTGAACCTCGCTGTTTTCCTTCGTTTCGTACTTGTAAGGCAATCGGCACATTTGCAGAATCAAGTATTCAGCGTCAAAAAGTGGCTTTGTACTCGTGTAGGCCTACTCGTAATACTCCCAGTACTCGTTTACTTGTTTATTCGTTAGTTGCGTAGAAGGGGTCCCGCGACTCGGAACCGCGAGTAATCGGAACGGGTATTTCGACTTTTCAGTCACTGTTATATCCGTTCCACAAAAATATCATTCCAAAATACCTGTTATAGGTATGTCGGTCCACCTCAACTATTCAGTTATCTGATAACAGTCTTAGGCATCTAAGTTTGAAGGACGAACACCGAACACAACGGAAACATCTCATCTTAGGTCTTTTAACTGATTCTCGAATTAAAATCCTGCTAAACATAGCCATCACATGAAAATCATTTATTTAGAGTAAGCCTAAATAGCCAATAACTTACACGGAGTCCTCAATTCAGGGGCGGACCCAGCAAGCAATTTTGAAGGGGAAAGAGTTGACTTTTGGGGCGTGAGGAATTGTGGAAAGTCGGACCATTCTTTAAAGGGCTAAAGTGTAAATTATAGCAATGAGTGAAGATAAAAATATTATAAAATATGTCGTAAAACGTGTTATAAAAACACAATAAGTTTACTATGTTCAAGTAGGCCTATAAAATCATATCTGTGTTTGTAGTTCATTGTCTTTCAATAGGCAGTTCACTTACAGATCATTACCCCTTTAATAGAATATTTCCTTACGTATAGTTTGAAGTACACAATACTCATTTATGATATAGTATGTATAAAACAAAAATTGATGTGCTGATAAGTTACAGTTGTAATTTAAAAGAATTTTCAGAATAAAACTATGAACATATAAAAAGTGATATAATTTTTTTTCATACTCACAATCACAAAACGACGTAAACATTTCATCTGAAGTGACCAATTGGGTGGAGGGGGGATTTTCCCCATCACCCCACGTGGATCCGCGCGTGGTTGTATTATTCGTAAACAGAAAGCAGTTTTAAGAATGTTTTGAGGAAACTGTGTGGCTTCAGGATGGTTTAGGAGTAGAAGAAAGTGAATTGTAGAGCACTAAAGTTTCGTTGTACCGGTCAACAGCTTAGGCGTGTCAACGTTTTGAGTTAAAACTGGAAAGATTAATTTAATAGTATATCTATTTTATTAAAAGATCTACTTTTTCTCCATCTTTATTGAAAACAATGCATTCTCTCAGCGCTCATTGCTCACTATGCACAGTCACATGACAACATCTTACACACCCACACACTTCTAATAAAAACAACTGCTTCTTTTTGTACCATAAAATACCTAGCTTAGGAGTAGGATGCCAACTGGAACCGTGGCCTGTGGATTTTAATTTTGGCAGTTGCGTTAATAAAAATATTCAGCTCAATATGACGGAGTGTGAAAACGCAATTTTGTTTTTAAATGTAGCCTGCAAAATGATCTAAGGTCACGTGTAGGCCTACTTTACACTATGTTGGCAATGTACTGAATTACGTATTGTATGAAAGTCGCCATTCTTTGCCAATGGTTTATGAGCAACAGAAGTGTTATATTTGCATCATCATCATCATCATCATCATCATCATCATCATCATCATCATCATCATCATCATCATCATCATCATCATCATCATCATCATCATCATCATCATCATCATCATCATCAACAACAACAACAACAACATCTTCAAGGATTAAACCAGGGTGGGTTGTTCCGGTCTCAAATAGACAAAGATCAGAGCTGGTCACTCCAGCGCTTCCTCGGACGTCCCACACTTCTCCGTCCCCTCGGCTTATAGTTCCATAGTTGTTTGGGAATGCGGCAGTCATCCATTCGGCAAAGACGTTCCCACCAATTCAGCCGATACTGGGCGATCCTGTCGAGTATACTCATAATATTCAGTTCCTGCCGTATATCTGTGTTTCTTCTATGATCATGGAGAGTATACCCTGCCACGTGCCTGAGAAATCTCATTTCAGTCGCTTGGATGCGACTGGCCTGGCCTTTCGTTGAACACCAATTCTCAGACCCATAAAGAAGTGTGGGAAGGGCCATCACCTTGTAGAATTTTAGGCGTGTCCTTTACTTGCTGACTTAAGGGTTCGCCTAATGGTCCCGCACTTATTCACAACGTCGTTGCTTGCATTATACGACACAGGTAGCCCAGTTACAGTGTGTCATATTTGTATCTAAGGTAAAATATTTTAGGCGTTGGGCAGGTTGCTGAATCTAAACAACCTCAAATTAATTAACGATGTTTATGCCTATAGCTGAAGTAACGAGGCAAGTAGGTGCAAGGATTGAATATAGTCTGCACTCTTCTGACACTGCTTGATTAATATTAATTATTTACACTGAAAAAAAAAATAGTCTTAACAATAATGACGAACATCAGTTTCTCAAATCAGCACTGGAGGTCGGGAAACACTTGTGTTGCCAAATTATCGCTTCTGTCACACGCTGTTGTCATCTCCGTTGGCGTTTTTCGCTGAAATATTTTCTGCCCAACAATAGCGACAGCCGTCAAGTGGACAGCAGAAGTTACGCCCCGCTTTGTGTTGTGTCCACTCCGTTATGTTTGCGTTGAGCCTCAATTTGTGTTAAACAAATCTTAAATAATCTTCTGTTTGCAAAAGAAAAAGCAAGGCCAACAAAAAGGGGAAGCATAAAAAGAAAAGAAAGAAAACCATTTTACTGTCACTTAACAGGCCACTAACTTCAGCATCGTGTTTGGGCAGGTATGCGGACACGCGCAGAATAAACGAAATTATTGTGCACACACAAATTTATATAGCCTATTAAAAATTATAATTATATTCACATATGCTCAAATTTTTCTTGTTATTTTATATTATTATTAATAATAAAAAACTTCTAACAAGAATATATTTTGTATTTTGTGAATTAAAAATGTTCCGATAGTAATCTATCATCATCAGATATAAACTTCTAGTTAAAAGTTTTTTTTTTAATTATTAATAATAATAAAGGAGTCGAGGGATCTTGGAGAGGTAGCACCTTTGCTTCGGGTTTTCTGGACATTGTCAGGCTAATCAAAATATACAGGCTAAGGTGGGGTGGACACATAGAGAGAATGGAGGAAGTCCAGCCTACGAAACATATTTTCTACCAGCAGTCAATGGGTAGTAGAAAAAGGGGAAGACCCCAAAGCAAAGACGAGATAGAGGAGGACCTCGGAAAGCTGAACATAAGAAACTGGAAAGCCAGGGCACGGAATAGGGAGGAATAGAATCGACTCTTGGAGCAGGCTGAGACCCACCAAGGGTTGTAGAGCCAAGGCTGATGATGATGAATAGCAATAAAAATTATAATTATTAAAAATTTATATAAGATTATATATAAAAAATATATGTGTACATATTAATTCGTACTTACATGTATGCATTCATACAGTGGCGATAAAAAAAAAACCCCAGAGCTATTAAATATTTCAGCGAAATCCCATAACGCTTAACGTAAGCCTATTTCTAAGCCAGTTGTGTGTGATATAATAAGGCTTATAAACTCTGTACTTCTTCTTCTTCTTAATTGGCGCTACAGCTCATTGAGAGCCTTGGCCTTCTAAACAATCCGTCTCGATCCTCTGCTCTCAGTTTCCATCTTCTTACAACGAGCTTGCTCAGGTCGTCCTCAAGATCATCCAACCATCGTTTTCTGGGCCGACCCCTTCGTCTTCTTCCACCAGGTCTCGCGGTAACAAAATTTTCTTCAATGTGGGTGTCTCTAACATTCTCTGGACATGACTTGGCGACCAGATTCTGCTTCTCTTTATGCAGTGACGATATCTGGTTCTCCTTAGATTTTCTGGATTTCTGCATTCGTCCTTATTCTCTATGCTTCTCCATCCTTCGACGTTCACTGCACCAAATATCTCCTCCTGAAGACTTTTCTTCCCAACTGTGCAACCACTCGTCCTCTGTCACTGTCATTGTCGGAGTCCTGAGGAAAATGGGGACTCCAACCTTGAAGCTACCTCCGCCCCTCCCAGAGGTTACTCTGATCCTCACCAGAAACTTGTCTCACCCCCCTCCCCGGAGCAGTTTCTAGTTACATCACTTCATACATACATACACATATACCCTACTCCATATTTGTTTTATTTTATATTTTCTTCATAGGTAACTCACGATGGTTCTTGCAGGATTTGTATATTACATGCATATGTTACTAAATAATAATAGTTAGACTGCAAGTATATTTTAAAACAGCGTTTCAAAACCGAATATTTACAAGTATAATTTACCCAGACGCCGTATAAATAATAAACATCAATTTCCAGACACTCAAAACGTTAAATTAATTAAAAACATACAAAAAAGCTATGAAAATGAATATTTAGGTACATCTCAGTGTTTAAAAACACAATAACTAGAATTTGCTGATTAAATCACAACTAAAAAAAAAAAAATAATAAAAATGTTTTAATTTATGTTAAATTATAATTTTACTTAAATGAAGAAAATATAAACACTAACGATTTCAATGTAACCATCAAAACAGCTGACTACGTAAACATTACAACAGCTGAAAATTTAAACCGGAATGAAATCGTTATTCGTTGATTTATATTGCAATCCAAACAAAAGCGATTATTCGTTTATTCATATTAGTATAAACCACTGATGATACAGATTATACTGTGGAACGTGCGTCCGGTTGAAATACAACGATAAATAATAAAAATTACTTGCAGTCGTAATTACCGTTTAATAACATTATATTGTGTTATTTTATTTTAATATGATAATAAAATTTCGGAGCATGTATTCTTTTTATTTAATTTGCTTGTTAATTAATGTAAACATTTTGTTGAATTGTTTAACGGTGTCAAAGTAGTTAATTAGTTATTGTGTTAATTTAAATTTGTAAACATTAACAAACTAATAAAATTTAAGTTGTAAAATAAATAATTCCGAAAATGTTGAACAATATGATTTAACGAAATTTACAACATACTAATGTCATAATCTTCAATGTATGTACTAATAACAATGTAAATATATATATATATAATATTTAATATTTATAGTGAATTTACCTCAAGATAGTTTTTTCCTCAAGATGTTTATTTGTAAAACACAAAATAAACTAATACCTGAACAAATACAAATCAATACAAAACATGACACAATTTTCAAAGCACTCAACATCGAAAATACTAATACATACACCACAATCACACACAATTTAAAGTACAAGAGGCCAACAGGAAACCACAATAACAACCAGCCAACGCACAAGTACTTCACCAGACTCAAAATCAGGAAGGCTGAGGACGGGAACACAATGGTTCCCGAAACATGTTCCTAATAAGGAAAAAAATATCTTGAGGTAAATTCATTATAAATATTAAATATATTATATACATCAAGAAACAGACTGTAGCAAAAAGCGTTTGAACACACACACGCGCGCGCGCGCGCGCACACACACACACACACACACACACACACACAATGTATATATTTTAATCTAACTAATACTAATCCTTGTAATCAAGGACGAAAGTAACACCACAATAGAAACTTCTTCTTCTTCTTCTTCTTCTTCTTCTTCTTCTTCTTCTTCTTCTTCTTCTTCTTCTTCTTCTTCTTCTTCTTCTTCTTCTTCTTCTTCTTCTTCACTCCATGGCTTGGGCTATAGCCCGTTCCGACTTCATAGAGTCTCTGACCTTAGTTACCAGGGTCTTCCACGATCTCTCGTCCCCACTGGCCTATATTCAAGCGCTTGTTTAGGAATACGCGTGTCTACCATGCCCCGTTCCACATGGGACTTTCAATTCCGCCTGTATTCCTTTATTCTCTCCAGAACCGACTGTAACTTCAGGTCCTTCCTTATGTCGTCGTTTCGTAGACGATTTCTCAAACTACATCTTTTAACTGTTCTTAAAAATTTCATTTCCGAGGCCTATATTTTTGAAATATCTTTTTGCATGAGAGTCCATGTTTCACATCCATACATTAAAGTCGGCACAGCCACGACCTTATGGTACTTTAGCTGTGTCTCCCTCTGCGTTTTATTCTTCAATAGTCGTCTTATTGTTACACAGGTATAACTAAATTTATTTAACTTACGCCTATATAAATTATTTAAATAGAAACTTTCTATTAATATTAAATATGCGTGCATGGGAAATAGTCATATAGGCATATATATTTTATATGAAACCTTTTTGTTAACCACTTATACAATATAGCAAATTTGTTTATATAAATGTTGTAACTTAAGATTTTGTTTTAAATCTTACGCAAAACTAGATGCTCTCAATTTTTCTAGGTTCAGCGCATCTGTTTTCATCTGTTTATAACTACGTACTTCCGGTTATAATGTCATCAACTAATCTATCTTCATTTCCATCCTCTCTTTCCTGCCACCTATTTGTCTATGATCTTTTCCTAGCTGCTTTGCACTTTACTCATTAATAATCACTTCCTTTCCTACTCGACAAATCATCCCCAGCTGCGAATTCCCACTATGATCAAGGCATACTCTAAATCCACCAGCCACATCTTTTTCAGTCTTCTTCTTCTGGTTTCACTTGTCTCCATTCTTTATTTTTCTTGTGTTTCTAGCTGGCTCCGTTCGATGAAAACGACCTTGCCATCTTAATATTTGGAATTTTATGAATATAACTAACTATATTTGTATTACTCATTAAGGCATATAAGTAAAAGTTTGTCATAGTTCACCGTGCAACACTGCCTCTACACATTGTTCTAAGCGTTTTCCGTTTAAACGTGCACAAATCTTCTTCATCTCTTTCACGGTATTGGCCACGCTACAGCCGGTCTTATGAGTCATCTGCTATGATCTTTAGCTGCAGACAGTTTCGGCGGAATACAAATACACCATATGGCCCAAATAAAATGTTTTTCTCTTTCTTACCACTTTTAGTAGTTTTCTTTCCTCTTCTATTCTCGTTAATACATCCTTGTTTCTCATTCTATCAGACCGTTTTACGTTAATCATTCTTTGTCACAACCACATTCCCAAGCTCTCTAGGCATTTTTCGCCTTTATTTTTCATGGATCATGTTTCACTGCCGTATGAAACGAACTTATCACAAACAAACTCTTAACAAATCTCTTTCTCATCTGCATTTATCCACGCGCATTTAGTAGCTACTCTTTAATTCTGTTTTAAACTATTTATTTTGTTTTATTTTATTTTTCTATTTTGGACAATATTCCAAAGATTTTATTTTCACAATTATTAACGTATATATAATAAATAAAATTTAATTTCTTTCTGACAGTGTCCATAATTACTTAGTTAGTTTCTCTTCTCTGACTCGTTGTCGCAAACTTTTATATGTGGCGCTGATGTGGGGCTGCTATAGCCTCTCCTGGACCGAGGTTTGCGCTGAGCCTGTCTTCTAACCTGACCATCCCAAAATCCCTACGCCATCCATCCGTTCCCTTAACGCCATTATACGGACACTTTCTAGAAAGTTCTACCACCGCCAAGGCAATCCCATCAGTAACACCCGTCTGTATCAGGTGAATCTTGAACCCGCCTTCGGCGAACACTAACCCTGAATTTAAACTACGATGTTTGATCAAAAAGTTAGTGCAGTTTTGCAATTTCCACAAGCTCCAAGTATCCGAATAAAAACTGTTTTTTATGTAATGTTGGTACACATGACAGTGGCAGTCGTCTAAAAGTTTAGCCCTATTTGATGCATAGTCTAGATTTCACACCTAATTAAGTAAGTCGTCCTTACATGTCCTTACATTAGGCGATTTTTTGTCATTCTACAATGCAAGATTAAAGGACGAGGATTAAATTTTTTTAACTGTGAGATGAACTGCTCTGTCTTGGTAAACGTGTTCAGAAGGCTTCTGACGAGACTGATGTGTGTGAAGTTTACAAGCTTCAAAGACTGTCGTAAACGAGTTGAACCGTACCGTGGTTGTCAGATGAAGATTAGGCTATGTTTTTGTGTTCCACGAAATTTCATCGTTAGGCGCAGTGGTAAATAAGGAGTACTATTGGAATATTTTACGCCATTTTTATGAAGTTATTTGTACAAAACGACCAGATTTACGGACGGAAGAATAATTTATAAAAACTGCAGCCCGATAATGCGCCTGGTCGCACGTCATTGCTTGTTAAGAAATTTGCCAGGCTAGGAAAAAGAAAACGTCATAATGATGACACGGCAACTGCCGAATTCACCAGATGTGTCCCAATGCGATCTTTCTTTCTCCCATTAGTGATAATTTCCAAGAAAGGACAACGTTTTGCAATCGTTGAAGATGTAAAACGAAAATCGCTAAGCGAACTCGAGGCTGTACCAAAAATTGCTTGAAACTTTTTGAAGACTGCACAACGGCCGGATTAATCGTTTTACATTCGACTGAGACTACTTTGAAGGGGGCAGCACAAGTTTGAATGAAGGAAGGCATAATTTTTAAAATAAACAAGAACCGCATGAACTTTCTGATCAAAACTCGTATTTCTAATTGAAACATCACGGCCGATAGCAAGCCACATGTAGGGAACACCCTCCCCCCTCTTACAACGTGGACTTTACTAGAAGCTTGCACAGCCCTCTGTTGTCATTATACCTCACGAGTAATTTCTCATAAGCCGTACCTAAATTCATTTCCCATAAAGTTTAATTTTTCCTAGCTGCTTTTCCTCCTTGACAATTTTTCCACTACGATCAAGTCATCCTCCTCTAAATCAGCCAGCCACATTTTTCTTAGTCTTCTTCTTCTGGTTTCAAATGGCCTCCATTCTTTATTCTTCTTGTGTTTCTAGCTGCCTCTGTTCAGAGTTTATCATAGTTGACAATGGTCTGTCTCTAAACATTGTTCTAAGGTTTTTGCGTTTAAACGTCCACAAATCTTCTTCACCTCTTTCCACCCCACAAACCGTCTTATGATTCATCTACATGTTTTTAATTTGGTTTGTGTCTTAATATTTTAGACGTTAATCGTGTTTTCTTTTTACAAAATGCTAACCATCTTCTGTTCCATTTCTGGATTTAATTTCTGTGTTTACAGGATCATTTGCATTTATAGCATAGCATTTATAGGCACGAGAAGTTGCATAATTATTGAAACAACCAGTGTTTATTTCAAACGGATTTCTGCTTTGATTATCTGCTGTTGATGCTAACAGGTTAGATCTTGTCTCATCTATAACAAAAAGTCGTTAAACAGTTTACCATCCGTTTGCAAGGCTCGTGAAAATTTTCTAATTAGAAATAGTTTGTGTGGTGGTTAAAGGGCCAATGTTGAGCACTGGCGTTTGTTCCATGCCATGGTGGGACCACCAGAAAGCAAAAATTTGTAGTAATATATTCTCTCAAGGCACACGGCTGTTTAAATTGTCCATTTTTTTATGTTTCGGCTAGCTATGGGCCACGTTATGGGCGGGGATGGAACCGCACCCCCCACCAGAGGATCGGAAGTCGACGAGAAATTTAGTTAATCTCTTAACTTTTAAGCTGATTTATTAATTTCTGAGCTATGTACCCTAATACAGTAGTAACATTTTTTTTAATATAGGTCTACAATCAAGTTTATTACACAGCATTTGCGTGTACATTTGAAATATGAAATATAGGGAAATCAGTCAGGTCAGTAAATATGTTATGAACACTGTTTCAATAGTGCTTATTTTTATTGTGTAATTACATTAATGGGATTGATTTCAATATGTTAGTACACGTTTTCCAGCCACTTGAAAGATGGTAAATTGATTAATCTTAACTTGCTTTTTCCTTTGTATGAAACTGACTCAACCGGATCCTCTCTTCAAGACCAAATTCTAGATACGCTACCGGTTATGGGCTTTATATTTTGCCCAGTATTCGAGTACTTGTTTTCGATTCGTTTCTTTTCGTTTTTTAGTCCACGTTTTCTCTGTTCTCAACTTTGGTTTATCCTGGAAGCCCTCCGAGTTTCTCCTTAAGAGGGTCACGTTCCTGGATGTTGTCACGCGTGATCCCCACTTGTCGAGACCCCTTCTGCAAATTAGATATTCTGTTCCGGACTGTTGGGTCGTGGTCCTCATTTTGTAGATCCATACGTTTCGACCGCCGTTGCGGCAGTCATCTTCAGTTGTCTTCTGTTCTTCTCCTCTGGCAACTAAATGACGACGCGATTAAGTAAGACAGTTTCGGATCGCGTCGTCATTTAGTCGCCGGAGGAGCACAACACTGGTGGGATCATTTGCGTAGGATGACAGAGGATCGATTGCCGAAAGTGGCACTGAACTGTAAAGTCACTGGTAGAAGAGACGTGGGTTGTCCGAGAATGAGACGAGTGCTGGAACAGGTTTATATAATGTAAGCCTTGAGGAGGAGGAGGAGGAGGAGGAGGAGGAGGAGGAGGAGGAGGAGGAGGAGGAGAAGAAGAAGGAGAAGGAGAAGAAGAAGAAGAAGAAGAAGAAGAAGAAGAAGAAGAAGAAGAAGAAGAAGAAGAAGAAGAAGAAGAAGAAGAAGACCTATGAAGATGACTGCTGCAGTTGCAGTTGAAACATTTGGAGCAACAAAAAAGAGGAGCACGGCCCAACAGCCCGGAATATAACTCCGGCTTCAGTGTTATGATAGATATTCTCTGTTATGAACAAATTGTCTCTTTATTTATATATTACTTTACCCAATGATCACTGAATTCTCGACCTACTGTGAAGCCGACCACGGTCTGGCGGCTGTAGTTTCTTTGTATTTTTCTTCTGCAATTAAATCTACACAGTATAAGGATTACGCTTTAATAATTCACTTTATCGCCTCTTGAAGTGCCTCTTTCCCCCGTCAACCGGTACACGGCTGAAATCGCAAACTCGATCGTACGAGTAACTTGTCCTGATATTATATTCTTCTATGATCATGGAGAGTATACCCTGCCACGTGCCTGAGAAATCTCATTTCAGCCGCTTGAATGCGACTGGTCTGGCCTTTCATCAAACTCCAGTATACTCGACAGGATCACCCAGTATCGGCTGAATTGAGAACGGAAGCCGAGGGGACGAAGAGGTGTGGGACGCCCGAGGAAGCGCTGGAGTGACGAGCTCTAATCTTTGCCTATTTGAGACCGGAAGGAACACACCATCTTTGCTTTAATCCATGAAGGTGAAGATGATTTTATATTCTATTTTGCAAAATACGTGTAGGCCTACACAATGTTTTACTGGACAGTGTCTTGTTCTACAGCACTTACTGTCAATAGCGTGTAACTGGGTACTCCGCCCACACTTATGTAGCCTATAGTTTGTTGTACAGCACTTACTGTCAATAGCGTGTAACTGGGTACTCCGCCCACACTTATGTAGCCTATAGTTTGTTCTACAGCACTTATTGTCAATAGCGTGTAACTGGGTACTCCGCCCACACTTATGTAGCCTATAGTTTGTTCTACAGCACTTACTGTCAATAGCGTGTAACTGGGTACTCCGCCCACACTTATGTAGCCTATAGTTTGTTGTACAGCACTTACTGTCAATAGCGTGTAACTGGGTACTCCGCCCACACTTATGTAGCCTATAGTTTGTTCTACAGCACTTATTGTCAATAGCGTGTAACTGGGTACTCCGCCCACACTTATGTAGCCTATAGTTTATTTGGTTACTAATAACGTTACAATGAGTATCTAAAAAGTTAATAATTCAAACCTAAAACTGCGTCTTGTATAATTAAATAAACACGTTGGTTTTCAACAAAAGTCATACATAAATCGGTTAATGTCACGGACGATATTACAAACAGTGAATCAAACGATCTAGTTCACATCTCCGGACACAGGTAGCGCAACAAGCAGCTTAGGAACCAAACTCGGTAAATAGCATACACCACTAATTCCATTAACTCTTGTTATTAAAAATCAGCATTATAAGCGTGCTGAAATGTTGTATACAGGTTTTAAAATCTGTTATTTATACGGTGCTCCAAGTCGCATGACACCTTTGGGATTAGGAGACCCTCACACACACACACACACACACACACACACACACACACACACAGCTGGCTTGCACGCCTGGAGTATGAATCATCCACTGGGGCGTCCACTACTAACTGCAACTTTTATAATTTGAGCTTAGTACATTTGTAATCTCCATAAAATTTTAAAGAAAATGACACCAAACTATGTGATATATTTTAGATGTACAACTAAGACTAATTTAATATTCATTTTGGCTTTAGAAATTAGTATTTTGCAGATTTTATTTAATTTTCGTAGATAATCACGCACAATTCGACCGGTCTTTATTGTAATAAAGTGTATCATGTGTGTATATTGTATATATCAAATAAATGAGTTTTTTTCTTTTTCATTGGGATATATTTTTAAATAAAATAATTTTTTTTATGAATATTACATACAAGACAGCATTAGTTATTGTAGAAAGAATACAAATTTTCATATCACCGAGGTAGTTTTGCACCATGAATGTAAATTGTAAGTACATTTTTGTTTATAATCATCAAGATATCACCAACATACTTATTACTTTATGATAAAATCTTTATTAAATAGGCCTACTCCAAATTCTGGGTTTCCTTTAGAAATCCCTAAATACTCATGTTTATCACAATTATGTGTTGTTTGACTCATTTTTCTCACAATTTCGCGGAGATTACAAATATTATAGTTTAATTTGGATTATAAGCTAAATTAAAAATTTTATAGTTTTGAATTGGACCGTATAGACCTACTTATACCTGAACCACTCGGGCCGGGCCGGCTGTGAGTGCGCGTGCGAGAATAAGGGTCTTCTAATCCCTTAGGTGCCATCGGGTATCGAACACCCTATAACATTGTTTTCGTAATTATATCCAGCGGCCTCGTTGAAACGCTTATGAAAATGAATTATAGACCTACTATTAGGCCTACAAGCAGACTGAAACGACCAGTAAGAACTAAGAAAGTTATAGATGGAAAGATTAACGGAACAAGTCCAGCATTTCAATTACTTGGGATGTTACGCTACGTATGGGACAGAAGTTGATCTGGATGAAAATGAATTATAGACCTACTATTAGGCCTACAAGCAGATTGAAGCGACCAGTAAGAACTAAGAAAGTTATAGATGGAAAGATTAACGGAACAAGTCCAGCATTTCAATTACTTGGGATGTTACGTTACATATGGGACAGAAAATGATCTGGATGACAATGAATTGTAGACCTACTATTACAAGCAGATTGAAGCGACCAGTAAGAACTAAGAAAGTTATAGATGGAAATATTATGGAACAAGTCCAGCATTTCAATTACTTGGGATGTTATGTTACATATGGGACAGAAATTGATCTGGATGAAAATGAATTATAGACCTACTATTACAAGCTGATTGGAGCGACCAGTAAGAACTAAGATAGTTATAGGACTACATAGAAAGATTACGGAACAAGTACAGCATTTTAATTACTTGGGATGTTATGTTACATATGGGACAGAAATTGATCTGGATGAAAATGAATTATAGATCTACTATTACAAGCAGATTGAAGCGACCAGTAAGAACTAAGAAAGTTATAGATAGAAAGATTATGGAACAAGTCCACCATTTCAATTACTTGCGATGTTACGTTACATATGGGACAGAAATTGATCTGGATGAAAATGAATTATAGATCTACTATTACAAGCAGATTGAAGCGACCAGTAAGAACTAAGATAGTTATAGGACTACATAGAAAGATTACGGAACAAGTACAGCATTTTAATTACTTGGGATGTTATGTTACATATGGGACAAAAATTGATCTGGATGAAAATGAATTATAGACCTACATTTACAAGCAGATTGAAGCGACCAGTAAGAACTAAGAAAGTTATAGATAGAAAGATTATGGAACAAGTCCACCATTTCAATTACTTGCGATGTTACTTTACATATGGGACAGAAATTGATCTGGATGAAAGTGAATTATAGATCTACTATTACAAGCAGATTGAAGCGACCAGTAAGAACTAAGATAGTTATAGGCCTAGATAGAAAGATTACGGAACAATTACAACATTTTAATTACTTGGGATGTTATGTTACATATGGGACAGAAATTGATCTGGATGAAAATGAATTATAGATCTACTATTACAAGCAGATTGAAGCGACCAGTAAGAACTAAGAAAGTTATAAATAGAAAGATTATGGAACAAGTCCACCATTTCAATTACTTGCGATGTTACGTTACATATGGGACAGAAATTGATCTGGATGAAAATGAATTATAGATCTACTATTACAAGCAGATTGAAGCGACCAGTAAGAACTAAGATAGTTATAGGACTACATAGAAAGATTACGGAACAAGTACAGCATTTTAATTACTTGGGATGTTATGTTACGTATGGGACAGAAATTGATCTGGATGAAAATGAATTATAGACCTACTATTACAAGCAGATTGAAGCGACCAGTAAGAACTAAGATAGTTATAGATAGAAAGATTATGGAACAAGTCCACCATTTCAATTACTTCCGATGTTACGTTACATATGGGACAGAAATTGATCTGGATGAAAATGAATTATAGATCTACTATTACAAGCAGATTGAAGCGACCAGTAAGAACTAAGATAGTTATACGACTACATAGAAAGATTACGGCACAAGTACAGCATTTTAATTACTTGGGATGTTATGTTACGTATGGGACAGAAATTGATCTGGATGAAAATGAATTTTAGACCTACTATTACAAGCAGATTGAGGCGACCAGTAAGAACTAAGAAAGTTATAGATAGAAAGATTATGGAACAAGTCCACCATTTCAATTACTTCTGATGTTACGTTACATATGGGACAGAAATTGATCTTGATGAAAATGAATTATAGACCTACTATTACAAGCAGATTGAAGCGACCAGTAAGAACTAAGAAAGTTATAGATAGAAAGATTATGGAACAAGTCCACCATTTCAATTACTTCCGATGTTACGTTACATATGGGACAGAAATTGATCTGGATGAAAATGAATTATAGATCTACTATTACAAGCAGATTGAAGCGACCAGTAAGAACTAAGATAGTTATAGGACTACATAGAAAGATTACGGAACAAGTACAGCATTTTAATTACTTGGGATGTTATGTTACATATGGGACAGAAATTGATCTGGATGAAAATGAATTATAGATCTACTATTACAAGCAGATTGAAGCGACCAGTAAGAACTAAGAAAGTTATAGATAGAAAGATTATGGAACAAGTCCACCATTTCAATTACTTGCGATGTTACGTTACATATGGGACAGAAATTGATCTGGATGAAAATGAATTATAGATCTACTATTACAAGCAGATTGAAGCGACCAGTAAGAACTAAGATAGTTATAGGACTACATAGAAAGATTACGGAACAAGTACAGCATTTTAATTACTTGGGATGTTATGTTACGTATGGGACAGAAATTGATCTGGATGAAAATGAATTATAGACCTACTATTACAAGCAGATTGAAGCGACCAGTAAGAACTAAGAAAGTTATAGATAGAAAGATTATGGAACAAGTCCACCATTTCAATTACTTCCGATGTTACGTTACATATGGGACAGAAATTGATCTGGATGAAAATGAATGATAGATCTACTATTACAAGCAGATTGAAGCGACCAGTAAGAACTAAGAAAGTTATAGATAGAAAGATTATGGAACAAGTCCAGCATTTCAATTACTTGGGATGTTACGTTACATATGGGACAGAAATTGATCTGGATGAAAATGAATTATAGATCTACTATTACAAGCAGATTGAAGCGACCAGTAAGAACTAAGATAGTTATAGGACTACATAGAAAGATTACGGAACAAGTACAGCATTTTAATTACTTGGGATGTTATGTTACATATGGGACAGAAATTGATCTGGATGAAAATGAATTATAGACCTACTATTACAAGCAGATTGAAGCGACCAGTAAGAACTAAGAAAGTTATAAATAGAAAGATTATGGAACAAGTCCAGCATTTCAATTACGTGGGATGTTACGTTACATATGGGACAGAAATAGATCTGGATGAAAACGAATTATAAACCTACTATTAGGCCTACAAGCAGATTGAAACGACCAGTAAGAACTAAGAAAGTTATAGATAGAAAGATTATGGAACAAGCCCAGCATTTCAATTACTTGGGATGTTACGCTACGTATGCGACAGAAATTGATCTTGATGAAAATGAATTATAGACCTACTATTACAAGCAGATTGAAGCGACCAGTAAGAACTAAGAAAGTTATAGATAGAAAGATTATGGAACAAGCCCAGCAGTTCAATTACTTGGGATGTTACGTTACATATGGGACAGAAATTGATCTGGATGAGAATGAATTGTAGACCTACTATTACAAGCAGATTGAAGCGACCAGTAAGAACTAAGAAAGTTATAGATAGAAAGATTATGGAACAAGTCCAGCATTTTAATTACTTGGGATGTTACGTTACATATGGGACAGAAATTGATCTGGATGAAAATGAATTATAGACCTACTATTACAAGCAGATGGAAGCAACCAGTAAGAACTAAGAAAGTTATAGATGGAAAGATTATGGAACAAGTCCAGCATTTCAATTACTTGGGATGTTATGTTACATATGGGACAGAAATTGCTCTGGATGAAAATGAATTATAGATCTACTATTACAAGCAGATTGAAGCGACCAGTAAGAACTAAAATAGTTATAGGCCTAGATAGAAAGATTACGGAACAAGTACAGCATTTTAATTACTTGGGATGTTATGTTACATATGGGACAGAAATTGATCTGGATGAAAATGAATTATAGACCTACTATTACAAGCAGATTGAAGCGACCAGTAAGAACTAAGAAAGTTATAGATGGAAAGATTATGGAACAAGCCCAGCATTTCAATTACTTGGGATGTTATGTTACATATGGGACAGAAATTGATCTGGATGAAAATGAATTATAGATCTAATATTACAAGCAGATTGAAGCGACCAGTAAGAACTAAGATAGTTATAGGCCTAGATAGAAATATTACGGAACAAGTACAGCATTTTAATTACTTGGGATGTTATGTTACATATGGGACAGAAATTGATCTGGATGAAAATGAATTATAGACCTACATTACAAGCAGATTGAAGCGACCAGTAAGAACTAAGAAAGTTATAGATAGAAAGATTATGGAACAAGTCCAGCATTTCAATTACTTGGGATGTTACGTTACAAATGGGACAGAAGTTGATCTGGATGAAAATGAATGATAGATCTACTATTACAAGCAGATTGAAACGACCAGTAAGAACTAAGAAAGCTATAGATGGAAAGATTAAGGAACAAGTCCAGCATTTCAATTACTTGGGATGTTACGCTACGTATGCGACAGAAATTGATCTTGATGAAAATGAATTATAGACCTACTATTACAAGCAGATTGAAGCGACCAGTAAGAACTAAGAAAGTTATAGATAGAAAGATTATGGAACAAGCCCAGCAGTTCAATTACTTGGGATGTTACGTTACATATGGGACAGAAATTGATCTGGATGAGAATGAATTGTAGACCTACTATTACAAGCAGATTGAAGCGACCAGTAAGAACTAAGAAAGTTATAGATAGAAAGATTATGGAACAAGTCCAGCATTTTAATTACTTGGGATGTTACGTTACATATGGGACAGAAATTGATCTGGATGAAAATGAATTATAGACCTACTATTACAAGCAGATGGAAGCAACCAGTAAGAACTAAGAAAGTTATAGATGGAAAGATTATGGAACAAGTCCAGCATTTCAATTACTTGGGATGTTATGTTACATATGGGACAGAAATTGCTCTGGATGAAAATGAATTATAGATCTACTATTACAAGCAGATTGAAGCGACCAGTAAGAACTAAAATAGTTATAGGCCTAGATAGAAAGATTACGGAACAAGTACAGCATTTTAATTACTTGGGATGTTATGTTACATATGGGACAGAAATTGATCTGGATGAAAATGAATTATAGACCTACTATTACAAGCAGATTGAAGCGACCAGTAAGAACTAAGAAAGTTATAGATGGAAAGATTATGGAACAAGCCCAGCATTTCAATTACTTGGGATGTTATGTTACATATGGGACAGAAATTGATCTGGATGAAAATGAATTATAGATCTAATATTACAAGCAGATTGAAGCGACCAGTAAGAACTAAGATAGTTATAGGCCTAGATAGAAATATTACGGAACAAGTACAGCATTTTAATTACTTGGGATGTTATGTTACATATGGGACAGAAATTGATCTGGATGAAAATGAATTATAGACCTACATTACAAGCAGATTGAAGCGACCAGTAAGAACTAAGAAAGTTATAGATAGAAAGATTATGGAACAAGTCCAGCATTTCAATTACTTGGGATGTTACGTTACAAATGGGACAGAAGTTGATCTGGATGAAAATGAATTATAGACCTACTATTAGACCTACAAGCAGATTGAAACGACCAGTAAGAACTAAGAAAGTTATAGATGGAAAGATTAAGGAACAAGTACAGCATTTTAATTACTTGGGATGTTATGTTACATATGGGACAGAAATTGATCTGGATGAAAATGAATTATAGACCTACTATTACAAGCAGATTGAAGCGACCAGTAAGAACTAAGAAAGTTATAGATAGAAAGATTATGGAACAAGTCCAGCATTTCAATTACTTGGGATGTTACGTTACAAATGGGACAGAAGTTGATCTGGATGAAAATGAATTATAGACCTACTATTAGACCTACAAGCAGATTGAAACGACCAGTAAGAACTAAGAAAGTTATAGATGGAAAGATTAAGGAACAAGTCCAGCATTTCAATTACTTGCGATGTTACGTTACATATGGGACAGAAATTGATCTGGATGAAAATGAATTATAGATCTACTATTACAAGCAGATTGAAGCGACCAGTAAGAACTAAGAAAGTTATAGATAGAAAGATTATGGAACAAGTCCACCATTTCAATTACTTGCGATGTTACGTTACATATGGGACAGAAATTGATCTGGATGAAAATGAATTATAGATCTACTATTACAAGCAGATTGAAGCGACCAGTAAGAACTAAGATAGTTATAGGACTACATAGAAAGATTACGGAACAAGTACAGCATTTTAATTACTTGGGATGTTATGTTACGTATGGGACAGAAATTGATCTGGATGAAAATGAATTATAGACCTACTATTACAAGCAGATTGAAGCGACCAGTAAGAACTAAGATAGTTATAGATAGAAAGATTATGGAACAAGTCCACCATTTCAATTACTTCCGATGTTACGTTACATATGGGACAGAAATTGATCTGGATGAAAATGAATTATAGATCTACTATTACAAGCAGATTGAAGCGACCAGTAAGAACTAAGATAGTTATACGACTACATAGAAAGATTACGGAACAAGTACAGCATTTTAATTACTTGGGATGTTATGTTACGTATGGGACAGAAATTGATCTGGATGAAAATGAATTATAGACCTACTATTAGACCTACAAGCAGATTGAAACGACCAGTAAGAACTAAGAAAGTTATAGATGGAAAGATTAAGGAACAAGTCCAGCATTTCAATTACTTGCGATGTTACGTTACATATGGGACAGAAATTGATCTGGATGAAAATGAATTATAGATCTACTATTACAAGCAGATTGAAGCGACCAGTAAGAACTAAGAAAGTTATAGATAGAAAGATTATGGAACAAGTCCACCATTTCAATTACTTGCGATGTTACGTTACATATGGGACAGAAATTGATCTGGATGAAAATGAATTATAGATCTACTATTACAAGCAGATTGAAGCGACCAGTAAGAACTAAGATAGTTATAGGACTACATAGAAAGATTACGGAACAAGTACAGCATTTTAATTACTTGGGATGTTATGTTACGTATGGGACAGAAATTGATCTGGATGAAAATGAATTATAGACCTACTATTACAAGCAGATTGAAGCGACCAGTAAGAACTAAGATAGTTATAGATAGAAAGATTATGGAACAAGTCCACCATTTCAATTACTTCCGATGTTACGTTACATATGGGACAGAAATTGATCTGGATGAAAATGAATTATAGATCTACTATTACAAGCAGATTGAAGCGACCAGTAAGAACTAAGATAGTTATACGACTACATAGAAAGATTACGGAACAAGTACAGCATTTTAATTACTTGGGATGTTATGTTACGTATGGGACAGAAATTGATCTGGATGAAAATGAATTTTAGACCTACTATTACAAGCAGATTGAAGCGACCAGTAAGAACTAAGAAAGTTATAGATAGAAAGATTATGGAACAAGTCCACCATTTCAATTACTTCCGATGTTACGTTACATATGGGACAGAAATTGATCTGGATGAAAATGAATTATAGACCTACTATTACAAGCAGATTGAAGCGACCAGTAAGAACTAAGAAAGTTATAGATAGAAAGATTATGGAACAAGTCCACCATTTCAATTACTTGCGATGTTACGTTACATATGGGACAGAAATTGATCTGGATAAAAATGAATTATAGATCTACTATTACAAGCAGATTGAAGCGACCAGTAAGAACTAAGATAGTTATAGGACTACATAGAAAGATTACGGAACAAGTACAGCATTTTAATTACTTGGGATGTTATGTTACGTATGGGACAGAAATTGATCTGGATGAAAATGAATTATAGACCTACTATTACAAGCAGATTGAAGCGACCAGTAAGAACTAAGAAAGTTATAGATAGAAAGATTATGGAACAAGTCCACCATTTCAATTACTTCCGATGTTACGTTACATATGGGACAGAAATTGATCAGGATGAAAATGAATGATAGATCTACTATTACAAGCAGATTGAAGCGACCAGTAAGAACTAAGAAAGTTATAGATAGAAAGATTATGGAACAAGTCCAGCATTTCAATTACTTGGGATGTTACGTTACATATGGGACAGAAATTGATCTGGATGAAAATGAATTATAGATCTACTATTACAAGCAGATTGAAGCGACCAGTAAGAACTAAGATAGTTATAGGACTACATAGAAAGATTACGGAACAAGTACAGCATTTTAATTACTTGGGATGTTATGTTACATATGGGACAGAAATTGATCTGGATGAAAATGAATTATAGACCTACTATTACAAGCAGATTGAAGCGACCAGTAAGAACTAAGAAAGTTATAAATAGAAAGATTATGGAACAAGTCCAGCATTTCAATTACTTGGGATGTTACGTTACATATGGGACAGAAATAGATCTGGATGAAAACGAATTATAGACCTACTATTAGGCCTACAAGCAGATTGAAACGACCAGTAAGAACTAAGAAAGCTATAGATGGAAAGATTAAGGAACAAGTCCAGCATTTCAATTACTTGGGATGTTACGCTACGTATGCGACAGAAATTGATCTTGATGAAAATGAATTATAGACCTACTATTACAAGCAGATTGAAGCGACCAGTAAGAACTAAGAAAGTTATAGATAGAAAGATTATGCAACAAGCCCAGCATTTCAATTACTTGGGATGTTACGTTACATACGGGACAGAAATTGATCTGGATGAGAATGAATTGTAGACCTACTATTACAAGCAGATTGAAGCGACCAGTAAGAACTAAGAAAGTTATAGATAGAAAGATTATGGAACAAGTCCAGCATTTTAATTACTTGGGATGTTACGTTACATATGGGACAGAAATTGATCTGGATGAAAATGAATTATAGACCTACTATTACAAGCAGATTGAAGCGACCAGTAAGAACTAAGAAAGTTATAGATGGAAAGATTATGGAACAAGTCCAGCATTTCAATTACTTGGGATGTTATGTTACATATGGGACAGAAATTGATCTGGATGAAAATGAATTATAGATCTACTATTACAAGCAGATTGAAGCGACCAGTAAGAACTAAAATAGTTATAGGCCTAGATAGAAAGATTACGGAACAAGTACAGCATTTTAATTACTTGGGATGTTATGTTACATATGGGACAGAAATTGATCTGGATGAAAATGAATTATAGACCTACATTACAAGCAGATTGAAGCGACCAGTAAGAACTAAGAAAGTTATAGATAGAAAGATTATGGAACAAGTCCAGCATTTCAATTACTTGGGATGTTACGTTACAAATGGGACAGAAATTGATCTGGATGAAAATGAATTATAGACCTACTATTACAAGCAGATTGAAGCGACCAGTAAGAACTAAGAAAGTTATAGATGGAAAGATTAAGGAACAAGTCCAGCATTTCAATTACTTGGGATATTACGCTACGTATGCGACAGAAATTGATCTTGATGAAAATGAATTATAGACCTACTATTACAAGCAGATTGAAGCGACCAGTAAGAACTAAGAAAGTTATAGATAGAAAGATTATGCAACAAGCCCAGCATTTCAATTACTTGGGATGTTACGTTACATACGGGACAGAAATTGATCTGGATGAGAATGAATTGTAGACCTACTATTACAAGCAGATTGAAGCGGCCAGTAAGAACTAAGAAAGTTATAGATAGAAAGATTATGGAACAAGTCCAGCATTTTAATTACTTGGGATGTTACGTTACATATGGGACAGAAATTGATCTGGATGAAAATGAATTATAGACCTACTATTACAAGCAGATTGAAGCGACCAGTAAGAACTAAGAAAGTTATAGATGGAAAGATTATGGAACAAGTCCAGCATTTCAATTACTTGGGATGTTATGTTACATATGGGACAGAAATTGATCTGGATGAAAATGAATTATAGATCTACTATTACAAGCAGATTGAAGCGACCAGTAAGAACTAAAATAGTTATAGGCCTAGATAGAAAGATTACGGAACAAGTACAGCATTTTAATTACTTGGGATGTTATGTTACATATGGGACAGAAATTGATCTGGATGAAAATGAATTATAGACCTACATTACAAGCAGATTGAAGCGACCAGTAAGAACTAAGAAAGTTATAGATAGAAAGATTATGGAACAAGTCCAGCATTTCAATTACTTGGGATGTTACGTTACAAATGGGACAGAAATTGATCTGGATGAAAATGAATTATAGACCTACTATTACAAGCAGATTGAAGCGACCAGTAAGAACTAAGAAAGTTATAGATGGAAAGATTATGGAACAAGTCCAGCATTTCAATTACTTGGGATGTTATGTTACATATGGGACAGAAATTGATCTGGATGAAAATGAATTATAGATCTACTATTACAAGCAGATTGAAGCGACCAGTAAGAACTAAAATAGTTATAGGCCTAGATAGAAAGATTACGGAACAAGTACAGCATTTTAATTACTTGGGATGTTATGTTACATATGGGACAGAAATTGATCTGGATGAAAATGAATTATAGACCTACATTACAAGCAGATTGAAGCGACCAGTAAGAACTAAGAAAGTTATAGATAGAAAGATTATGGAACAAGTCCAGCATTTCAATTACTTGGGATGTTACGTTACAAATGGGACAGAAATTGATCTGGATGAAAATGAATTATAGACCTACTATTAGGCCTACAAGCAGATTGAAACGACCAGTAAGAACTAAGAAAGTTATAGATGGAAAGATTAAGGAACAAGTCCAGCATTTCAATTACTTGGGATATTACGCTACGTATGCGACAGAAATTGATCTGGATGAAAATGAATTATAGACCTACTATTACAAGCAGATTGAAGCGACCAGTAAGAACTAAGAAAGTTATAGATGGAAAGATTATGGAACAAGTCCAGCATTTTAATTACTTGGGATGTTACGTTACATATGGGACAGAAATTGATCTGGATGAAAATGAATTATAGATCTACTATTACAAGCAGATTGAAGCGACCAGTAAGAACTAAAATAGTTATAGGCCTAGATAGAAAGATTACGGAACAAGTACAGCATTTTAATTACTTGGGATGTTATGTTACATATGGGACAGAAATTGATCTGGATGAAAATGAATTATAGACCTACATTACAAGCAGATTGAAGCGACCAGTAAGAACTAAGAAAGTTATAGATAGAAAGATTATGGAACAAGTCCAGCATTTCAATTACTTGGGATGTTACGTTACAAATGGGACAGAAATTGATCTGGATGAAAATGAATTATAGACCTACTATTAGGCCTACAAGCAGATTGAAACGACCAGTAAGAACTAAGAAAGTTATAGATGGAAAGATTAAGGAACAAGTCCAGCATTTCAATTACTTGGGATATTACGCTACGTATGCGACAGAAATTGATCTGGATGAAAATGAATTATAGACCTACTATTAGGCCTACAAGCAGATTGAAACGACCAGTAAGAACTAAGAAAGTTATAGATGGAAAGATTAAGGAACAAGTCCAGCATTTCAATTACTTGGGATATTACGCTACGTATGCGACAGAAATTGATCTGGATGAAAATGAATTATAGACCTACTATTACAAGCAGATTGAAGCGACCAGTAAGAACTAAGAAAGTTATAGATGGAAAGATTATGGAACAAGTCCAGCATTTCAATTACTTGGGATGTTACGTTACATATGGGACAGAAATTGATCTGGATGAAAATGAATTATAGACCTACTATTACAAGCAGATTGAAGCGACCAGTAAGAACTAACTTAGTTATAGGCCTAGATGGAAAGATTACGGAACAAGTCCAGCATTTCAATTACTTGGGATGTTACGTTACAAATGGGACAGAAATTGATCTGGATGAAAGTGAATTATAGACCTACTATTGCAAGCAGTTTGAAGCGACCAGTATTGACATTTGGGAAGAATGGCAGGTGACAGGATTCCACTGCTAGAAGTGGAATATAGGACGGTGGTGTAGAGAGATGTAGTATGGCCGAGAGCGAAGTAGGTCTCGGAACAGGTTCAGGATAGAGCCCTTGATGATGATGATGACTTTTGGGGGGGGACACTAAACGTATGATAGAAAAGAAGTTATGTACGTTATAACGCTACCTTTTATCTAACACATTTATCTAATATATTTAATGATAGATGAAACGTTACTCACCCGTGACTTGTACTTTACCTGGGCGCCAGAACAAATCCCAGATACAGATGACACGGATACAGCTTAGCTCAGAGCATAGACACACAATCTCCAGGATTCGTTCAGTGATTGTGGATTTAAGGGGAATCGTTACAAATAACACTTAAGATTTTGTTGAAGGTTATTTAATCATCGTTTAATTATTTTGTTAATTATTTAAAATTGCCAAGTTTAGGACTTATTGCTACCCTAACTCTTAGAATTAATGAGTGTGCGTGAAAAGTGAAGATTAAAACGTCCAAACGACCTATTGTTCTTCTCTGGTTTGATTGAGAAAATTTATAACTCCCAAACCAGTGCTAAAGAACAGGTCCGCAATAATTTGCACTTTCAATACTATACTCCACTTTCCATTCAACACTCCTATACTAACTTATAACTAATCTTAATAATTAATTACAAAGTGTGCATTTACTTAGTGTCTTTAAAATTGTTTATTGCTTTTATTATTTATTGATTATTTATTTCATTGATCAATGAATCGATTTCTTACTGTTTGATGCGTCGACCGAAGATCGGAATCCGTAGAGGTCCTCCTTTGGATGGTACTGCACAGTAGAAATGATGTTGACCAATCTTGTAGAACGATGATCAGGCAATTACAGATGCTGTAGCTCTCTGTCTTGCTTACGGCGCATAGTCTGACCCTTTCATATAACGCTCAGATATGACGACATATGAATCGTTATAACGTATATACTGGCACGCGTATACCAGAATTAGGTAATCATGGAATGATTAGATTTTCTCGCATCTCATTTTGTCTAATATACGTTTACAAAATTATTTGCATCGTCAGAGATAGAAAGTATGATCACAGTTGTATGAGATCTTATTGTTTTGAACTAACTGTAGTCTAGCTGTTAGTCTAGTTGTTACATAAATCGACGTCACTACTGGAGTCCGTAGCGTTGTCAATGTTACCAGTACAACCTACCTGTTAATTCATAGGGATTGCTATTCCCGGGTGGCGCCAAATTGTTTCTGTTAAAACAATTAAAATATTTAATTTCTAAGATAATACGTGATATTAGCATGGACAGCTGTGGCGTTCGAATTGTTCCCGCTGCTAGTCAGGTTGTCAACTCGCCCACTCGTGATGAGCGCTAGTTGGCTGTTGCTTAAAACTTCGCTAACACACATATATTCTACAAAATCCTATGAAATAACAAGATAGTAATGATCTGTACTGTATTTTTTAATACAAATTGGGCCATCAATAAATATGACAAATGAATTACAAATAATTTTATAATATTCGGCTCCGGCTTAGAGCTTGAAACACAAAATATCTCAGAGTTGGCAAAAATGATTTCAAAACATTAACGTTTGACGAAATGACATCCGTCACTTTTAATAAATTACAATGTCTAAAATCTGGAGTTCTTTTGATCATGAAAATAGACATAAACGTTGGTTACATTAAAAAAGTACACTACCATACCTTATACGTACTTAGAAGTTATAATGTGTTTATACAATTTGTTCGGTAGTGTCGTATTTCTGTTACAAAATTTGTGTTCTCAAATAAGGTTATATTGAATTTAGTATAAATGTTTTTTATGTAAGTAAATTATGCCTTTACCTTTGAAAGAAAATATTACTTTTTAAATAGTGAGAAATTTTATCATTTGAAAATAATTTAAGTAATTTAGGGTTTTGGGAATAAGGAATTTATTCGGTACTTATCAGTTCATCTCACGTTGAAATGTCGTCATCAGGATAGGCGTATATTCTTCGAATTTGGGCTGGCTTTAAACTTCTAACATCTTCCTCATCTGGTCTTGGGTTTTTCATTAATTATTTTTGTTAATTTAGTTCCTGGACATCATGAATCCTTCGTAGACTGACATCTGTTCGTCTTTGGTTATCTTGGTTCACTGATTCGACTTTTTATAACTGTTTAAATCAAAATTTTAATCGTTCCAATTTTGCGCGTCGCTTACCCACGCTTCGTTTTTTTTCAGAGTCTATATAATTTAACGGAAAATAAGCCCTCAAACGTCTCGTTGTCATAGTAACCATAATTCGATGATTGGTTAATTGCTCCTTTAGGACATTGTTAAAATATTTGAATTTTTATTCAAATTTATTAAGTATTTTCCTAATGATTTTATTCCTTTATAGTTCCTTTGGGATAATAAATGACATCACTATTATTTTTCTTTCCTTTCAAAGTTTACAATGATACCTCATAAGGTCATATTCTGTTATACATTAACTATAGTCTAATTATTTGACATTTAATAAATAACATATCTTTCTTATATTAAACTATTACAATAATATTTCTGTGTTAAAATAACTGATATATAATTACTGTCCATTCACTGTTCTTAGATTAGTAAGATTTCTTGTGAAATTGATACAATTTACATTTGAATGTCTTTGGCAGTTAAATGTCTTCATAGCCAAAATCAGCCACGATTGTTTTTTGGTGTATTTACTTTTTAAATTACGTTCTGAATTCAGCCTGATGGGCTTCACTTATTTGTTTGTGTTTTAACTACTATTCAACCTACATTTTCATTACTCTTCATTTAAAATATCATAATTAGGTTTATGGACTGTAGGTTCCTTTCAGCCATATTCCTCCTTTAACATTGAACCAACTATTCTTTACAAATCATTAGTTATTATTAGTACTAACATTGATTTCTTTCTTGTGTTACAAACTAAAGTGATAAACCTTGTGACTTTTCATAAAATTATGAAAGTTAATTCCCCTTTCAACATGGGGTGTTGTATTCTTTGCAATCTTAATTTTAATAACAAAACTTTAGTTCTATTCTATCATGCCATGTTAACACAAGTTATTTGTCTGGGCTTTCTCCCTGAATCATATTACAAGCTTCCTTAATATTAATTTGGACTACTATTTCTAATTACTTCTAGATATATTACTAATTATAATATCACTCCAATCATTGGTCGTTTATCAATGTTTCACAGAGTGTCTGCTTACTTATCATTCTATTTTGAATGTTTCACATACACTTTCACTACTTTTTAGGGCATTTACACTCCACTAAAGCACTTCACTTTGGTTCACTGTTTTATATTTAGTGTTATTTAATGGGTAATCCCTATACTTTCTCCTACCATTTCTCACTATTTTGTTTTAGTATGACATTTACTATTAACAATATTAGGTTATTTGTGTTTTGTTAAATCTAACCTTTCTGACTGGGTTAGTGTACTTTTCTATATTATTATATTTTACAATTGTATTGTCTTTAAAATGGGTACATAGGTTAACTTCATGATAACAATAATATTGGTTTCATTAATACATAATTATTCAAGGTTTATTGACCGTATTCTATCTTTAAGTATACTATCTTTCCCTTATATATGTGTGTTAGTTTCCCCTTGGGTTTAACCTGTCTCCTCTTCATTCTTCCTCTTCTTCATCTTCATCATCTTCAATAGTCTTCATCTTGGTTCGGTTCTCCTCTTCTTCTCTTCTGGTTTAAATTCTGTTTAATTGTAGGGATCTGTTCTCTTCTTCTGGTTCTTCTTTAGTTCTGTGTTCATCATTGTTTTGTCTATCATATTTTTCTTAAGTATGTTACGTGGTTCCCTTCTTTATGTTTGTGTTTTTGGCTCAATCACTTGGGTTGGGTAATATCGTTGTACGTCGTGTCAAAATATTTACATTTTAATCATTTTTTAAACATTTTATTTTATATGAAGTACTTTTTATATCAAGAATTATCTTTTTTATCACTGGTACGGGATTTGGCTTAATTGTATCGTTACAATATATGTTTCAAAATCTCTATATGTTAGCAAAGTACCGTATTTTCGCGTGTATAATGCGTCCTCGTGTACAAGGCGTATCCGTATTTGTGATGAGAAATAGTTGAACAAATTTATTTGGGCGTAGAAAAATAAACATTATGTATTATACTGTGAAGAAAAAATGTTCCATACACAATAATAGAAAAAATGTAGGCTACTTACCACGCTTATGTATTTGTAAATACAAAACAGAAATATTAAAATCATATAATGTTTAAAATAACTTAAAACTTACATAAGTCATAGTTTTAGTTTAGCTTGTTGTTTTTAGTTTTTCACTAGGTCATAACATTTGTTTATTAAAATTCTAAATCTGTTTCTGAAGAAGGCAGTGTTGAATTACTCTCCTCTTCTGATTCTTAAGCTGCAGCTTTGTTTAACGTGTCCTGTTGATCTGACTGGCACAGGTTTCGCACTGTTTCCATCAATCCTCGTGGCCAGTTTTCTATATCCCAAAAGACAAAACACTGGTGTGCATTCCCAATTTGAGACGAATTAAAATTGTTCGTACGCCTCGTTTGTACGATAAATCGATGGAACTCGATAATTTTATTTTCGTACTCTCAAGATAAACGTTGAGGCAGAGTAGTTCTCTTCGAAACAAAGAAACCATACACACCAACTAACACTATCACGAGACTGTGTATTGTCTATTTCAAGACGCTGAGTGATTTTCTTGCTTGAATCGGAATCACTTCAGTAATAACAACGAGTCTTACGTTATAAACTCGACTAGGTTTTCTACTTCTGGAAACTTAGCTTTTTACCACAGAAGAACGCTGATCACGAGTAGTAACATTTATTTTTTCTTTTAGTTTTTTCCACTCCCGAACATTAAATTCCGCTACATCAAATTTACGCTACGTTGCCAACTCTGTATCCCAATCTGACCAAACATGTGCAATGACCACACAATTTAGCATATAAATTACATTATTCGTGTACAATGCGCACCCACATTTCTGGGAATAAAATCTGGGTAAAAGTGCGCATTATACACGAGAAAATACGGTATTAACTTATCAACAACACCCATAATAATGATTTGATATATACGGAACCCAAGGCCTTCTACGTCATATAATAGATATTTTCGTAAGATGATATTTTGATTCTTGTGTATTATGAACTACAGAAATAGAGTTACGAAACTTACATTTGTGTCGTGTTCATATTATAACTCTTACATATTAGCCTACAAAATATAGGAACGCAGAAACTCCTCCTCGAAAGGCTAATTTATTTCGCACATACACAGAAATCTTGCACAGGGTTCCGTAATATATAGCTACATTTGTCGTGAGTAGATGTGAGTGCAGCAAACAATGAACCGTGTGATCTCTCTCTCTCTCTCTCTCTCTCTCTCTCTCTCTCTGTACTCACCGCATACACAACTAAATAATTAAATAGGGGGTAATTCTTTCGATAGCGTTTGCAAAAACTCATCGCACAAAAAGTTTCGTCAGGTTTCTAACTAAAACGCAGACATGTGTTAAATAGAACGTCGTTGCCAAATTCTGACTGTAGACGAAATCAATGTTAAATGTGGGCCATAATGTTTGTCCCTAATTGCATTTATGCCTTTATGGTGTAATGGCTTGAATACTATGAGCAAATATGGACCAAGGATCAACTGGAAAAAAACAACCTTTGCTGGTATCAGTGATTGTGTGGACCCAATAACAATGGCTGAATTGTTAGCTGCTCTACACCGCTGTAAGAATAGAAAAGCGCCAGGTACTGATGGGCTGAACGTGGAGCTTATAAAGTGTGCACCAGCCTTGTTGCATGATCGTTTGGTGCAGTTCAATTAATCTATGCTGGACCACTGGTCATGTTCCTGACGATTGGCGGATTGCAAAGGTAATTCCCTTATTCAAAACAGGTGATCGTAGTGACTGCAGGAACTACAGAGGAGTCGACCTTCTTAATACTTCATATAAATTATATGCATCTATATTACGAACACGGCTGAATGCGATAACGGAGACCATACTTTCAGAGGGCCAGAACGGTTTCAGGAAGGGGAAATCATGTTTAGATTGTACACTTACAATAGCCCAGCTCATTGAAAAGCGTAGAGAGTATCAGTTGCCCACATACATAGCTTTCATCGACTTCGAGAACGCTTTTAAAATAGTGAATCGGAAAAAACTATGGGGAGTAGGCTAATGGCAAGGAATTACTGCAACATTTAATTAGAGCAATACAGAGTCTGTATATGGAGAATAAAATCTTAATAGAAGCAGGGAGACCGAGAACAGCTCCTAGAGTTGGCCTGATCAATTGTGGAGTACGACAAGGGTGTCCATTATCACCTTCCCTTTTCAATTTATATATTCACGATGTCATACAAAACTAGGACATGTGTCATCCAGAATATTTTATGATTGGTCACTCTAAAATTGACATTTTGTTGTGTGCGGACAATCAGGCTATTCTGTCGGACTCTGAAATCAGATTGCAGATAGGTATACATTCGTTAAATCAAATCTATGAGGACTCTGGATTGCAAATTTCCACACTTAAGACGACCAAGGTGATGGCTTTTCGTGGAGCCCGTACGGGGAAAAATTGTTATAGATAGTACTGGCCTGGAGCAAGTTAGCAATTTTGAATACCTGGGCTACAGTGTGTCTTATAATGGAAGCAACGACGTTGTAAATAAGTTGCATAAGTTCAACCTTATGTGCGGGACCATTAAGCGAACCCTTAATTCAGCAAGTAAAGGAACACGCCTAAAATTCTACAAGGTGATGGCCCTTCCCACACTTCTTTATGGGTCTGAGAATTGGACTTTAACGAAATGCCAGGCTAGTCTCATCCAAGCATCTGAAATGAGATTTCTCAGGCACGTGGCAGGGTATACTCGTCCATGATCATAGAAGAAACACATATATAGGGCAGGAACTGAATATTATGAGTATACTCGACAGAATCGCCCAGTATCGGCTGAATTGGTGGGAACATCTTTGCCGAATGGATGACTGCCGCATCCCCAAAACAACTATGGAACTATAAGCTGAGGGGACGGAGATTTGTGGGACGTCCGAGGAAGGTCTGGAGTGACCAGCTCTAATCTTTGCCTATTTGAGACCGGAACAAACTGTCCTTGGTTTAATCCTTGAAGAAGATGATGATGATGAAAATAATTGGTTCTATATCTCGGATACTTCCACATTCACGTCTTGACGAACAGTCAGAGTTTCGGAAGGGCCGTTCTTGGATTGATGACGCATTTTGTTTGAAAATATTGATTGATAAAAGAAAGGAATTTAATTTGGAGACATACCTTGCCTTAATCGACTATGATTTTACAGTATACCTATGGTAGAATCAACAGATCCATTCTATGAGACATTATAGGCCTACATAAGAGTGGTTATCCTAAACATCTTATAAACATTATAAGGAATTTAATTTTTCGTACAAGGATAGTATTGTCTGTCAGAGGAGACTGACATTAAGCTTGGAGTGCGCCAAGGCTGTAACCTACCTTAGACTTGTTTAATATCTGTACTCATACATAGGCCCTACTTAGAGAGTAGAAAGCAAGGGTGAACCCAGGAATAAAAATAAGTAATCGAACATACTTGAAACCTGGGTTGTAATATCTCATTTGGAATTGATGTTGATTGGGATAGTAAGCTAACAAAATTTAGGCGTATCTGTGGAACGATTCATAGGTACCTGAAAAATAAACACGGAAGGATACCCGAATGACATTTTATAAATCTGTGGCTGTCCCCAGATTGCTGTATGCTAGTGAGACATGGACTCTTGGTACAAGGCACGTGCAGAGGATTCAGGCAGCCATGAAATTTCTAAGAGGGACGCAGAGTTATTCTCTCTTGGATCGGAGAAGCAACGAGGATATTAGTCTCTCTCCATTTTATGAATTTTTTCTTCTATAGCAGATTTTTCTAAACCATTCTCTTGAATTATTTTCCCTAGATACTTAAATTTTCAAACCCTCTCTATTCGACCAATATCTGTTATCAGGTATTTTGGCGGATTTTAATGTTCGTGAGAAATTGTTTTTTCTACAGAAATTCTTAAGCCTGTTTTTTTTATTTAATTTTACATTTTAAGGTACAGCAAACCTCCATTATCGTTATGCATAACGATGCATGGTCCCTTCTTCGTAGTCTTTGTCGGCTAACGCAAATAATTGAAATACGAAGACTTTTATTCACATTTTTATAATAAACAAAATTTATTAAGTTGATTTTATCTAATATTAAAAAAATAAAACAATAAAATAGTTTTAGTGATTTTCACTCGTCATTTATTAAAATTATATATCCATGACAGCTGTTTCGGCAGCACAGTGCCTTCATCAGATGGTGTAAGCTGACATGAAGGCTTGGTGTACACCATCTGATGAAGGCATTGTGCTGCCGAAACAGCTGTCATGGATATATAATTTTAATAAATGACGAGTGAAAATCACTAAAACTATTTTATTGTTTTATTTTTTTAATATTATTTACAATGGATTTTCACCAAGTAAAGGCATCAAGCATTAATTATTTGATTTTATCTAATAATAAATGTATTTTGTTCAAAATAATGAGCCAGTTATGCAGAAGTTACTAGTTAGATAGGCCTACAATTCAATCGATGTGGGTTCTATTTTCAAACATATTCCACTGGAAATCCATGTGACTGAATACGACTTCCAAAGCAGTATTATGCACGACGCGACGAATCCAGGCTTCTCAAGTACGTCACACAAGTAGGCTATGTTCTTGATAGTTGCCGCGATTCTGTGACAGAAAGGCTAGAATGAACCAATGGCAAACAGTCTAACTACGTGATCGTGGTAGCCGTTGTCGGTTACCGTATGTATAAACAATAGCCAGCTCGTTCGTCGTCGTGGGTAAACAACATCCTTAGTCTAACAGCAAGCGGTATTATTTGTGATATAATCGTTTTATACTGCTTAGCCTGTGATTTTCGTATTCCGTATAACATATGTGAATGTTCTCGTTGGAAACGGCTATGTTTTTTTAGCTATTCAATTTAACTAGTGCGCATGCTCCCTGAGCTGCAGAACTCGCACCCTATTTTGAACGAAGTACATTTATTATTGAAAATATGGCCAGAAGCGGCTACTTCAGTCTCTGCTTCTCAACTTCACTCTCAGCTACTAGCGGTGGGCCCTGTTAAACCGAGCAACCCGTTACTAAGGGTTAGCCAGCAAACGAGAGAAGCAGGTGCTGATAGAGCCGCTCTGGGGTAGCTGAAGTATATCAGTATGGTATGGGGGCGGTAGCAGGTCTCACGTCAAGGGCAGCAGCGGGTGAGCTGCCTGGCAGCCAACGTTGGTGATCACAGTCCAAGATAGCAGAGGACGTACTACTGTGGGCGTAGACGTGGCTCCTAAGTCCTAAGGTGAAGACAACTCGTCTAGGGGTAGAACACCCCAAGGTTCCCGGCCCTCCTAGTAAAGGGTTGAGTAACGGGTTAACAACCCTTCCTTGTAAAAAGCCCAGTGTTGTGAAACCCAAAACTAGGGAGGCCAAGGTCCATTCTGGACTGTATGTATGTGTGTGTACATTTATTATTGAATAAATTTTGATATTAGATTAATTTTTCCAATGTGGGACTCTATTCAACTGTTTATTTAGTATTATAACAATTTTGTAGAGCATACAATTGTACAATGAACACTAAAACCTGAAACATTAGCATTTGTGGTACAATTAATTTTAATCTGAAAACGTACTGGATTTTCACAATATTTTTCAAATTCTTGATCTCTTTATGGAAATTTGAAATTTTAATAATTTAATACCGCATTCACATGTTAACTAAAAATTATCTTTAGTTTGATACTCCACACGAATTTTTACGATTTTATCAATATTTTCACCTACTTTTTGGTTTCTGACTTCCAGCAATTTTGAACTTTTCAAATATGGACATCATATTCAGGTTGTGGTTAAAGTCCCTTTTAATTTGATACCCACATGAGTTTTGGCGGTTTTTTTCACAAATTTGACCTCACATTTATGGCTCCCCCCCTATTTTTCGGGGGATCAATCTGAAAAAGAATAAGGTTCTGTAGGATAAAAGTATGGGCACATGTCTGGGCCAAGCTTTAAGAAAAAAAGTTGATTATCAGTATAAATACGATAATCAAGAGGTGAAGGTATCGCGAGGAATACCCGAAACAGATAGATATATAGATAGAAAGACAGACAAATGCCAAACGGTCGAGTTAAAACTGAGAGATCGCTTTGCTCGATCAACGAATGTCTAGTTCTTACAATCTGAATGCCGAATAATGCTTCCAAGTAAAAGGAAACGACATAGAACAAAAACTTCGAATGGGTTAAGTTTAGTAATATATCTGTAACCGTGCAAATGTACCTGGAGAGCAAGTATAATACGAGGGTCAGTTGAAATTTCGCGGTGCGACATCTATAGGCCTATTTTGCGCGTAAACACCTGTTTAATTTCCAGATATATCTGTAAATTTATTCACTTTTTACCAGCTGTTTGAAATTTTCCTGTCACGCGTGTTTGTAAAATGCATAAAATCAGAAATCGTGTTGTGATGAATTCTCAATTAAAAACGTTTCAGCGGCAATGAAAAATAAAAACAAAATTGTAAATGTGTTAGGAGATGCTGCGCCTTCAGAAACAACGGTAAGTGGGGAGCACTCGATTTTAAACGTGGTCGTACAAGCACTGAAGACGATCCCAGCAGTGGACGTCCAAAAAGTGCAACAAAAAATGACATTATTGAAAAAATTCATAGGTTGATGGAAGACCACAGATTGAGGAGTGGATGACGTTGCTGAAATTATAGGCATCTGATATGAGCGTGTGCATCATACTATAACTCAAGAACTTGGTGTGAAAAAGCGTTGTGCAAGATGGCTGCTGCATCTGGAATTGTTGCATTTTTTGGGCGTCCAGTGAGACCACGTTTTCAGTGCTCGTACGACCACGTTTAAACTCAAGTGCCTTCTTACAAACGGTTGGTTTTGAAGTCGCAGCATCTCCTGACACATTTACAATTCCGTTTTGTAGGCCTATTTCCGTTGGCGCTAAACAATTTTAAACAAAGAATCACATCACAATGTTTTATTTCGTCAGTTTTTCAAAACACGCATGACACATCAATTTTAAACAGTTTCTAAAGAATGAATAAATTGATAGATAGATTTGGAAAGTAACTCGAGTTCACATAAAATGCAAACCTTGCAGCACACGAAAAACTTTAGTTTTACTGCTAAGCTGTAGATGTCGCTCCGCGAACTTTCCAACTGACTCTCGTACAGCCTACACGTTTTCCTTGGCTATTAGAACACGCTGCCGTAATGTCCAGGCGAGTTTCATGATTACTCTATATTTCGACTTGTTCTTTAATTCTTAATATTATACTGTTGGGCACTTCAGTTCGGTGTCTAGAACTGGCCCAGCTACACTACACATTTTACCATAATTTTCTTTAGCTTTTTCTCATACAATTTTAGATCGTTTTGTATCAACCAAATTCACATTACGGTAATCAAATTTCTGTAATTCAAAAGAAAATAAAGAGATCGCGCGCGCGCGGGCGCCCCGCCCCAGTTAAGTAAACACGTATTCCGTTAATATGGACTTCCTGTTTTCGACTGGAAACGTTCGAATAGTTTGGCTATTCAGTCCCCCCCCTCCCCCCAGTTAGTTGAATAGTTACAGATTGTGAAACGAAGATAAGAATAAGTTATTGTGTAGTGTGCTCTTGTTGACAATCTTAAGAAGCATTTGACATCTGAGTGGAGGAAAGCTTTAAGCAGCTAATCAAAACACGGTGACAACTTGGTTGTTGTTACTACCCTGCAGGCCAAGAAATGTCTCCCTCCCGCTGCGATCGTTCGCTACCTTATTAACGATGACATTAGGCCTAATTCTAAACTCGAGCTCTGCTCAGTCTGCTTTTCTCCTCCCCTTATTACCTGAAGTTTCGTAATTATGCAGTCATTTTTGAAAACCAAATACATGTAAAATATATATATTTAATAGGCTATATTTTATAAACGTTACGTGTTCATATATATTGTATTTTGTAAATGAAACATATATTTTACATTTCAAATACGTTATTTTTCACACACTGAATGCAAGAGGGCCATAAGTGCTAAAAATTTTGAAACTGAGTTATGGCACAATATTAACTGATTAAAGAGAGATGTATTAAATACAACAGACCCATAAATGATATAATCAAAGATACAGTTGCTATAAAAATGTGTCCTTATGCTGTTGAAAATCTGGAACACACATTTTAATGCAATACAGCCATATGTCACTAATGGCTGAATTGCATTGAAAGAATAAACTATATTTAGGAAGGTTTTAAATGTAGGTGGCCATAACTGAATTTGCGGCCATATATGAGAGCAGCAAATTTTCAGTTTCTTATGCTGGCAGCACTTGTTTCCTTCCCTGCCCTTTTCTATAGCTCTCATATTTTATTAGTATAACATAAAAATAAGTTATAGGTTATTTTGTTGGATTGTGTTGAGTTTTACAGAATGTTTTTAAAGAGAACATTGCTGACTCAGTTGAAGTTAAATAAAAGAAATGAGTTAAGCTTTATTTAATATTTCTGAAACAGCCTTGCTTAAAGTCTTACATAACAAAGTACAATATGAACAGAAGACAAGAGGACAAAAACGAAAAGTAAGGGAAAGTGAATGGAAGAGAAATGCAGCCAAGGAGAAAACGAATAAGGTGACACGTACCTAGACTCGAAGGGTAACCATATACAAGAAATGGTAATGAGAAAAGATTGTCAGGGAAACTGCCATTATAAATGTAAGAAAATTCAAGATGACCAACGTTGCTGAGATTTTTAAAACGTTTTGGAAGGCTGGGGATATTAACAAACAATGTTAATGAATAGCTACCTGTATGAACAGTTCGTGACCGCAATTTCAGATAGTTATAGACACTACAAGAAATATAAATGATGAGTACAACTTTAAAGTAGATGGAGAAATCTACCTTGTTTGTAAGAATTTCTTCGTAGATACATTAAACGTAGGAGACAAAATGATAAAGAGTATTATCAAGAAGACAACAGATGGAATTGTCAAAGATGATATGCTTGGACAACACAACAACCAACCTACACCACAGTTAATACATAATATGTTTGAAAACGTATTAATTATATACCACGAGTCAAGTCTCATTACCTGCGGAAACAAACATGTAGAGAATATGTTAGTGGTGAAAAAACATTAGCAGATATACACAGAAATTATGTAAAGGAATGCCAGAAACAAGCAAGAAAATATGGAAATTACTCAGCGTATAGCAACATTTTCTTGATAGAATTTAATATTAGCGTTTTTTCCCTAGAAAAGAGCAGTGTTTATTCTGTGAGAAATGGAAAAATTCATGTGAAAAAGAATTTCTACAGTTTGAGTATAAAAATCATCGAAAGAAGTTAAATTAAGCAGAGAAGAAAAGGCCAAAAATGCAGCGCTTGCAAAGTAAAAGAGATGGGATTATAAACGGGAGCTGAAAAACTGTTGAGCTTCACGATAACTAAACCGCTGATACCAGAGGATCAAGATGATAGATATTTATTACCGGTATATGGTTGGAAATATATGGTATACCGGTATATTGGTAGGAATTTGAAACAGCACAACTCGCAGTGAAAGTTGAAAAACTAGAACGTATAACGGATGAGACAGGCCCGGATCTAGGAATTTCGGGTGTCCTGCAAAATCCGACACGAGCCTTTAATCTGGGGGGGGGGGGTTACGCTATCAGAATTGGGGGGTTAGGTTAGTTTTTAGATCTTTTGTTCATAATGAAACATCGAATTTGTTTTTATAATTAAAATCACCATGAGCTTAACTGTATATACAGTAGAACTCCATTTATCCGAACTCCAGTTATCCGAATCGCCAATTATCCGAATCAGGAAACGCCATGGAATAAAATTAATGGAATTTCGACAAAACAACAAATTCAGAAGAAAACGAAGAGGCAGTGAACAAGACGAAGAGGCAAAAAGAGCAAAAGAAAGTGTCAAAGGAAACGAAGTGTATCAACTGAAGACATCCTGAAAATCGTTGAAAAAATTCCTGGCTGTTACGAGTGTGACGTGAGCGACACAGGCGAGTGGTTGCAGTGCGACTCACCGGACCCTGGATATCAATTTTTGGACGATGATGAAATTATCCAAAGTGTAAAAGATGAATCTCACCAGGTGGACGAAGACGATGACCACGTTGCTTCAATTGAACCGGAAAAGGAATCTACGACGATCGATGCATTCGCTTGTTTAGACACTGGCTTAAAGTAGATGGAACGGCAGCCTTCTTGGGGTCAAGGGTTTGCGGGACCTGGCTGCACGGAAATGAGTTTCTACGTCAAAACAACTAACTTTGTTTGACATGTTCAACTAAAAAATTATAATTATGTGTGAGTATTATTTTTAATTTTTTTGTAATAAAAGTACATTTTTTGCAAAATACGTGTGACCTGGTTTTTATTAAGATACTGTACTCATGTAATAAAAATAAACAAAAGTAATTTTTCAGCAAAATTTCGCGTTTTCTTTCATAACATAACCTTTTTCTTATGTTTCTCCCAATTATCCGAATTTCTGCATATCTGAATTACGTCTGGGACTCATTAGTTCGGATAAATAGAGTTCTACTGTATAAATATAATAATATATCATACATGTAATAATATAATAATACGTGGAGTTAATTTAATGAGGTGGAGGCCAAAGAAGAAACTTTACACAGGACAAGGAGATTTTTGGAGGTGACTTGTTCCAATGGCTATAAAGGGATGGGCACTTGTGTGTGTGTGTGTGTGTGTGTGTGTGTGTGTGTGTTCATTTTAATTACTAAGTACTACCATAGTACTTACTGAGATACAATTTTCATTATTTTTTTGTGGGAAGTTGGAAGACAATAAAATATTACTAACAATAACTTATACCGACCGCCACATTGAACACATTGTACGTCACCGTAAGTCGTTAGAATCAATACTGAACATTGTACAAAGCAGTAGAGCAATGAGAATCAGTACAGATATTAGAATAATTTTACACACCTATTAGTTTGATAACTGTAAATCTACGTAATACAAAATAGAATGAATACGCTTATCATAAATCTTTCAAAAAAAAATCCTTCCTCTTTGAGTTAATCCACTGAAAATGTTTTACCAGTGGTGTCTTATCAAAGCATTGGATTGGTTATGTCAGATATGTCAGATAGCTAACATAACCAGATCATTGGCCCGATGGTCCCTGCCCAATTCAACATTACTTAGTTGATAGAACTATTACAGATAAAGTCATCAATAAAACACTTAATACCTCAGGATAAGCTGAAGAGATAACGTTCAAGTCAAAAGATCTTTAAATTTCTTTTTTTTTACCGCGAATGAAGAGAGATAAGTTTCCAAAATTTCGTAGTACGATAGTTGAAGAAAAACTTTGTATGGAGATTATAAAATAAACCTAGCCCTACCGCTTTGCCATTTCTTTGCCGATAACATCCTAAACAAACAGGCACGTTCCGAGTAAAAAAAAATCCACGATTCTTTGCCGGCTCATCAAAACGCTTTTTTATTCAAATAATTTAAAAGTATACACACTTACTGCTGTTTCTTTTCTTTGTAATTCCTTTTTAATTAAGTTCGCAGAGTTTGCTCCGCTATGAAAACTTGAACCAGAGAATTTGTAAGTGGCGCCAGTGGCATATCTAGAATTTGGTTTGGGGGGAATCCGGGGTCAGGTCGGCTTCGTACGAAAGAAAAAGCAAGTTAAGACTAATAAACATTACTATCTTTAAGGAGATGAAAAACGCGTGATAACATCCTGAAATCAGTCCCATTAAAGTGAACGGCAATTGAAGCGTTATTAAAACATTGTTAAAAGATACTTATTGACTGATTTGATTTTCCAATATTTCATATTTCAAACGTATACTCTAATGCTCGTATATTTATAAAAGAGGTAAGCTTGCCACTGTATTAGATTACACAGCTGAAATAGATAAAACAAACCAGCCTACAAATTAAGACGTTAACAAAATTCGTCAACTTTTTCGATCTTCTGAGGGGGGCCCGGTCGTGTTAGTCCCTCCCCCGGAAATATGCCCCTGTGTGATGCCGGGGTAATCTAGATAAGTCCCATGAAAGATAAAACAATTTTGGATTATCCGGCGTCCAAGAGACAACACAATCCATAAAAAATCGACGGCCTCTGCGAAAATCGTTTTATTCTTCGTGCGATTGGCTCCTCTGTGAAATTGTATACGCTTATTTGCATAAAATTAACAAACTAAAAGAAGGAACAAGGACAGAAAGTGACGGACAAGAGAGTTAAATTCGTTGGCCCTTAGTTCGTTTTAATGTATTCATATGGTTTGATAATGTCCTGGATGGGATAGTAACAAATGTTCTCGAAAAAAATCGGATAAAAAAGTTAATCTGAAATAACAAAAAGGTGGTCTCGTTATTGGCGAGAAAACGGACAACAGACAGCTGTGAATACAGACAGTGAACGTCTGTCCAAACAAACAAGCGGGGCAGGACGTTTCCACAGCCGGGACGGGGAGCTATTGTGTCCCACAGCTGAACTGCATCCATTGACAATTATGTCCCATGCCCCTCCGCCACGTCAAATTAACAACAATAATATTTACTTCTAAATAAACATTTTCAATATATACACTTCTACGAACCGAGGTAATAAAAGATCATTTTGCAAAGCGTTTGTGTGTGCGTGTGTGTGTGTGTGTGTGTGTGTGTGTGTGTGTGCGCAAGCTCGGGTGCGCGTGTGTGTCAAGCCACTTTATATACACTGATCCCAGCTGTACCAATCAATTATTGATATATAATCACAGATTTGATTAGCCACTTTATCGTATCTACATTTAATTCAAGGATTCGCCTTTACGTATAGAACAACCTGAGTATTTTCGATAAATCGATACTACGTATCACCCACTTAATAGGCCTACTACATCACGTGAATCAAAACCTCTTCGTGTTTTGCTCAAGTCTGTTCTGCTTTCTTTTGAAAACAGCTCTAAAAACGACTGGTTCACAGGTTCCTTGGGCTGCTTAGACGTCTGATGACTGGGATGGGATGTTTCGAAGAAGCCTCGCTGCCGAGTCCACGTTCCTTGTTGTCGTCGTGTGAAGCTCTCCATCATATTAAGTGTACATCATATCGACTGATCCGCAGGTTGCTTGGGCTGCTTAGCCGTGTGATGACTGGGATGGGATGTTTCGAAGAAGCCTCGCTGCGGACTTCTCGTTCCTTGCTGGTTGTGTAAAGCTCTCTATCATTAAGTGTACATCATATCGACTGATCCGCAGGTTGCTTGGGCTGCTTAGCCGTGTGATGACCGGGATGGGATGTTTCGAAGAAGCCTCGCTGCGGACTTCTCGTTCCTTGCTGGTTGTGTAAAGCTCTCTATCATTAAGTGTACATCATATCGACTGATCCGCAGGTTGCTTGGGCTACTTAGCCGTGTGATGACTGGGATGGGATGTTTCGAAGAAGCCTCGCTGCGGACTTCTCGTTCCTTGCTGGTTGTGTAAAGCTCTCTATCATTAAGTGTACATCATATCGACTGATCCGCAGGTTGCTTGGGCTGCTTAGCCGTGTGATGACTGGGATGGGATGTTTCCAAGAAGCCTCGCTGCAGACTTCTCGTTCCTTGCTGGTTGTGTAAAGCTCTCTATCATTAAGTGTACATCACATCGACTGATCCGCAGGTTGCTTGGGCTGCTTAGCCGTGTGATGACTGGGATGGGATGTTTCGAAGAAGCCTCGCTGCGGACTTCTCGTTCCTTGCTGGTTGTGTAAAGCTCTCTATCATTAAGTGTACATCATATCGACTGATCCGCAGGTTGCTTGGGCTGCTTAGCCGTGTGATGACTGGGATGGGATGTTTCGAAGAAGCCTCGCTGCGGACTTCTCGTTCCTTGCTGGTTGTGTAAAGCTCTCTATCATTAAGTGTACATCATATCGACTGATCCGCAGGCTGCTTGGGCTGCTTAGCCGTGTGATGACTGGGATGGGATGTTTCGAAGAAGCCTCGCTGCAGACTTCTCGTTCCTTGCTGGTTGTGTAAAGCTCTCTATCATTAAGTGTACATCACATCGACTGATCCGCAGGTTGCTTGGGCTGCTTAGCCGTGTGATGACTGGGATGGGATGTTTCGAAGAAGCCTCGCTGCGGACTTCTCGTTCCTTGCTGGTTGTGTAAAGCTCTCTATCATTAAGTGTACATCATATCGACTGATCCGCAGGTTGCTTGGGCTGCTTAGCCGTGTGATGACTGGGATGGGATGTTTCGAAGAAGCCTCGCTGCGGACTTCTCGTTCCTTGCTGGTTGTGTAAAGCTCTCTATCATTAAGTGTACATCATATCGACTGATCCGCAGGTTGCTTGGGCTGCTTAGCCGTGTGATGACCGGGATGGGATGTTTCGAAGAAGCCTCGCTGCGGACTTCTCGTTCCTTGCTGGTTGTGTAAAGCTCTCTATCATTAAGTGTACATCATATCGACTGATCCGCAGGTTGCTTGGGCTACTTAGCCGTGTGATGACTGGGATGGGATGTTTCGAAGAAGCCTCGCTGCGGACTTCTCGTTCCTTGCTGGTTGTGTAAAGCTCTCTATCATTAAGTGTACATCATATCGACTGATCCGCAGGTTGCTTGGGCTGCTTAGCCGTGTGATGACTGGGATGGGATGTTTCGAAGAAGCCTCGCTGCAGACTTCTCGTTCCTTGCTGGTTGTGTAAAGCTCTCTATCATTAAGTGTACATCACATCGACTGATCCGCAGGTTGCTTGGGCTGCTTAGCCGTGTGATGACTGGGATGGGATGTTTCGAAGAAGCCTCGCTGCGGACTTCTCGTTCCTTGCTGGTTGTGTAAAGCTCTCTATCATTAAGTGTACATCATATCGACTGATCCGCAGGTTGCTTGGGCTGCTTAGCCGTGTGATGACTGGGATGGGATGTTTCGAAGAAGCCTCGCTGCGGACTTCTCGTTCCTTGCTGGTTGTGTAAAGCTCTCTATCATTAAGTGTACATCATATCGACTGATCCGCAGGTTGCTTGGGCTGCTTAGCCGTGTGATGACTGGGATGGGATGTTTCGAAGAAGCCTCGCTGCAGACTTCTCGTTCCTTGCTGGTTGTGTAAAGCTCTCTATCATTAAGTGTACATCACATCGACTGATCCGCAGGTTGCTTGGGCTGCTTAGCCGTGTGATGACTGGGATGGGATGTTTCGAAGAAGCCTCGCTGCGGACTTCTCGTTCCTTGCTGGTTGTGTAAAGCTCTCTATCATTAAGTGTACATCATATCGACTGATCCGCAGGTTGCTTGGGCTGCTTAGCCGTGTGACTGGGATGGGATGTTTCGAAGAAGCCTCGCTGCGGACTTCTCGTTCCTTGCTGGTTGTGTAAAGCTCTCTATCATTAAGTGTACATCATATCGACTGATCCGCAGGTTGCTTGGGCTGCTTAGCAGTGTGATGACTGTGATGGGATGTTTCGAAGAAGCCTCGCTGCGGACTTCTCGTTCCTTGCTGGTCTTGTGAACCTCTCTGTCATTAAGTGTTCATCACACCATATCAGATTTTCCTACAGTCTGATTATTATCTGTTTGGAGTATGTTCTCTACAATTCGCCACAATTGCGTTATCCCCTTACCTCAAAGGACTTATTAACGCTCTTATTGGCGTATGCAGAATTTCATTTCGAGAGAGTTCTACAAAAAAGTGGGTGGGTGGGGATCTTAAACAAATATTTTAGAAACGCAGAATTATGTATTACTGCTTATTATAAATAACATTTAGGCCTACATTAAAAGGATGTAGCCTAATATTATAGTGTTATCAGTGAGTAGACAATCTGGGTTAAACGTGAGGTTCCAACCCCCAAAACCTCCCCACTACTTACGACCTGTCATTGAAGTGTCCCAATGTATTATCCTACGTTCCAGATCTTGCGATGTCTCATTTAACTTCCTCATTTTGGTCAGATTTTACATCAGAATTCTAGGATTTTATCGTAAGAATTAATTTCCATAGGCTGAGGGTTGACTAGTGTGCTGAGAGTGCACTTTGATTTTATGGCGCTCCCCAGGGGCCTCTGCGTTAGCAGCCAAGACCTTTATTTGCTTTCCTAATTACAATAATTATTAAATGAGTAAGTTATACGGTTGTAGTTTTAAATTACTCGCAGTAATTAAACTAACTATTTGAAGCTTCTAAGGTGACTTTTATTTTATTGATTATTGAAATTGGTTGATTAGCTAATTTGGTTGTTTCATTAAGTTTAATTTAATTACTTTTAACATTCATTTGCTGTTAAAAGTTAATGAATATTTCATTCATTGTGTAAAATTTCAACCATATAGGCCTATATGTACTTAGTGCGAGTTCTGGCGTCTCTACCCATTTGCAGAGCGGATATCACTGCTCTTAATAGATGGAATAAAAAAAAGAAAATTTTGTATATTTCTTTCAAGCATGAACTTGAATATACATGAAACTGTAATGTGAAACTTAATTCCAAATAGAAAATAATAAATTATTTACGTAGTAGGCCTAAATAAACATTCAATACATAAATACTCAACATTTGTGATATTTACATCTAATTTTTGGTGTAACTAGTTGGTAATATAAGTAACACGTAAATTGTTTATATAAATATTATTTAAATTATATATATATATATGTAGGTATAATTGATTTTATTGTGTTTTGGTTGGATCCTTTAAATTAAGGTAGGCCTATTTTTGTTAAATCGATGCATTATCAAAACAGCAAAATTACTACTTTCTTGAACAAGTATTAAAGGCAAAATAAAATTGCTTCGTGTTACAAGTGTACAAATAAAATTAACAATTAGCAGTTGAAATTCGAACGGCTAAAGTTCTGCGAAGTTAGGGATTTCCTAAGACTAACCAAACCACTGGAAATCGCAAAACTATTAGAATTTAGTCATGCATGTATTCGTTAGCCGAACTGAGTATAGGATTGCATTACCTTCCACGTACGATGTTTCCTTAACGAAGCCGTTTCCGAGAAGTTTCCATATAACGTAAAACGGTTTCAGAAATTTGTGAATACATCACGTATTGATATTTTCTGTTACACGAAGCGGTGCATGAAGAAACAGTAACTATTGGCTGTTGTACAGTTATATAGCCTATACTAGGATTGCATTACCTTCCACGTACGATGTTTCCTTAACGAAGCCGTTTCCGAGAAGTTTCCATATAACGTAAAACGGTTTCAGAAATTTGTGAATACATCACGTATTGGTATTTTCTGTTACACGAAGCGGTGCATGAAGAAACAGTAGCTATTGGGTGTTGTACAGTTATATAGCCTATACAGTGGAACTTGCGTATAACGAGATTCAAGGGACCAGACAATAGTTCTCGTTATAACCGGGCGCTCGCTACATCCGATTTGCCGACTGGTAAGTATACCATGCTTATCGAACACGCAACAAGAAAGTCTACTATAGAAGACGCTTTCCACAATAAAATTTTGACACGTTTTACATTCTACGCTTAAAAGTAAAATTTAGACTTTAAACATTTTTTTGACACTAACATTCTTTGCTGAATAATGGCGTAAGTATAGTGCATTCGCGAAATGTGGTCAAAGTAACTATGTAGGAAAAACTTACCAAAACTCAGCCGGCTATCTGACAAAAAACGCAAAACTTTCCATGCCATATGTACAACATTTATTTTTAAATTACAAGAAAATTCACTCTAATTTATTTGTCTTTTTGTTCTTCGTTCTAAATGGGATCGTAAAAATTATATCTCGCACACAGAACTTAATTATCCTTACAAAAGTCATTTATTTTTGTTTGTTTAGTAATTTTAAACTCTTTTATATCAAAACAGTTTTACAATTTAATTAAATATTCCACGAATTCATTACTTGCATTATTATTTTCACTAAACTGTGTTAATGATTTTAAACAAATGTTTAAAATGGTGTATTGTAACAAACGTTTTCAGACCTTAACCCATGAACAAGCCTGCGATAAAATGCTCGTTATAACCTAGTCCCTAATGCGTTCCCACTCGTTAAAAGCGAGTTTAATTATCATTACTAAGATACAAAACCAAACAAATCTCGTAGTTTTGCTCGTTACATCCGAGCAAATATAGGCCTATGTAAACATATATTACAGACGTACTTAGAAACATTCATTGTTGTGAAGCAGTGAGTGTGTGACAACGGCAGAGTGTAAACGTATGCGCGCGCGCGGGATGAGCTGGACAGGTAGACAGTTAGACAGAACAATAAAGGTATTCAAGGTAGTAGAAGGCGATAGATAAGTGCCGCTAACTGTTGAGATTACAATCTCGTATTTACGAGAGACTTTACAGATCCAATGAAAACGAAACGATTGAAAAATGTAGGCCTATAACTACAGTAAAGTAAATACGAAGTGGATGTCAACCCTTTACCACCCTTATCATGGCTGACCACTCGAATCAATTACTCTGATACTTCCAACGAGGGTGCTCTGATTTATCTCTCTGTTCACACATTCAAATATGTCAAAATATTGAACCTTTTTCACCGCGTTCGACATGTTTACGTTAAAGGGGGTGAGATTTATTTTAGACCTTTTACATCAATACGAGTGTTATTCCCCTTCAGCTCGTGTGCGTGCTTCCGCGCGCGCGCAAGTGTGTGATCGCAATTCTGGGATACGCTGGATTCTCACTTGCAAGCCCAAAAGCTACTACAGTACTTTAAAAAAAAACCATGTTCTGTCACCGTTTAGGCTACTTCAATTACAAAAAAATAACATTGTATTCTTCAGTTTATGTAGGCTATACCGTATATGCCGATTTTTGTTTGTATCGGCCATCTGAGCACCACATGCCAATTTCAATTCTTTATTCTTTGTTTTTTCTTTTTCTCCAATATTCTTTCATCTTTTCACTGTGCCTCTTCTTCCTGTCTTCAATCCACTTCGAACCTGCGTTTTTCTCTCTCGTACTTTTGACTCCTTCCATTTGTAACACTTTTGCCCGAAAAACTTCTCTTTCAATTGCTTCTTCTGGGTTTATATTATTTTTTTTTCTAAATCCTTTTTAACTTCTTTAATCCAACTTGATGTTGACTTCATTCCCCACAGATATCTGAAGATCTGTTTTGTTAACCTATTGTCGTCCATTCTATATAAATGTCCAAACAATAATAGTCTTCTTTTTTCTCACTATTTCTGTTATATTTTCTGTACTTTGATATATTTCATTATTACTTCTTAATTTCCAAACTTCTGAAGTTTTTCGTGGGTCTAATATTTTTCTAATAATTCGTCTTTCCAACCTATTTGTAGTTTGTCTAAATTATAATTCAGTGCTATACATTCACTTGCATATAGACATTCTGACCTAACTACTGTACTGTAATGCCTTATTTTCGCATTTTTAAATATGCACTTTTTATTGTAAATTTCTTTAGTTATACCATACTCTCTTTCTATTTTATGAATCCTTTCTTCTATAGCAGATTTTTCTAAACCATTCTCTCTTGAATTATTTCCTCTAGATAGTTAAATTTTCTAACCCTCTCTATTCGACCAATGTCTGTTAGCAGGAATTTTAGCGCATTTTTAATGTATACGTGAGAAATTTGGTTTTTTCTTTAGACATTCTTAAGCCTGTTGTACTGGCTATGTCTTCTAGAAATTAACTTGTGTTACTGCAGGTGTCAGGTGTCCAGAAAGTATAGCAAAGTCACCTGCGGGTGCCAAACAGATTACTCCTACTCCAATATTGTTACGACACTGCAGAACACGCTACGAGCTATTCCAGCGGAGCCCGGCTATAATGTGTGCGCGCGCGCGTACATATTGCTGCGACTTTGAGATGAAGGACAATTACGTGACACTTGTCACGTGTCCGAGACTGATCCAGACTTCACCAGTCCGCGCGCAAGCCTCTGTGGAAGGCTGCAATCAATTACGTTCTGATGTCTTCTAGTAGCGCTGAAGCGTAGTATGGATTATTCTGGATTTTCATCGGGGTGTAAATACAAGCACTCAGCGACGCTTAGTTCAGTTTTAGTGGTGATTTATTCCAGTGCGGTTCGAAGTATTGTGGCGAAGTGTTATGTGTTTTATAATTGTGCGAGACTCTATTAGTTGACATTATAATTAGTTGACATTATTATTACGTGTGAACAATTTTTATTTGATTTGTTGTATGAGATTATCTTGTTGATTACAAACTGTTTAATTGTGATAATTAAATCTGGTGATTAGTGACTTAATTGGTGTCTTGTATTTTGTTGTCCACTGTACCATAGGACGATCACTAGACCGTGGTAACAATATGTTTGTCCCTTCTTCCCGATACGATTGGTGATATTTTGCATTCCTTTAATTTTTCATTCCAAATTGTCACTACTTTCTCCAGGACACGGTTGAAAAGAATTGGGGATAAACCGTCGCCCTGTCTTACACCTGTACGTATTTTATATGCCGAATTACTTCTGTTTTTTGTCCAGGCTTTTATAAACCAGAAACTTTAAAAACGGAAAAGACAAAACCATCCTATTGATTACTGGGACTTGCAAGAAAAGGACGCAAAATTGTTATTATTTTATTAGTTCAAACTCTTTTTGCTACAGTCCGTTTCTTGACTTGTATAATATATATTTATTATTTATACTGAAATTAACTCAAGATATTTTATTTTCCTTACTAGGAATATGTTTCGAGAGCTACTGTGCTCTCATCCTCAGCCTTCGTGATTCTGCGTCTAGTGAAGTTCCTATGTGTTGGTCTGTCGCCATTGTGGTCTCCTGTTGGTTTCTGGTATCTCAAAGTGGTATTTTTGTGTATGATTGTGGTGTATGTATTAGTACATACACATATACATATACTAATACATACACCACAATCACACACAAAAATACCACTTTGAGATAGCAGAAACCAACAGGAGACCACAATGGCGACAGACCAACACATAGGTACTTCACTAGACGCAGAATCACGAAGGCTGAGGATGAGAGCACAATAGCTCTCGAAACATGTTCCTAGTAAGGAAAATAAAATATCTTGAGGTAATTTCAGTATAAATAATAAATATTTTATTAGTATATTGCTATTTACTATTTATTATGGACGCGAAGATATATACTCTACGATGAAGACACAGGTATAGGTAAAGAGTTGAACATTTTAATGACCAAGCGGAAACTAAGAGAGTTGGATTACTCACCTGTATAGGATGCCAGATGCAGGCAATAGAAGCCTGTCGCACAATACGAAGCGCTAGTAAGCGTTAGTAAAGTGGACAGGGCTGTCGCTACCATGTGTGCGAAATGTGCACCGCACACGGGCGGCCGTACACTGCCAAATTCATCAGCAGATATTGCAAAATAAATTAAAACAATTAATACCGACTAGGTCTAGGTATATGACATTAACGTTTATTCCGTTGTTGTTGATATGTGTTTTGTTAGCATTGCCGCACTGTACTGGCATCAGCCTTTGTTTTCACTGCCAAGAAAGCCTGTAGGTATTGTTGCGGGACATTTATATCTGAGTTATAGCTGCGCTCTCATTTGGTTCTGTAGACTGGCAAGCTATAAAGTACCTACCCGATAAGATACAAAATTATTTAGCTTTTGTTTCGATGAACGGACGCCTTTTGACGAATTAGCTACTCTGTCTATAGAACATGAAATGTGTGAGGGAATCAATTTGAGCGATGTTATTAAAACATTTTCTGAAACCAAAGCGCAAAAAGCGTTCTTTTAATAAGCTGTAGTGTTATGGAAACTCTGAAAAGACGACCGCGCAAGTAAAATATTATATTTTTGAAAACATATTAACACTTCTACGAGCACATCTTCCAATTATATCATGTAGCCTAAGTAACTCAGCTAAATAAGCTTTTCAAAATATATTTATTTTTTGTCAATTTTACTACTTATGTCGATATAAGTTTTTAATTAAAATAATATTAAATAGTGCGGTAAAGTAGGGATACGAAAAGTATATTCAGCAGGGAGGCAAATGTAAAACTGCACACGGGCGGCGAGCACCCTACCGGCGGCCCTGAGAGTGGATGTATTTCGTTTCCTTTCCATCCTATTCCTTGATGGAAGGAGAAGACTATTTATTATGTATTTTATAATGTTATATTTTTAATGGCACGTGCCTTTTCAGAGGAAATATTGTCAAAAATGTGTAACCAACGCGATTTTAACACTGTACAGTCAGACGGATAAACGAAAGGCCAGGCAGAAATTCGAAACAAACTTATTGTTACCTAACTGCAAAGTTGTGTTACAGAAGTTGGGGAGGCGTCGTCTGACTAATTGTGAACAGTTTTCTTCACTCAGCGGAAAGTTTGTAGTTTGGAAGCGTCTGCCTTACTAAACTGAGTTAGGTCAGGTTTCACACAGCTGTACTCGCACGAGAAATTCTACTAATTTTCTGAAAGGCTGTGACTGCTGCTTCTCTCTCGGATTTACACCCGTGTTCTATTAAGCGATCTCCTTTTAACATTATAATGTTTTTAGGCTGGGGGTCATTCCACAAAATGCGTGATGAAAAATGTATAACGTCATCGAAAAATGTAACGCTCCAGGTGATGTTAACACTATATTTTTTCCACACTTTCGATTCCCCACAATCTAGAAATCTTCGGTCTCTGTCGTTCAACGAGCATCGCTGAACAGGAGGGTCTGCAGTTTATGCACATTATACGTTTCAAAACCCTAAAAACATTATCATGCGTCGAAATTCTTCTTTTTACGCATCTGTGTAGATGCTCCCATGGGGAAATGGAAATTGGACGCCCCGCCCCCCAATGCTTATACGTGGGGAAAGAATTTTGTTTAAATATTTTAATGTATCCAGACGATCTTGTGATCATTCAGGAGACTGAAAATGACCTCCAAAGGTCGTTGTTTTATCTTACTGATATTTTGGCAGATTACAATCAAACCATTTTCTTATCGAAAACAAAAGTTATGGCTTTTTCTAGAGCAAATCATATTAGAACAAAGATTGTCATACAGCACTCGCCAGTAGAAAAGGTGCCAGATTTCAAGTATCACCTAGAGTGTAGCATCACATATCAAGATGATAAGGAGGTTGAAAGCAAAATTAGTCTCCTCCAGTCGCTTCGTGGCTGTATAATTAAACATTTAAAGAAGAAAACAAGAAGAGAGACGCAACTGACATATCATAATGTAATGCCCATACCCTAACTACTGTACGGTAGTGAAACTTGGATTAGAAAGGCCAAAGATATATCTAGAATACAAGGAGCGGAAATGAGGTGCTTGAAAGGTGTAAAGGGTTGTAGCATGTTGTAGTCTAATATTTTATCAGTAATGATCATATTAGAATGGAGCTAGGCATAGCTGAAATGTTAAATGAGAAAATCTCGCGGGACAAAACGGAGTGGCGATTAGACGTAGTGAGAATGGACCCAACTACATTCATATATAGTATAAATGTTGAACTAAGGACGGAAATAGTATATATGGAATCTAATGGCAGGAGTTAACGTGTAGTGCACGTGACTTTCCATTTTGTTAGGACCTTACAGAACACGCTACGTGATTCTCGGCTATTCCAGTGGAATCCGGCTGTAATGTGTGTGTGTGTGTACGTATTGCTGCTACTTTGAAATGAGGGACAAGTACGTGACACTTGTCACGCGGCCGAGGCTGATCCAGATTTGACCAGTCCGCGCGCGCTGCGTCCAAGGCCGCAATCAATTACGTTCTGTTGTTTTCTACTAGCGTTTTTGACGCGTAGTATGGAATATTCTGGATCTCAACGGGGTATAAATACAAGACTTCAGCGACGCTTAGTTCAGCTTTTGAGTTGTGATTTATTGGAGTGCGGTTCGTAGTATTGTGGCGAAGTGTTAGGCTGTGTTTTTATAATTGCGCGGGACAATTGTAATCCAACTGTGTTTTATATTAGTTGACATTTTTATTGATTGTGAACAATTTTTAATTTATTTGTTGTAGGAGACTATCTTGTTGATTACAAACTGTTTAATTGTGATAATCAAAGATGGTGATTAGTGACTTAATTGGTGTCTGGTATTTTGTTTTCCACTGTACCATACGACGATCACTAGACCGTCGTAACAATATCTTGATAGGCTAATGAGAGCCAATAAAAGTGTTCTGACGTCATAGTCTACTTTCTCGCCACATTTTTGGTTGCAATTTACTATTTTAATAAAGGAAACAGACAACTTTTATTGTTTTTTGTCAAATAGTTGTTAATTATCGACCACGTTAAAACACTGCCAACCTTACGTGCGAGATCATCAGGCGAACCCTTAAGTCAGCAAGTACAGGAACACGCCTAAAATTCTAAAAGGTGATGGCTCTTCCCACACTTCTTTATGGGTTTGAGAATTGGACTTTAACGAAAGGCCAGGCCAGTCGCATTCAAGCGGCTGAAATGAGATTTCTCAGGCACGTGGCAGGGTATACTCTCCATGATCATAGAAGAAACACAGATATACGGCAGGAACTGAATATTATAAGTATACTCGACAGGAGTGCCCAGTATCGGCTGAATTGGTGGGAACATCTTTGCCGATTGGATGACTGCCGGATCCCCAAACAACTATGTAACTAGGTAAGCCGAGGGGACGGAGAGGTATGAGACCACCGAGGAAACGCCTGAGTGACCAGCTGTAATATTTACCTATTTGAGACCGGAACAAACCATTCTTGGTTTAAACCTTGAACAAGAAGAAGATGATGATGTTAAAGCACTGACAAAATGTGTCATCAAATAAGAATGTAATGGGACAACTGTGAAGAAGCGTGATGACGCCGGGGGGGGGGGGGTGTATATAGTAAGTAACGACGTCCGGCAACGAACTACGACGGAGGAGGAACTCTACACTGGGTGTATGCAAAATCAACGTGCCCGCTTTCCTTCACACTCACGCACAGATAGACTATAATGAGCTTCGCTGTTCGTTGCATGTGCTCCTCCTCTCTGTCATTGGCGTTTATTGAAAAAAAAAAAATCAAACGCTACGGCAAAAACCTCTGTACGCATGTGATCACAAAAGTACGTTTAACGTAAGTTATATCGGAGAGGATCAATAGGAGAGAGGATGAGAGGAAGAGAGAATGAGAGAATGATGAGGGGGAGAGAGAGAGATAGACAGATAGACGGACAGACAGAGAGGCAAGATTACAATTAGCCAGTTCTCCCACCCCCATCCCCCATTTCGTCCGTCTCATCTGATGGGGTTGACAAAGAGCCTGTCATTATGACCGCATCACTGGAGCGATCCTAACGATTGCTTCCTATCCGCCATTTTGTTTAACCCGCCCGTCGAACGCCACTTTCAATCTGTACTGTACGCAACCTCCTCACCATCACAGTTCTTCCGACGTAGCCTCTCTAATTCATGTATGTGTACTGTGTGTGTGTGTGTGTGTGTGTGTGTGTGTGTGTGTGTGTGTGTGTGTGTGTGTGTGTGTGTGTGTGTGTGTGTGTGTGTGTGTGTGTGTGTGTGTGTGTGTGTGTGTGTGTGTGTGTGTGTGTGTGTGTGTGTGTGTGTGTGTGTGGAGGGGGAAAAAGAAAGAGAGAGTAATTATCCTTTGATCCTTTAGTTTATGCAGTTTAAACTTTTTCCACAATTACCTAATTAAGCAACATTATAACTCACAATGTCTGCTCAGTATCTGTTTAAATAGTAATTATATATATAAATCGGTTCATAACGTTATCCTACGTCCTCCGATCCCTAGTCTCCATTGGTCTCGATCCAACCAAGATCCTTCTTCCAATTCCCGGTCTCTCATTGCCCGATTAATGCCTTCTCTCCAACTCAACCTAGGTCTTCCTCTTCGCCTACGACCATATGGTGTCCATCCCAAAATTTGCTTGGGGAGTCGATTATCCGGCACTCTTTGTACATGCCCAAACCATCTTAGCTGTTTTGTTTTTATGTCGTCGACAATAGAGCACTGTACCCCCATTATCTCCCGGATTCTGACGTTTCTTACTTTTTCCAGTTTTACCCTCCCTGCCGCTCTTCGCCAATAATCCATTTCAGTAGCCTCCAACAACTTTTCTGTTCTTTGTGTTATTGGCCATATTTCACACCCGTATGGTGTAATTGGTTTCACAATTGTGTTGTGTATACGATGATTATTTTGTTTCGATATTTGTTGGTCCCACAATATGTTGTTCAGCAATGTTTCTTCCCAAGTTATAGTAATAATAATATAATAATAATAATAATAATAATAATAATAATAATGCGTTTGTTTTTACAGCATAAGCAGAAAGGCAGGATAGCCTGTCTCATGCGAGTCACACGGCTTTCAACGCAGATAATCTGGCCAGCGCTACGCTTCAGCCTCCCATTATTATCCCTGTTAGTCATTTCCAAAGGATAATAGCTACACTGTATTTGAACAAATCTGTAGTGGGTAGAGTAGATAAAGAGAAAACTGAAGAGACACAAGTTCTGCGTGGAGTAAGACAAGGATGTGTATACTATCTCCGGTTTTATTCAACATCTACTCGTAAGGTATTTTTAGAGATGCTTTAGATGAATGTGATGTGGGAATCTCTCTGAACGGTGAAAGAATAAATAACATACGTTATGCGGATGACACCGTCATATCGCAGATAGCTTAGATGGGCTGCAACAACTAATGAATAGAGTGACAGAAAGCAGCCGTAGATATGGTCTAGACATCAATGTTAATGAAACGAAGCTAATGATTGTATCTAAGAACAAGTTCACAAACTGCACCCTTAATATAAACCAAAGACCAGTCGAACTGTAAGCAATATGTAAGCAAATTTACATATCTTGGTACTATAGTCAATGAACTGTGGGATCACTCTCAAGAAATAAAGAGCAGAATTGAATAGGCAAGAGCAGTGTAGACTAGAATGAGCAGTTTATTCAAAAGTCACGATTTAACAATAAACACAATGATGAGACATTTACGCTGGTACGTATTCTCGGTCCTCTTCTACGGTGTAGAATCTTGGAATTTGACTGAAGCCACAACTAAAAAATTGGAACCTTTCGAAATGTGGCTTTACCGTAAGATACTGAGCATTTCATGGACAGCACATATAACTATTGTTGAAGTTCTTAGAAAGATGAAGAAAGAAAGGGAAATTAATAACACAATGAAGATAGGAAAGCTTCAGTATCTGGGATATCTCATGAGAAATGAACAGAGATTTTACTTATTGCAGTCCATACTACAGGGAAACGAACTTGGAAAGAAAGGAGTTGGGCGACCGAGAATCTCATGGCTGGGAACTTTAAGGACCTGGTTTGGCATGAATACAACTGACTTATTCCGTGCAGCAGTAGCGAAAGTTAAAATAGTCTGTATGATAACCAACATCCGAAACGGATAGGAACTATCAGAAGAAGAGTCATTTCCACAGGCTGAGTCAACTTGGGGGCTGAAAAATGCAGTTTTATGGGAATCGAACCCAGATCTCGAGAGCAGTAGCCGGCCGCTATATCCATTGGCTTATGTAAATTATAGTAAATTTAAAATACAGTAATTTCCAGGGGCGGATGAAGAGTAACGAATGACTGGACCGAATTTCTTTCTGATACCTTCGTTTTTTTATCATGTAGGTGTATGGTATGTTTTATTGGGTTTTAGTTGAACGAGCAAATAGAGTTCTCAGTTTTAATTCGACCGTTTGGCATTTGTCTGTCTCGCGATAACTTTCGAACACATCAACCAGTTTTCATTAAACGTGACACGCCAGTTAATACTTGCACTCTACAGAACCGTATTGTTTTTGAGATTGATCTCCAAAAAAAACAGGAGGCGGGAGGCAAAAATGTGGGTGGGCCAAAATTGTGAAAAAATCGCAAAAGCCCATGTGGGGTAGCATCAAACTAAAGAGAATTTCAACCACAATCTGAGTATAGTGTTCACTTTTAAAAATTAAAAAAATTTGCACGTCAAGTCCCCAAAAGTTGGGGAAAGTTTGATAAATTGCTAAAATTCATGTGGGGTATCAAATTAAAGGGAATTTCAAACTAACGTCTGAGTGCAGTCGTAAGTTTCGAAAATTTCAAAACTTTGGGACCGTGGGCCTCAAAAAGACTAAAATTTGGAAATCTTGCAGGGTGTCAGATTAGAAGGAATTGTAGGTAACCCAAATACGAATGAATTTAAACTAACTGCCGGGCTGTTTGGCCGTGGCCCAAGGTTTTCAATTAACCCAAACGTTTCAGCAGCACCACTGGCTATCATCCTCAGTGGATGAAACGCGTAAAACCTAACGCGGGTGTCGTACGTTAGGACCACAGTACTGACATAGGACCCGCGTTAGGTTTGACACGTTTCATCCACTGAGGATGACAGCCAGTGGTGCTGCTGAAACGTTTGGGTTAATTGAACACCTTGGACCACGGCCAAACAGCCCGGCAGTTAGTTTAAATTCAAGTGACACCGGCCGTGAAAGCCTTCGATCTAAATACGAACGTATATATATAGTATTTTTTGTACGATTGTGTGCTCTACAAAGAAATAGTAGAGCAATAGAGATTTTTATAATTTTCCCCATAATAATTGAAAAATTACCTAACACCGAACCTAAATGTGCCTAAATGTGCTTCGTTCGAAAGAGTGAACGAGTTTTGTAGCTCAGAGAGCATACTAGTAAATACATAGCCTACCAAAATATTCATTATTATACGAGATTTTAAGGTAAACTGCTTGATGGGATTTTATCATTCCGTCTGTTCACACTTTTGGCGTGAGCTCACATCATTTTGTCCCTACACATGATCATTGCTGTGTGTAGGCCGCTGTGTTGTTCAGGATTGAAAACTTTTTAAATTTATTTTTATTTTCTATAGATGTTTTTATTAGTTTTTATTTTTATTTGTTTTGCATTATTTTTTACTTTCATGTCTTTTATTTCTACAGTAAATGTTTGTTCATCTGACTCTGTCGATTCTAAGCACGCTATTTCGTTTTTTGAAGTCGTCTTCTGCTTTCCACTGTACGTACACGATTGCAAGGCACAGGTATTAACTCGGATTACGTTTGTGGATTCTTTCGTTCACGAGGATTATTACTTCGGCGTTAGCCTCAAGGTATAGCCTACATTTCTGTCGTACAAGTCTTCTGGGTGCATCTCCATTTCCAGCCTGGTGACGTATATGGTACTCAGAAGTTACTATTACCTACCATTTGAGGGACTGAATTGAAGTTTGACTGTTCAGGGGTTAAGAGGAATAGAAACTGGTTATACATCAAGGTAATTTTACAGAATAGTTGAGAACAGATTCTTGAATTCATTGACCGTGATTTATCTGTTCATCAATTGTACACAATGCACTTTTTTGACTTTAGAACACTAATTTTTAGATACAATTTAAATTAAATTTTATCTGTACGTGAGCCAGCTTTCACTTGTGTAAAAAGCTTCTTCAAAAACGTCTGATAAAGGTATATAAAAATATAAGTTGGATCAGACACAAGTATAATTTAATTAAAATTTTTGAGAATAGCTTTTGTATATTTAAGGATGGCAGAGTACATTGAAAAATATGTATAACTGTTAAAAAGAGGAAGTACTGTATGAAAGAGAAGGATATCTAATACTGGATATTTTGCACAGATCGATTATACAATTAGAACTAGTAAAGTACTATTTTTTTCTTTTAATTGACTCACTTTCAATATTGATTATTGAACAAAAGTAGTTAAAAACAATAACCTGCTGTGATATAGGCCTACATTTCTAGATTCACAGTAAGTTTGCTGTAAGTTTACATGTTATACCATTCTGATTTATTTTATACTGTTGTTCTTAAATTTTATATATGTTATTATTATTATTATTACTATTTCTTTGTATAGTGTTGAATGCATTTGGATGTATTTGCTATTTTGTAGTTATATATTTTTATAGCATTATATTTTCATAACAATTCAAACACTTCTTGCTACAGTCCGTTTCTTGATGTATATTATATTTAATTTTTATAATGAATTTACCTCAAGATATTTCTTTCCTTATTAGGGACATGTTTTGGGTACCACTTTGTACCCATCCTCAGCCTTTCGGATTTTGTGTATGGTGAAGTACATGTGTGTTGGTTGGTTGTTATTGTGGCTTCCTGTACACACACATGTACTTCACCAGACACAAAATCCGGAAGGCTGAGGATGGGTACAAAATGGTACCCGAAACATGTCCCTAATAAGGAAAGAAGTATCTTGAGGTAAATTCATTTTTATAATAATATACATTTATGTTTATGAATACAGTTTATGAATTTTTATGATTGAATATTATAGTTATTGTTACCTTTGTCATTTGTAAATTATGTTTAGCATTTTCAATTTAGTTGTATGGTATTTTGGGTTGTTCACAAATTCGTAGACAGATCGCACACTCTGTTGGAAGCTTAGGTTTTGCTGTTGCAGTTCAGTACTTGAGCAAGCAGCAGGTTTTACTTGTCTTGCCAGGAGAGCACATCAGTCAGTAACTTTATAAATAGCCAGAAGTCATAATAATTTGTAGCCACAAGTCTGTGATAATCATGTATTGAATATTGAATCATATCATATTGAATCTGGTCGGCTGCTTTCAAATCACAAGTTGTTTATACTTGGTCAAGATACCTGTGTGCAAGAGACATTATGAGATTGTTCAGTGCTTGGAGAATAATCACTGCAGTCAAAGGAACAGCAAGAAAATTATAGAATGTGAGGTACAGACTTCATATGACAAAATAACAAAATTGGTTTGCACGAACAATATATCGCATTTTCATAAAAACGTGAACTTTTATAACACTTAACAGTATTGCTCCGTTTTATACGTGCTGCTACAATTTATTTAAGAAAGCGAATTAATATTTGAAGAAAAGAGAGAGAAAGAGAGAGTGAGAGAGAGAAAGAGAGAACGCGGAAATATGTGTGTGTGTGCAAACTGACCGCAAGTTATCTTGAGTTCAGTTGATAGGTTTGAGTGCAATGAAGTGGAAAATAATTAGGTTAGGGAATAAACCGGGTGCAGTTGATGAGCGCCAGGTAATTAAAATCAAATTTATTTCACCGATTCATCCCTTCTTGTTTAGTTAATACTTTCATGATTCAGTAAGACTTTAATAATGATTAAGCTAGTGGTCTTTGACTAATAATTCGGTCTTTCATAGAGAAAGTTACAGACCAGGCTCGCATAAAATTTAGTTAAACGGACGTCCAGTAGAGAGTTACGCTGAAAATGATTGAATTACTCTTTTAAATGTTTTTATAATATTTGTTCTTTTTATGATATTTTCACAGCCAAAACTAATAATCACTTGGCGTGTTACAGAGATTAGAGATATAAAAAATGTAACGCCGAAATCGCAGATTTTAAAACAATGTCAAGAAATGTTTAAAAATAAAAATTAAAGTATACAAATAATCTTACACGATCTGAAAATAGACAAACTAAAAAAACACTAGCTGAATTAAAATACAACACATCACAGCGAAACTATCACATTTCTTGGATTTCGTTGTCCATGACGTGTCCGTTACTTCACTAAACATAATTATTTCACTACCAAAACACGTAAAGGTTTTGCCTTATAGCCTTAACCGGTTTTCGTTTTCGGTTAAGGCTATAAGGTAAAACTTTACGTGTTTACCCTTAAACATTTTGTATTCCGAGTCGGTAGTGAAATAATTATATTTATCACATTTCATAAAAGAAGTAACTTACTGTAAAGAGTAACACGTGTTAATTGACGTTTAAATCCCGGGACTTTCATAACATCTAATTCCGAACCGCATTCGATATTTTGGGGGCTACAGAAGGATCCTGACAACTAGTTGGAGGTATAGTGTCCCGACGAGGTATTGAGAAGAATGAGGAAGAAAATGGAAGTCATGAATATTATATGAAGTACGGAAGCTTCAGTATCTAGGCATGTAGTCTAACGAGAGGAGAAAATGTCAACTTCTAGAGTTAATAATACAAGGCAGAAGAAGTCGGAGCAGAAGGCATATGTCCTGGTTGCATAACCTAAGAGAATTGTCTCAGTCTACCTCAGTCGATTTACTTAGAGCAGCTGCATCTGAAATCCGGATCACCGTGATGGCTATTAGCCTTAACGAAGAAGAAAAAGAAGGGCCGAATGATTTGTAAGACATTAAATTTGGAGATGGCAGCGTAGAATCATCTATATCTGTCAAAAAAAAAAAAATAATAAATATTAATCGATTTATTCGTTTGGACCCTATGTATGGTAACGTACATACAAAGTACTCGAAACAGATTTTTAGCCATTACGAAAAATTCTAGTTACTACATTTTATTTAGGAAAGTATGTAGGGTTACATAAAAATAAAATAAAAATGGATAAAATGGGGTAAAATAAAAATAAATAATAAAAATAAAAATAAATGAAAATAAGTAATACACAAAAATGTAAAACGAAAAATAGACACTTGTTAACTGGCACGCACCACTAAATGAAGACAACAGGAAGACTCCACAAAAAACAGAAGAATTCTGGGATATTTTAGAAATTGAAATATCCAGAATCCTAAAATCGAATGTTATAATACTACTGGGAAATTTCAAAACCCAACTAGGCAGTGCGAAGAAATTTGGAAACATCTTAGGGCAATATCCAGCCCACAAAAGAACTAATAAAAATGGCATAAGACTAACTAATTTATAAACAGAATTATCACTGTTGCACACCACTATTGAATAAAAAATCAATAGTGGTGTGCAACAGTGACAATTCTGTTTGTGATTATAACCACTAACACAACTTTCTTCATTAAACTTCTAATTAATTTATGTAAAAGTTCTCAATTGAAATGAATGTCTACTTTCTTCAGAAACATTCCAAGAACTGCTAAAACGTGGATATCTCCAAACTCGATGTTAGGAGAATTTCAGTTAGATCATGTAGCTACTTCTCGAAGAAATATAAAATAAATTATGAATGTCAAAGTAATAAGAAATGGAGAATTTGATTCTGATCACTAACTTTCTTCAATTAAACTCAAACTCCTACCTAATAAATTTCATCGAAAATTACAAAATCTATGAAAGTATAATACAGACAGACTTGCCATAATGGAAGAATCAATAAGAAAGTATCAAGAAGAAATTAAAATAGTTAAGCATGGTAACTGGCATGTGTTATCTACAGGAATCCATAATTCAGCTAAGATAATATTTGGTTTAATTAAAAAATAAAAGTCAAGTATGGTGGAATGAATTGTGTGAAGAAGCATTAGCAGAGAGAGCAAAATATGGAAAAAGTGGAAATGGTCAGGGAAACCTGAACACTACGAGGAATTTAAGCAACAAAGAAAGGAAGCAGCAAGGATAATAAGGGGAATAAAAGATCTTTTGAAAAATTAAAACTTGTTGAAATGCGGGAAAATTTTATAAAAAATAATTGTCGAGATTTCTATCAGACTTTTAAAAATAAACTAAAGGGTTACCAAACACCAAGTGTTTGTTTTAAAAATGAAAGTGGTAGAACTGGCCTAAGCAATGCGGAAAATTGTGAAATAATTGCAAAACATTTTGATCAACTTTTAGATTACCCGGAACCGATTCAGAGTTTAGAACTGTCAGACACTTATGAAAATTTAGAAGAAGATACACCTCCGACTATCGAAGAAATTGAAGAAGTAATTAAAACTTTGAAAAACAATAAAACTAGTGGGGAAGACTCCATATCAGCTGAACTTTTGAAATGGTCTCTGCCAAAGATCAAAAAAGAAGTACAATTAATTTTTGAAGAAATTTGGAAAACAGAAAAATTTCCAGAAGAATGGAAGTTGGCCTTAATACATCCGCTGCATAAGAAGGGTGATAAGCAAAACGTTAATAACTACAAAGGAATATCTTTACTTCCAGTTGCGTATAAAATATTTTCAAAGATTGTGTTGTACAGAGTAGAAAAAACATTATATAGCCATTTGGGTGATATCAGGGTGGCTTTAGGAACGGCAGATTCTGTCCAGAACAAATATTAACTCTGAAGTCAATAATCCGTCACAGGCTACTGAATTCAAAGGAGATTGTAGTAACATTTGTTGATTTCAAAAAGCCCTTTGATTCTGTTGGTAGAGAAACTATAGATAAAATAATCCGAGAATTTGGTGTTAAATCTAAATTGGCAAATCTAATCCGTGAAACCCCTACGGACACAGTCTTAAAAAATAAAATTCATGGGAGAAATATCTCAACCGTTCAAAATAAATACAGGTGTAAGACAGGGTGATGGTTTATCCCCAATTCTTTTCAACTGTGTCCTGAAGAAAGTAGTAAGAATTTGGAATAAAAAATTAAAGGAATGTAAAATATCACCATTCATGTTGGGAAGAAGGAACAAACGTGTTGAAATAAACTGTTTGGCATTCGCAGATGACTTTGCTATACTTTCCGAACATCTGACATCTGCAGTAACACAAGTTAATTTTGTAGAGGATATAGCCAGTAGAACAGGCTTATAAAATTCTGGAGAAAAAACTAAATTTCCCACGAACATTAAAAATGCGCCAAAATTCCTGGTAACCGATATTGGTCGAATACAGAGGGTTCAAAAATTTAAGTATCTAGAAGAAATAATTCAAGAGAATGGTTTAGAAATATCTGCTATAGAAGGATTCGTAAGATGGAAAGGGCATATGGTATAACTAAAGAAATTCACAATAAAAAGTGCATATCTAAAAATGCGAAAATAAGGCATTAAAGTACAGTAGTGAAGCCAGAATGTCTATATGCAAGCGAATGTCTAGCACTGAATTATAATGTAGACAAACTAGAAATATTGGAAAGAGGAATTATTACGAAAATATTAGGCCCACGAAACCCTTCAGAAGGTTGGAAATTAAGATGTAATGATGAAATATATCAAAGTATAGAAAATATAACAGAAACAATGAGAAAAAGAAGACTATTATTTTTTTGACATTTATATAGAATGGACGACAATAGGTTAACGAAGCAGATCTTCAAATTTCTATGGGGGAAGAAGACAACATCAAGTTGAATTAAAGAAGTCCAAACGAATTTAGAAAAAAATAATATACACGCAGAAGAAGCAATTGAAAGAGAGGTTTTTGGGCAAAAGTGTTAAAAATGGAAGGAGTCCAGGGTAGGAGAGAGAAAAACGCAGGTTCAAAGTAGACTGAAGACAGGAAGAAGAGACACAGTGAAAAGATGAAAGAAAATTGGAGAAAAAGAAAAGAACAAGGAATAAAGAATTGAAATTGGCATGTGGTCCTTAGATGGCGGATACAAAAAAAGTAATAAAAGTAAATAATAAATATTTGGCACATAGTGTCACAGTAAATAAACTACTTCTTAGTCTAATAGCACAGATTATTCGGTCGATAAAAAAAACTTCAAGTTTATTCTAGTTCTATAAATATAATCCAACGATCCAAGACTTTCTGTCCTACTACAACTGTATTATATTTCTTAGAGGAAACATTTTTTAAAAGATAGTTATAAATTTCTCAATCTTTTATCTGTTGAATGTTTTCTCAGTGAAAAATATTTTAGTTTTCTTTTCTTGTAAATCTTGAACTTGACTGTTTCGAGCGTTGTTTACCACTTCTTCTACCTGAAGTGGACTTAACTAAGGTGTGAGATTAGTGTTCAACCGTTTTCAATGGTCAAATTTTTGGCGCATTAATGTCCACCCATGCGAGAATCACTAAGGAAAAGGCAGAGCACAAATGACTAATAAAAATTAAGGGTTACCTAGAGCTCTTGTAAATATTATAACTATATCCAGTAGCGTGGCGTCCATGTAACCGCTGTTGCCGGCGGCAACACTACTGGAAATAAGAGAAAATAATATTAATTATATTACAGAATAAATACTCAAGTTATTGAATAATTTGAAATCCGAACAATATTAGTACGGAAACTTGAAGAAAATGATACCATTGCTTTCGAACTGCTGGCCGCTTGCACCGTTTTGTGTTGCCGGCTCAGACATCTGCAATGTTTTACTGCGTACGGTCATTGACCTCGTAGTAGTTGTCACTGTACAAACTGTGAAGGGAGGGACACACTCGTCCACCCAATGTGTTGCCGCTGTATAAACCGGCAAAACGCTCAGTTAGCAGCTATGTTCGTTTTCGGAACTGACGTGCAACAGATACTATGTACCTATTTGTGTTTTGTTCGTTTATTCACGTGTTTCTCTGTCTTTATTAGTTTTAATTCGATTATTTGTGTTCTGATTTATTTTGTGTAAGTATAATGATAGTCAGATCCGGGACCCTCTTCTTCTCCCAGTGAATGATAGAAAATGCTCTAAAAAAAAAAGTTGGTACAAGAAAAAATTCGAATTAATTTTCAGTTCAAGTTTTAGGCCTATCACAACCGACAACAATTGTTATGTATCCACACCACGCCACTGACTATATCTATCTCCAAGAAACGAAATACAGCGGACTGTAATGACACAGAACAATTCTTTCACCTTCACACGCGTCCAAGGTTCAGTGTAAAAAAAAGCCTATAGCAGCGTATTGGTATGATCAGTTTGCATTCAGAAGTGTAAGAGGAACAGCTGAAACTCTTTGTGTGAAAATGGAAAGATGAAATCAATAGGGCACTTCACGTCTGTTGGCCTGGGAAAGGTCTTGGTACGTAAGTGTAATTGGGAACTGCTGTTTACAGCAATAAAAAAATGACATTGTCAGGAGAGGTACACATTTATTAGAGAGGTAGATTAGAGAGAGAGAGAGAGAGAGAGAGAGAGAGAGAGAGAGAGAGAGAGAGAGAGAGAGAGAGAGAGAGACTGGTATGGAACGTAGTAAGGGAATGATTTTACTTGCATGTTCCATAAGGAAATGGAAGTATGGTGATGGCGAAAAAAATCGTGTTTGACATAAGAGTTGATTCTGATTGTACTGCTCTCAAAACGTGAAGAAAAGTCATTTTCCGATAAGTCATTTTCCGATCTGTGTGTGTCTGTGTCTGTGTGTAGAATATTTTCCATGGCGAAAGATAACGGCCGCAAATTCAAACAGAATAAAAATGTTTTTGTATATGTGCCTGAGTTGTAAAGGACTCAAGGCCTATTGATTTTGGTGAAGATCGGTTAAGGGGAAGGGGTAGTTTACCTGCAACGTTTTATATTTTAACAAGAGTAAAGTACTTAATCTTGATAAATAAACTATCCTGAAAAGAAGGTCATAATAATCCATTGTAGAAAGGTAGATGAAATATCTATAAATGAGAAGGGTAGTTGAAGTGGGAGGGGATAATATTTTATATGTGTACTACGTTATCGGGAACAAAGAAGTAGTTTGTTGTTCCTTCCCGGTCTGTTTGGCCGTGGTCTAAGGGTAAGGAAAATTTGCTATCTGGGCAGTACGATTACAGAATACAATACGTAAGGCAATGCATTGAGTGGAAGGATAAAAACAGTTTGCTCACAAATAACGATACGGATTTAGAAGGTAAGAAGACTTTTGCGAAAACGTTTGTTTGGTGTGTGTACGGAAAACTTTACTTTACGAAAGTCAAACTTGTCCTTGCAGAAGAAGGATGAGGCTCAACTGGACCATACGTCCACGTGAGAACTCCTCTTATTTAGAAAGCTGGCGACTAAATGAAGGTAACTGTCTCATAGTTCAACTTCCGGGAGTTTTTCGAGAGTTTGTAACACCGGATATCACCAAACGCATTTTCTACGCCCAGAAAAAATAGAGGTTGCTGTATACGGCAGCCTGCGCCCGTTATAACTTCCACTAGTCTCATCGTTAATGACCTGAGAGGAGCTGTTCAGGGACTAGCATTTCAAAGTTTCGTAGATATCTCGTACCCGTCGTTGGACGGGAATTTTGAGGGGCTGATGGACCGGAAGGTTGTCTACATGCATAGCATCCTTGCCCTGCTTCGAATCACTATTTTTCTTAGCCTTCCTTCATTTCTAATGAGAAAATATGTTAGTTTGATGCACGTTTTGACTAGTGGAAAGAATTCGTTGTAGGGGAGCGTTGGAATTCGTTTTTGGCGGTGTTGGAAACAAGCATTCAGGGGCGGAGTCCAACAAGCAGCTCTGTATAGGTGGATTCCGTCTCGCAAGGGATAGGAAGGGAGAGGACGTATACTCCCAGTCATGCTGCCTGGAACACGGTTTTATCCTCTTCCGGGCGACCCAGACATTATCCCAACGGACGACGCCTCTTCCCCGGAACCCTGTCTAGATCGCAATACTCGTTCGGGAGTTTCCAACAGTTTCGACGGGTGCCGAGACGCAACGTGCCAGTTTCCTGACCGACGGGATCATAATTCTTCTGCAACCGGTCTCGGTAGTAGAGGCCTAATTCTTTCCGCGTATGAGGTCAGTTATGACCGATGCGCCGGTTGAGGCATCTCGGTAGTCTCCAACGTCTCGTTGGTTATGGCCGTCTTTATGTAAAAGTGTGAAAGGAACATCTGTGCTGGTGTTATTTTACGTCCATGTCCCGTTAGGTATTCCATGGAAGTATGGTGATCGCGAAAAAAATCGTGTTGGAGATAAGGTCTGGTTCTGATCGCACTACCCTCAAAACATGAAGAAAAGTCATTTTCCGAAAATGACTGTGTCTCGTCTGTGTGTAGAATTTTTTTCTATGGCTAACGATAACTTCCGCAAATTCAAACCGAATTAAATAATTTTTGCATATGTGCCTGAGTTATAGAGGACTCAAAAGGCTTATTGATTTTGTTGAAGATTGATTAAGAGGAAGGGGTAGTTCACACGCAACGTTTTATGTTTTAAGAAGAGTAAATTTTGTTTACTTAATTTTGACAAATAATGTATCTCAAAAAGAAAGTCATAATAACCACTGTAGAAAGGTAGGCTAGATGAAATATCTATAAATGAAAAGGGTAGTTAAAGAGGGAGGGGTTAATTTGTTATATGTGTACCACGTTATCGGCAACAAAGAAGTACCTTTTGTTGTTAAAATTGTTAAAACGTTTGCACAAAACAACAATGAACCACGGCCTTACAGCCCGGCAAGCCGAAGTGCTCATACCAAAGAGGTAGTTTGTTGTTAAAGTTCCTTCCCGGGCTGTTTGGCCGTGGTTCATTGTTTCCGCAGTGCCAATGACTGCCATCATCAGTAAAAATCGAGTGCGCTAACTTGAGGTGGTCATCCTTTTGATGACGGCGCCGTCGTTCGGAAGATCGTTGTATGTTTAAATAGTATGTGTTATTTAAATTGTGTTTGTTCGTTTATGATGTTGTTTCTGTGCGTTTTTTGTGTTTGTATATTTCTTGTTGTTCGAGAGTGTCTAGTTTTCGGCCTTTTGTGTACGTGTATGTGTAGAATACTCATGTTGCCTTTTGTGTGTGTGTATGTGTAGTTCGCTTCAATGAGCTGGTTTGCAAAGGCGAATTCGGTGGTGGAGTGTAACGCTTTTATGTGTTCAATGTATCTCTGTTTGAAGCTACGTTGTGTCTGGCCTATGTAGAATTTGTTACATTCTGAGCAGTTTAATTTTTAAATGCCAGACAAATCAATTTAGTTAAGCTGGGTGTGTGTGTTTTTTGACAGTGTGTTTTTATTTTTGTTTGCAATGTTGTATTCTGCTTTTTTAGGGGATGCGGATAATTTTTTCAGTGTGGTTATTGATATAATATGTTAGTGTTACGAATTTGTTGTTTACTGTCGACGGCGAATTCTGTTATGACTCGAACGATGGTGTGGTTACACATAACATGACGGACAGCGCTCCTAGCGGCAGCCTCCGATGAAACTCGTAACGACCCAAGACTGGTTCAGACGGTGTGGTTACTGTTATATGTTAGTGTTAGGAATTTGTTGTTTACTGTCGACGGCGAATTCTGTTATGACTCGAACGATGGTGCGGTTACACATAACACGACGGACAGCGCTCCTAGCGGCAGCCTCCGATGAAACTCGTAACGACCCAAGACTGGTTCAGACGGTGTGGTTACTGGTATATGTTAGTGTTACGAATTTGTTGTTTACTGTCGCCTGTGAATTCTGTTATGACTCGAACGATGGTGCGGTTACCCATAACACGACGGACAGCGCTCCTAGCGGCAGCCTCCGATGAAACTCGTAACGACCCAAGACTGCTTCGGACAGTGTGGTTATTATATGTGGTTGATATATGTTGTAACGAAACAAAATGTTACAAAAAGAATAGTGAATAGTAAATAATAGTGAAATCCGATCCAGAGAGGAAACAAGAAATAATAATTGATAGCAAATTAAAGGAAACCTAGTTGGTTTGACTTATTTAATATTATCAAGAAACCCAGAAATAACCCAGTAGAATAGGGCAGTAAACAGACAACAAGTTAAATAAATAAACCTAGTAGGCCTAAATAATCAAATTACCCTGAAACACAACTAAACCTAATAAACAGTACCTATTCACAAAATAAAAATTGTATTAATTAAAATCATATAGGCCTATAATAAGGATAGAAAAGGGTACACAAACCTTTACAGTGATGAGTGATATAATAATAAATAGTGGCACAAACTATAGTTAAACAGTGTGCTAATTATTATTTATAAAAAGTGTTTTATTATTCTCATACAGACAATAGTTTAAAAGTATGAAATAATTAAGGTTCTTAAAAACAATTATTATTATTAAGAGTTTTGTTGTATGTTATAAGATTTTATGTCACCAGTTAATTTATGTAAATATATTTATCTCAGGTAGTCAAAGTAGAAATTACAATCAACCATAACAAATTGTTCCACCACATATCACAGAAATTCAAATTAAAAAGGTTTTACGGTTATAAACTGAGGCATGTTTAGTATAAAATTGTTTATAATTGTATAATTAATCATCATGTAAACATTGCATGCATCATTAGAGTATAATAATAAAATTATCTATTAAAGGTAATTTAGAAAAATGTAAAGTAATTAATGGGAATCGATAATATAACATTTAACCTGTACATAAATGGCCAATCAAAATTTAAGAAGTTTGTATGAGTTCGGTGACTAAAAAAGAAGAAATAACACTTAATTGTTAATTGTGATGGAGAACAGTTTAATAGTGCGTGTCGAGATGTAATTAAAATAAAAATAAAAATTGTTAACCCGTTTGTGAAAGAAGATCTGAATGACCACCATCGAAGATAAATAATTCCTCCACTACAATCATTTCATGAACCAGTAATACACACAACCAAGAAATTATCCAGAATAAACCAGAAAACGTCCAGCTATATCGCCTAGATGTGTAAGGTATAATTTGACAATATTTTTATCCAACAAGGAACAACCACTAGACAATATACCAATTTACACTAACACTAATCACTAGTAAACATTTTAAAGTGAAAACAAATTCAATATCTAAACGAACAGTGATTACAAGGAAAACATTTATTTGTACACATTCTAATAAACTTCATTATTCGCTGACACGGACAATGGTAGCCATGATGTTAACGTCACTCTAACCTACATGCTTTTTACGAAGCATTGAATCTCGTCAAACTTTGTATGTTACTTAATATATAATTTTTGTAATTTTTTAGATTATAAGTAATAGATTGTTTGTAAAGGTACTCAATATTATTAATTATCATGTAAAGGAACTTTTCGTAGCAGCCACAAGAATTCCCACGATATATATTAACATTATTTAATTAGTAAATCCTGAGATAAATATCGATTGTGACAACCGTATGTATCGAATGGAATTTTCCAGTAATTTGAACTTATATTACAGAGATTAAACCATTATGTTATTAAATCATATGCATGCGTTATTATTTCAGGAACGTAATATATTATCAGCATTTATTTTATAATTAACAAGGATAAGAAGACTTCGGGGAGTCATTGGAAGTACGCAAACTGCAAAACCATGATTAACCTCAAATAATAGGTTAAAGCCTAATATCGAAGATGACTTGAAAATTGTTTGGGATGACTCGACCGCTATTTTTGAATTGATTTTTGGAGTTCTAACTACTGAACTGGAATAATTATAATTCTGATTTAGAAACCAAGGCAGAATAATTCAATTCTTTTACTTATATATTTAAATCACATTCGTAAACACACAACATAAATATTCCACGATCAACTGATACACTATTTACAACTATTTATTACAAATTAACATATACAAGGAATAACACTGGCAAATTATTATAGCATTAAGATACTACGGGTACACGAGTAGTATTATAAATTGGCGCACCAACTAATGAGGCTGAAATTAGGGAATATTAGGTGAAGAAATTGAAACAAGCAAATTAATTTCCTAATTTTTAGGTGGCGACTGCTATAAGTTCCAAAAAATAATAAAGATGCATAAAAGAGACGGACGAAAGAGGCAGAGAAGGAAGTCAGGATGGAAGAGAAAGAAGTAACATAGGTGGAAGATGTGGAAACGGTAGTAAGAGAGGAAGCCAGAGGAGGCCTGGATTTACAACAACTATGGGAATTAATTAAAGAAGACTCTAAGAAGCAGAAGGAAGAAAGAAGGAAGATTTGAAGAACATCAAGGAAGAATTCACTGAAAATTCAAAGAAACAAAATGAAATTTTGAGTCAAAACTTATTAAAACAAATGGAGGAAAAATTCGATAACATCAAGGAAGATAACAGACAAACGAATGAAAAAATTGATAGTATCAAGGAGGATAACAGACAAACAAATGAAAAAATTGATAGTATCAAGGAAGATAACAAAAACAAACGAGAAAATAGACGGTATGAAGGAAGAGATTAACGAGAACTCAAGGATACAAAATGAGAAAATGAGTGAAAATTTAATAAAACAGATGGAGGAGAGATTTGACAAAAACAAAGAAGAAACTAACGAAAATTTTAGGAAACAAAACGAAACCACTAATGAAAGTTTAAAACGGATAAATGAGAAAATTGATAGTATTAAGGAAAGTACTAATGAAACTTTAAGGCAAACTATAAGTGAAAATAATAACCAAATGAAGGAAGAATTCAGGCAAATCAATGAAGAGAATTTAAGAAGAATTAATGGGAGGATTGAACAGGTCAATGATACAATTAACCAGAAGATGGACCAAATCGATGAGGAAAGGAAGCTAGAAATAGCTGACACTAATGAGAGATTGAGAAAAGTTAACGAAACCGTTATACAAAATAAAGCAGTGATAAATACCAGAATAGACCAGGTCCAAGAAAATAGTCGTATTCAAATAGAAGGAATACAAAAGGAACAAGAAAATTTAGTGAATTTACAGAAACAAACCGGAGAAAGGTGTGACAATATTAACACTACGGTGAATAATTTAACTGGTCAAGTACGCCAATATCAAGAAGAAATTGAGTTAATTAGAACCAGACCAAATAATATTACTCATGTTTCCACAAATGAAAGCAGAGAAGGGATTAATTTCAAAAATTATCGTAGAAACCCCATGGAATTCCTGGCCAAAATCGAGGAACATTTTAATAAACATCGAATAACTATCTGGAGCTCGATTAGAGAGATGTTGGATGAGCATTTTAGGGAGATTACGGACAACTGGTGGACAGCAACCAGGAATGAGATAGTGGACTACGCTCAATTTAAAAAACTGTTTAAAGAAAAATATTGGTCCGAAGCCATACAAAATATTATAAGGGACAACATTTGTCAGGGAAGATATGATAGAAATAGAGGTACATCTCCAACTACTTACTTCTGGGGAAAGGTATGTTTGGCGAGACACCTAGAGCCAAGAATACCAGAAGAATCCCTAGTAACTAAAATGGCATACCATTATGACACAGGAATTGCCAGAGCACGCCTGGGAAGTCAGATTAAAACGGTCCACGCAATGGCTGACTTATTAGAAAATTATGAACACGAGGGTTACTACAAAAGAAGCCGACAACGAACTGATCAGTGCGGTTCAAGAAATAATAACCATGGTATGAATCCTAATCACTATAATAACATGAATAACCGGAATAGTTATAACTTTAATGGCAACGATCGTAGTTCCAATCAAAATTTTACTCCAAATAATAACCAACCAACAAACTTCAATCGAAATCTAATTAACAATAATAGTAACAACAGGCCCAATCAAAATTACCATCCGGGTAATAGAATTAATAATAATTATAATAACTACCGAAAAAACCAAAATTATAATAATTTTAGAAATAACTCAGGAGTTAATACCAATAATAATAACCAGGGTAATTATAATAATAATCGTCCGTACAGACCAAGAATAAATTATATTAGTGCAGAAGAAGGGGATTACTGTAGATACCATCAACCTCGGAGGAACAGTTTTAATAACAGTTATGATCAAAGAGGAAATCCCAGAGGGATGAGTCACCATTATAACCGAGTAAGAAGTAGAAGCCAGGAGGACTTCCGAGAATCAAGGGGAAGTGAACAATTAGACAACCGAGAGGTTGAACAACCAGGAACCAGCACACCATTCCAGGCAAATCAACAGTCATGCCCGGAAAATAATCATGATAGCCTTAATTTAAACGGAGTGAGGCAGTAATAAACCCTCGCGACCCCTTACTGCTACTAACTACTGGGTACAAAAACCACCAAATTCAAAAACATAGTAATAAAAAATTAAAATAAATATTAAAATTCACACTTGAAATAGAATTAAATAACAGCATAAACTTTTTAGACCTTACAATCACCAAAACAAACAACACACACACATACAAAATATACAGAAAACCCACCACATCAGACATGGTCATACACAACACATCCAACCACCCAACTCAACACAAACATGCAGCTTTCAACTACATGCTCCATAGGCTCACGTCAATACCCCTAAACACACATGACTACCAAGATGAATTAAACACAATTAAATACATAGCAGTCAAAAACGGATACAACCCCGAATTAATAAATAAACTACACAAACGAATCCTCAACACAAAAAGTAAAACACATCTGACCAACAGCACACAACCCAGTAAATACATAACACTTACATACTACAATTCCAATACACATAAAATTGCAAACACATTTAGGAAACAAAATTATAAAGTAGCCTACAGAACCAACAACACCATTAGAAAACACATAAACAATACTAACAAAGACATTGACACATACAGCAAAACAGGGGTTTATAAATTAAATTGTAATGATTGCCAACAATTCTACATCGGCCAGACGGGAAGATCTTTTTCTTCCAGGTTTTCTGAAAATTTAAAAGCCCTCACCACAAACTACATACATTCCACATTTGCCACACATTTACATAACGAAAACCACAATTACACAAACATAGAACACAACATGGAAATATTACACTACTTACCTAAAAGTAGAAAACTAAACACAGCTGAACAATTTGAAATATACAGATATCACACACTACAACCAAACAACATATTAAATGAACAGATACATTACAAATCACATACACTATTTGACACACTGATCCACACACATAATTCGAACCTCAGCGCCAATCCCTTCCCACCATCAACCCCCACCACACACTCCATTCCGTAACGGTTATTCTGTAATCGACAGTTAGTATTAAACCCACTGAAGAAGAGAAACAACATCTCGAAACGTTTGGGAAGTGACAACAGTAAGTTCATAAGTGAAAGTATTATATATATTATTAAAATAAAAAATTACTACCAACTAATTATGAAAAACTAATTGTGGAAAATAAAAGAATTTTGAAGTATAACAACAACCAAAGTTTAAGGACGGGTAGTCAAAATCTTACTATTATTTACAATTATTATTTGAAAAATCTTCGAGAAGAACTGTTGGAGGAAACGGTGACAAGTAGAATCAACCAGCATAATGAAATTTTATACATAACCGCGCAAATTGAAGGAATTCCTACACGAATAATGATAGATACTGGTGCAAATGTATCACTTATTAACGACGCTGAACTGGAGAGAATACAGAAACAAAGTAAAAATATAATACCTACCTTACCTGTCAATAATGTTATTTTAATAGGTGCCACTGGGCGTCAAAATAAAACAGTGAGAAAACAAGTGTCATTGGAAATAGAAAGCAAAGGTGTTACAATTAATATTATATGTTTGGTCGCAATCGGCCTACCATTCGAATTATTAATCGGATGCGATATGCTGAGGAAATATTCAGCCATTATTGATTTGAGCAAGGAGAAGGTGTCCTTGAACTCAGAAGGTGTTATGTGGACGGCAGAGTTAATAGGAAGCGATGGTGCCCCTCTGAACCGTACCCATCACCAAGTTAGGGAATTAAATTTTTTAAAGAATGACACCCAATGCAGAAAAATAATCTATAATATGACAAATGAAGACCTGTGGAACAGTAAATTACAGGAGATAAGAGAGTTTAGACACCAAGGCACAAATAATTTGACAGCAAAACAAGTAGAAGATCTCATTATGATATATAAGAAGTATAAACATGTATTTTCAGAAAAACCAGGAAAAGTAAAAAACTATCAGTGTAGAATACAATTTAAAGAACCAGCAGAATTCCACAGAAAATCCTATCCTATACCATATTCATTGAAGGAGGCGGTTAGAGCTGAAATTAATAAAATGTTGTTAAATGATATAATTGAGCATAGCCAATCACCATATACTAGCCCAATAGTAGCAGTTCAGAAGAAGAACGGGCAGGTTCGACTTTGCTTGGATGCCCGAGAAATAAGTAAACATATAATAAATGATCGCACGTCACCTGGAGAAATAGAAGAAATTCTAAAGAAATTTCATGGTACAAAATTTATCAGTACCTGGGACACAGTTTGTGGTTACTGGCAGGTGGAGTTGCACCCGATGAGTCGAAAATATATGGCTTTTATTTTCGAGGGTAGAAACTACCAGTTTAAGAGATTGCCATTTGGATTAGTCAATTCGGTAGCAATTTTTGTACGATGTATGGATCAAGTATTGGGTCAGGAAGCGCTACAATTCACCACAGTTTATGTAGACGACCTGTTGATTACCTCATCCAACTGGGAGGAACATTGTCACAGGGTGGAATATGTATTGAGTAAGTTAGCAGAGAACAACATAACACTAAAACTCGAAAAATCCCAATTGATAGCGAAGGAGGTTCAATTTTTAGGTTTCAATTTGACTGAACAAGGTATTTCCCCATCACAAGAAAAGGTTACTGCAATCCAGAAGTTCCCACAACCAAAGAATAAGAGGCAACTCCAATCCTTCTTAGGACTGTGTAATTACTACCGGAAGTTCCAACGCAATTATTCCGCATTGACATCTAAATTTCAGGAACAGCTGTCTTCCAAAAACAAATGGACATGGGGACATGAACAGGATGCTATACTACAACAGATAAAGGATAAATTCTTAGAGACAGTAATCCTTCATCATCCAAATTTTGATCACCCATTCTTTTTGAACTGTGACGCAAGTGATGTCAGTCTTGGGACGGTATTGTACCAAGAAGACACAGAAGGAAACCAACCATTTAGTCATCAGTTTTGCCAGTCGTGTGTTAAACCACTGTGAGAGAAGGTATAATGTTACGGAAAAGGAACTATTAAGCATAGTCTTTGCTTTAGTAAATTCCGAACGTACATTTTGGGATATCCTGTAACTGTCAGAACAGATCATAAGTCCATCTCATTTTTAAGAAGTTGTAAGCTGAGTCACGGAAGGCTTACAAGTGGATACTCGCCTTGCAGGAGTAGGCCTATAATATCAAATGGGAATATATTCCAGGGAGTCAAAACGTGATAGCAGACATGTTATCTCGAATAAACCTGGACACCCAGACATTTGAGGGTGAGGAAGAAAGGATTATCAAGGTGTACAACATTCTCAAAAGTAGATCTGATTTGGAGGCATTATTACAAAATATCAGAGCTAATCAGTTATTAGACCCAAAATTAATAAAAATCAAGGAACGTATGGCGAACCAAAACTCTTCAATAAACCAATTCTATTGTGAACAAGAAGGAATTTTATTTATAAAAAATACATTGAACCAAGAAGACTGGAAGGTCATCATTCCCAGAATCATGGAGAAAGAACTAGTGTTGGAATATCACATAAGATACGGACATATGGGTGCAGTAAAGGTAGTGAAAGCATTGGAGGAGAATTGTTACATTAAGAACATACACAGGAAGGTACAAAATTATATAAAACCCTGTCATATCTGTCAATTGGTCAAAATTAATAATGAACGAAGGGAAGGTGTAATGATACCTATATCGTCAGAACAAAAATTGGAAAAATTATTCATTGACATATGTGGACCATTTCCTAGGAGTGAAGGTAGAAGCCGGTATAAATACCTTATAATCATTATGGACCACTTCACCAAATTCACCAAATTGTATCCAATCAGTCGAGCAACTACGCAGAAAATTCTTGAAGTAATAACTACTCAATACATTCCAAAAATAGGAATACCTGTTTCAATAGTTACAGACCATGGTACACAGTTTCGAGGCAGAAAATGGAAGAACACATTGTTAGAACTGAACATCAAAAGCTATAAGACCTCCGTATACCACCCCAGGAGCAATCCATCAGAAAGAATTCTGAGAGAGGTTGGTAGAATCTTAAGAACCTATTGTCATCAACAACAAAGGAAGTGGCCTGATTACTTATCAGCCACAGAAGATTTTTTAAACTTGGCTTATCATCCATCTATAAATTGCACTCCATACACTGCCATGTATGAAAAACAACCACCCAGAGAGATCCAAGAATTGATTAAATTTCCTAAGTCTCCACCATCCCAATTTAATAAATTAAAATTCTATAATCAGGTGATGGAAAATCTGGAAAAACGCAGAAATAAATACCAGAAAATAAAGGGTAAAATAATTAAATATGAAGTAGGAGAGAAAGTGTTGTTAAAGAACAGGGAATTGCCTAGCACTCTAGAAGGGATATCAAAGAAATTATTATTACTATACGTTGAACCTTACACCATAACAAAAAGCAACAACAACAACACGTACGAATTAACCGACCCCATTTCAAAGAAGATCAAGGGCAATTGTAATCAACAATCCATGAAAAAATATCATGACGAAGAAAAGGAAAAATAACATAAGTAATTATGTCCTCACACCTAATGAAGTGTTCAGAAATAATTACTTCTGAAGGGAGGCAATTTGTAACGAAACAAAATGTTACAAAAAGAATAGTGAATAGTAAATAATAGTGAAATCCGATCCAGAGAGGAAACAAGAAATAATAATTGATAGCAAATTAGAGAAAACCTAGTTGGTTTGACTTATTTAATATTATCAAGAAACCCAGAAATAACCCAGTAGAATAGGGCAGTAAACAGACAACAAGTTAAATAAATAAACCTAGTAGGCCTAAATAATCAAATTACCCTGAAACACAACTAAACCTAATAAACAGTACCTATTCACAAAATAAAAATTGTATTAATTAAAATCATATAGGCCTATAATAAGGATAGAAAAGGGTACACAAACCTTTACAGTGATGAGTGATATAATAATAAATAGTGGCACAAACTATAGTTAAACAGTGTGCTAATTATTATTTATAAAAAGTGTTTTATTATTCTCATACAGACAATAGTTTAAAAGTATGAAATAATTAAGGTTCTTAAAAACAATTATTATTATTAAGAGTTTTGTTGTATGTTATAAGATTTTATGTCACCAGTTAATTTATGTAAATATATTTATCTCAGGTAGTCAAAGTAGAAATTACAATCAACCATAACAAATTGTTCCACCACATATCACAGAAATTCAAATTAAAAAGGTTTTACGGTTATAAACTGAGGCATGTTTAGTATAAAATTGTTTATAATTGTATAATTAATCATCATGTAAACATTGCATGCATCATTAGAGTATAATAATAAAATTATCTATTAAAGGTAATTTAGAAAAATGTAAAGTAATTAATGGGAATCGATAATATAACATTTAACCTGTACATAAATGGCCAATCAAAATTTAAGAAGTTTGTATGAGTTCGGTGACTAAAAAAGAAGAAATAACACTTAATTGTTAATTGTGATGGAGAACAGTTTAATAGTGCGTGTCGAGATGTAATTAAAATAAAAATAAAAATTGTTAACCCGTTTGTGAAAGAAGATCTGAATGACCACCATCGAAGATAAATAATTCCTCCACTACAATCATTTCATGAACCAGTAATACACACAACCAAGAAATTATCCAGAATAAACCAGAAAACGTCCAGCTATATCGCCTAGATGTGTAAGGTATAATTTGACAATATTTTTATCCAACAAGGAACAACCACTAGACAATATACCAATTTACACTAACACTAATCACTAGTAAACATTTTAAAGTGAAAACAAATTCAACATCTAAACGAACAGTGATTACAAGGAAAACATTTATTTGTACACATTCTAATAAACTTCATTATTCGCTGACACGGACAATGGTAGCCATGATGTTAACGTCACTCTAACCTACATGCTTTTTACGAAGCATTGAATCTCGTCAAACTTTGTATGTTACTTAATATATAATTTTTGTAATTTTTTAGATTATAAGTAATAGATTGTTTGTAAAGGTACTCAATATTATTAATTATCATGTAAAGGAACTTTTCGTAGCAGCCACAAGAATTCCCACGAAATATATTAACATTATTTAATTAGTAAATCCTGAGATAAATATCGATTGTGACAACCGTATGTATCGAATGGAATTTTCCAGTAATTTGAACTTATATTACAGAGATTAAACCATTATGTTATTAAATCATATCCATGCGTTATTATTTCAGGAACGTAATATATTATCAGCATTTATTTTATAATTAACAAGGATAAGAAGACTTCGGGGAGTCATTGGAAGTACGCAAACTGCAAAACCAAGATTAACCTCAAATAATAGGTTAAAGCCTAATATCGAAGGTGACTTGAAAATTGTTTGGGATGACTCGACCGCTATTTTTGAATTGATTTTTGGAGTTCTAACTACTGAACTGGAATAATTATAATTCTGATTTAGAAACCAAGGCAGAATAATTCAATTCTTTTACTTAAATATTTAAATCACATTCGTAAACACACAACATAAATATTCCACGATCAACTGATACACTATTTACAACTATTTATTACAAATTAAAATATACAAGGAATAACACTGGCAAATTATTATACCATTAAGATACTACGGGAACACGAGTAGTATTATAATGTTAGTGTTACGAATTTGTTGTTTACTGTCGCCTGTGAATTCTGTTATGACTCGAACGATGGTGCGGTTACCCATAACACGACGGACAGCGCTCCTAGCGGCAGCCTCCGATGAAACTCGTAACGACCCAAGACTGGTTCGGACAGTGTGGTTATTGATATAATATGTTAGTGTTACGAATTTGTTGTTTACTGTCGACGGCGAATTCTGTTATGACTCGAACGATGGTGCGTTTACCCATAACACGACGGACAGCGCTCCTAGCGGCAGCCTCCGATGAAACTCGTAACGACCCAAGACTGGTTCAGACGGTGTGGTAAAAACGTTTTTAAATTTGTATCTAAAATAATTGTGTTCCGTATTGTAATAGTATATTTTAGTTAATAACAACACTCGGACACGTTGTGGACAACAAAACCGAAGAATTACACTCTGTTTAATGGAAAGTGTAGGGCTTATCTGAGATAGTTGTCTTTTCGTCGAATTACAAGGCCCAGTCGATTTCCTTCCATCGTGGGCAAGACAGAACGCACGCGCTTGTCCTAAGTTTCGTCCTTGATTTGTAGTCAGTTTTATCTGTTATTCAAAGTTACGTTTGAGATTTTTAAACTAAAAGTATGTCATTTACAAGCCGATCCCTTCCTGCAGATTAGGCAAGAAAAGTGGTAGAATTTCTCGAAGCTGCTGCCCGATAAACGATTTCCAAATCTGCAAAATTTTAGATTGAAAACGACGTCGGTGTTTGGAATTTCGTATGCCTTTGAAAGCGTGTTCTTCCACAATGAAGTTAATCAAGAACTACAGCACAAGTCGGCTCAAAGATTCTTCTCTGCTTCACCTACGAAAATGTGTAAATTACTTCTTTTTTTTACACGAACAGGTCAGCCGTGGATCACGCGAATATCATTTCCTTTTCTACCCCTGCTAGAAGTCCCTCACTCGCACACTATGCGCCGCCTTCCTTTCCACTGTCCACCCCTTTCTCGTCTTCTTCTCACCGAAGAGAATCTCAAGATTTTGAATTTTGTTTCTGTATGTATTTCTATCCATACAGCCCTTCAAAGAGATACCCAATTTCATCATTTCCTTCTTGAGTTGTTTGGTGTATCTATTCAGACTGGAAAGTTGCAAAATATAGTTGAAAATTTGTTTATTTAATCTGGACTGATCCATCCGAACCATATGTCTAAGGAATCTCAGTCTTTTCCTTCGGAAAGCCGTTTCCAGATCTTCCAGTTCCTTGTACAGCTCTTCTTTGGGTCTATACGTGTACCCATCTTCGGTTTCCTTGGGGTCATAAATTTTCCGAAGAATTCTACGTTCAATTTTGAGAAGAGGTTTCAAATTTTGGAAGCACATTGTTTCCACTCCATATATGATTACTGGCCTGATCACAGTACTACAATGGCGGACTTTTGCACTTCTGGAATGGTTTTTCTTCATGTACAGTTCCCGAGTTAGAGTAAAGGCCTTTGCTAATTTGAGTTTCTTTATCTTAAAAGGTTTTTTGTCTGAGACGTTTCAGGATATGTTTTCCCCAAGATATTAAAAATTGTTAGTATATTTTATTTCTCCGTACGTAGTGTCCATGCACGTTTTCGGGAATTTAAATAGGTTGGTTATAATTTCCGTTTTAGTAAAGGAGATTTGGAGGCCAGTTTTCTCCGCTATATCTTTTGAGATCTTCTACTTGCTTTCTTGCTTCTTCTTCAGAGTGGGCAAAAATGGTAAGATCATCCGCGAAAGCTAAACAGCTTAATTCTACGCCTTTGGATTTATTACCTATTCTAACCCTAGTGGAATTGTCTTTTTACTTATTTAAATTAAATACTTCTTTTTTATGTTTATGTTTCTTGTCGCAAATTGATTGCTTATGATGCGGTCCTTCAATAGGTTCCTGAGTATAACTGTGGCTCTCGGACACTTTCAAGTCGGGTACCAGCGACATAAAACCTTTATTTTCATTGCTGGAAATAAAATCCGGACTATTGGGCCGTGGTATATGTGGTGCATGTGGACTGTGGTTACTGACGAACATCGTGTCAGTTGTGTAGAAACGTTTTATTCACTGAAGACGGCCTCCAGAGGTGAGGCCGAAACATCTGAACATAACAACTTCAGTGGATCGCGACCCAACACGGCCCAACACGGCCCAACGCGGCCCAACACGGCCCAGCGCGGCCCAACACGGCCCAACGCGGCCCAACACGGCTCAACGCGGCCCAACACGGCCCAACGCGGCCCAACACGGCACAACACGGCCCAACGCGGCACAACACGGCCCAACGCGGCACAACACGGCCAACGCGGCCCAACACGGCCCAACACGGCCCATCGCGGCCTAACACGGCCCAACACGGCACAACACGGCACGACACGGCCCAACACGGCACAACACGGCCCAACACGGCCCAACGTCTTAGAAATAGATTCATTTTTTGTTTATTGTTAAAATTTTGGTAAATTATTTTTAGTAAGCAAAGTTCTTTACTTTCATCAGTTTTTCTGTTCCATTTTATAAACGTAAAAAAAGTTACACGTTGCCAACGCGGCAACGATAGACGGATCAACACACAAAGAAAAGATAACGTAAAGACAACACGGTTGTTATCGAAACAAATTATAAAACGTCGAACAAAAGAAGTTTTAGTTTCAATCAAATCGGCGTAGGGACGAGGAGAGGAGAGGAGAGGAGAGGAGAGGAGAGAGGACGGACGGTATGTATGTATTCCCCAGCGCATACCGGCAAGGGGGGAGTAACGTTACAGAGATTTATAGCGAGGCAATATCATGATTAAACCACAAGTCTCCAGTGTATACACCTATATATATATATAAAATTTGCAGAAAACCGCAATGGCTTCCATCTTAGTCGCCACAGTAACGCGGCGGTGGCGGAGGAGAATCGCGTCGCAAAGCAATACAATCATTTTCCAATGATTAATTTTTTGTGAAAGAGGGTTGGTTTCATAAGGGGAGGTGGTGAGGAGGGAGGAGAAATCGGCTTAACGGCTTGCAGGAAGTCTTAGCAATGCTTCGGCGCTGATTACTTACTGTTGTTGTACACACAGACACACACACGCACACGGACACACCGCTTTGTTGTCTGGCTGCCTGTCGTTATTATGTACATAATATCATAATGCGGTGTACGGTGATTACAAACAGATGCTCACAAACACAAACACAAAGCTGTTGTACCCTACACTGCTGTTTGTACATCTGATGGCAACAAACACTGGTACCGCAGTAGACCGATCGTGTCAAGAGGAAAACGGCAGAATATTCTGGCGAAATAGTAGTTGGAAAGCTCTTTCACCTCAAATGTTCAGACAACACCATCACTTAAGAGTAAAGGGATAACAGAACTTCTAACAAAGTGAACCAACGGAGCAGTTTAGAAGTTAGGCAGAGTAGGGCCTTGCTGCCATTATTACTCTAGAACAGTGGTTCTCAACCTTTTTTGTTCACGGCACACTATCCTATGTAGTGAGTTCCCGCGGCACACTAACGTACGAGTTGGCAACAATGCGAGAGCCTCGGTCTAGCGCGCGCACAGCTTGTCTTCACCAGTCAGTTGTTTGTAGGCTTGCGGTCGTAACCCTATTTTGTCCGTGTTCTGGCATATTTTGAGGTTGATTTTTAGTTTCACGCGTGTTATATGCGTTATTGTGTTAATTTTGATTTTTTTTTAAATCTAACTTCAGTATGGATACGTTTTTGATTAAAAGGAGAAAAGTTGAAGATGAGTCAGTGACAGAATCATTTAACAGTAACAAAAGTGAGAACGAACCGACTCCAAGTGTAAGTGTCGTGAAAGCAGCACAGGGGGGCGTAGAACCATCAGTAGGTACTGGAGTAGTCCGTAAATACCAAGATAGTTATTTAAACTTTGGATTTACGTTCAGTGGACCTGAAAACCGTCCTGCACCAGAATGTGTCTTGTGTGGAGAAAAACTAAGCAACGAATCCATGGTCCCTAGTAAATTGAAAAGACATTTGAATACCAAACATAGTCACTTATCTGTGAAAGATAAGAACTATTTTAGCCGATTGTTGTCATCAGAAGAAAAGCAAGCAAAAGCTATGGTACGGGGAGCAACTATTTCTGAAAAAGCACAAGTGGCCAGTTATAAAGTTGCCGAAATAGTAACGAAAAAATGCAGCCCCACACTATCGCAGAGGACGTAATTTTACCTGCCTGCAAGGAAACAGTGAAATCGATGTTAGGTGACGGCGCCAAGAAGGAAATATCCTTGGTTCCATTGTCAAACTATACTAAAGATACTATTTCTCGGCGGATTGATGATATGTCTTCAGATATCCAGTGCCATGTACATGAAAAGCTAAGCGACGGTCGAGTATTTTACTACAGCTCGATGAGTCAACTGATATAAGTAAGAAATGTCAATTACTGAGTTACATCAGATTTGTTGATGATGAATCGATTATTGAATAATTCCTTTCATGTACTGAATTGCCCTCAACGTCAACCGGAGCAGATGAGTATAATTCCATATCAAAACAGCATTTTTGAAGTGTTTACCTTGGGGGCGAAGCGGTCAGTCAGCTGTTAAAACAGCGCACAGAACTGGAAGCGAAGTGATGTTAACGATTTGCATCAAGTAAAGTCATCAGTATCATTTTGACTGGAAGACAGGTGACAAATGCGCCAAGACGAGACATAAGAAGGCGTGTGAGACAGTGTCGGCTACAATAACGTTGGATACGTAATCATTTATTTATTTTTGCCTGATTTTGTTTGGCCAAGCACTGCTTGCGTTGGTTTCGCCTCTGCAAAGAAAAGGACGCTGGGTGCACGCATTTGAGACGCTGGGTGCTTTACTTTTACTGGTGCGGACATGTTTAGAACTTCTGGGTCACCCAAAACGGTTGTGTCAGTAGCTGTCTCGCTTGCGTTCAACACGTCTTCTAGTGTACAAATGAGCAGACCAGTAGCTGCTTGGTTCCTGTATTTGCATTTGTCGCCGTTCACATCTTTAGACGCCAACAATTAGATTTAACTTAGTGGGATCTATCCCGGTTCTTATTTGGTTGAGCATCTCCATGCTTCCTACTTTTGAAACAGTTTTTTCTTGATTTTAGTCCCCTGGTTGTCCCTTCTGCTCTGTAAAGAAGGTAGGTGTCTCTCATCGGAAAATTGCTTAAATTTATCAATTGCTTCCCAGACCAGGTGTTTTATAAAGAGTCTCTACTGGTGTAGGTTTCAAACAGCTGTTATAATTCTACAAGTTTTATTCGGGCTTATGGTTACTTATTTTGCGTGGCTAGATCTACACCTCCCCGTAGGCTGGCGTGTTCCGCTGCCGAAACCACAAGAAACCTGAGCGGTTTTTCTAAGTACCCTGGGTTTGCTCTCCATTTGCTTTCACACAGCTTCTTCAGCAGACTGTTAATTTCTATCGCCATAATAGGTCCGGTAGTGACAGTATTAGCCATCAAAGACGTTGCCCAGGGGACAACCGCTTACTCCACGTCGATAGTTTACACACACAATCTACGCGAAGGCTCTTTATCCCCCTCTCGGGTAAAAGGAATCATGTCAGTGAGAGTTGTTAGGGAGAATGTGGAGGCTGGCAGCTGAAGTCACCTTACTCGCTGCATAACCAATTGGTACTGATGATGTTATTGTTTATTGGAACAAAGGAATGACTTCTGTACTTTCCTTTTGTTAATGTCATGTTAACGTCATTTCGGATCTTTTACAAAAATCTGTATTTATTTCATTAAAAACGTTACATTTAAGGGTTTTTAATGTTGTAAGCACTTTGGAAGTACAGTAGCGTGCAATTAATCCGAACACAGGGACATATCTGTTTAACGCAGGGAAATTTCAGATTATTTGTTCACGGTGGTAACACTGTTCACCAAAACCAAACCAAAACCAAACCACATTCTCTTAGTTGTCTTCATGTTGTTTAGTACTTTGAGGTTACGTTCTTGGAGTTTTGAGTCTATTGTGTTGTGAACAAAATACTTTGAGTAAGTTTTGTTATTGCTTCTTCTGAAATTAGAATTTTAAAGTTTTTATACTTTGTGTAGTGTAGTGTAATGCATTTGTAGTAGCCTAATGGATATAACTCCGAGAAACCGCTCCAAGATTGTTGCTCTTTCTGAGCACACCAATATGACACGGCGTCAAGTAGCTATTGAGTGTGGTGTAGGCCTAGGAACTGTGAATGCTCTTGTAAAGCAGTTCAAAGAAACTGGTTCGGTTTCACCACGAAGAAAGGGAAGTTGTGGCCGAAAAAAGAAAACTACTTCATCACAAGATCGGATGTTGATGAGAAAAAGTAAAATTAACCCTACACTTTCTGCTGTGGATTTGAACCGAGAGTTAGCAGCTAATGGAACAAATGTTCATGTGACAACATTTCGACGCAGACTGCTTGCAGCTGGACGAAAAGAGCGTTTTATTATAGTAACTGCGTTTAGCAGGTGGTAAACATTCCTACACAATCAAGAACGTCCGGTTAGTGCTGTGAAAGCACAATGTATGGATTCCCACGTGGTACAGAAAACTAGAGAGAGAAGGAAAAGTGTCGGAAAGGAAGAGCGAAGGTTACTGACATGATTTTGAAGATTCATGTGCCCCATGTTATGGTGCAGGCTGTCATTAATTGTGTTTGTATACGAAAACAAAATTTGTTAGGCACGTTAGGTACATACATGTCAAAAACTACGCAACCTCAGGCACAGCGCCGGATATACCACTAGGCCGACTAGGCCGCACCCTAGGGCAGCGGGCTCAGACGGGGCCGCAAACTACAGATATTGTTTTTTTAACAGAAGTATTTTTATAAAAGTAGGAGGCACTTTGATTTATTTAAGTGTGATTTTTTAAAATTAAATGATCAATTTTTTTAATAATACTAATGGAAGACAGTTCTTATTTAAATATTGCGTGCTTATTTTTAAGACGTTGGCATCATTGAAAACTAATCTGCGCACGCGAATTTTGAACGTCGCATTAATTCAATTAAGCTACATAGAGTCACTGAATACTAGTTCACCATTAGCTTGTTGTATCTTTAGTCAAAGAATAAAAAAAATCCAGACCTTTTTATAAAAATTACAAAAAAAAATTAATGTGTTATAACAAGACAATAAAAAAGAAATTTTTATGTTAAATGTCTGAATAAGGTAAAGGTTACAAAATATAAACAAATATAAATCTTGTTGTATACATGGAAATTAAATAATTCTGCTTGAGTAGACATACAACTCATTCGTAAAACAGCTAAGAAGATTTTACCGTCTGTCAGAGTTACTGGGTGTGGACAAGGCTACCTGTATCGCCTTGGAGAGTTGACGTTGTTGCCTTGGCAACGAGAAGTCGCACCGTTCGTAGGAGTCTGGATAGCGGCATCCACAACAACAACAGCAGCGTTGATCTACTTGAAGTACTTCAGCTACCGTCCTGGTATCAAACTGACCAATTCTCCAGGTTATTTGATAGACTGCATTCTCTTGTCATTCTATCCATATAATCCCACCGATTCAGGATTAAGTGGAGAGGTTAAGTCATTCCTCTTCAGTGAAGGCGTTTATTCGTTCCATATCTCTTCAAGTGGCAGAGAAACAAGTCACTGTTGAAACTACGTCGGCCAAAAGGATGACAGACGCCATAAAAGCAAGTGTTATCAGTCATTATTAATTTTTTATCTCTGTATCCGTACATTATAAAACAACGCCTACACCGACAGCAGAATGTCGACGACACGACGGACCGGCTCCACCGAAGGAGGTAACCTGCGGTTGATGAATACTAATTATGGAGACGGGCTCGTCAACAAGCGTAAAGGTACCTTGCCACACCGTTTTAGTATCTAGAAAAACATCTGAGTTGCCACACCGTCAAGCAGATAAAAAAAAGTTTCAGTCAGATCGCAACGGATGAACGTAAGTAAATTGCCACACCACGAGACCGCGCAAGACTGTTGGTGTGTGTTGTTTGCGTTATACTATCGTTACGTGCCGCTCAAAACAGTTGTCACCTGATTTAGTTTTAGATATTAAAATGTCTGCTATCCTGCTAAAACTTACCTCCCGGTTTAACGCCTCACCATACATTTTTACTTGCATAAGGAAATGGAAGTATGGTGATGGCGAAAAAAAATTGTGTTCGAGATAAGGCTGATTCTGATTGTACTACCCACAAAACATGAAGAAATGTCATTTTCCGAAAAGTGTCTGTGTGTCTGTCTGTGTGTAGAATTTTTTGCATGACGAACGATAACTGCCGCAAATTCAAACAGAATAAAATAATGTTTTGCGTATGTGCCTGAGTTGTAGAGGACTCAAGGTCTGATGATTTTGGTGAAAATCGGTTAAGGGGAAGAAGTAGTTTACCTGCAACGTTTTATGTTTTAACAAGAGTAAAGTACTTAATTTTCATAAATAAAGTATCATGAAAAGAAGGTCATAGTAATCCATTGTAGAAAGGTAGATGAAATATCAATAAATTAAAAGGGTAGTTGAAGGGGGATGGGGTAATTTTCTATAAATGAAAATGATAGTTATAGGAGGAGGGGATAATTTTTTATGTGTCCTACGTTATCGGCAACAAAGAAGTAGATTATTGTTAAAAGTCCTTCCCGGGCTGTTTGGCAGTGGTCCAATGTTTTCTGCAAAACCAGACGTTCTGGCACCCGTGCCATCGACTGCCATCATCAGTTAAAATAGAGTGCGCTAACGTGAGGTGTCCACAGTACTGTGGTTAAGGCTGAAGAAAGAAGTAGTTTCTATGGAAATATTTCATTTTGAAAATGATTTTATATATAGACCCCTAATTATTAGAACATGGAAGTCGTGTATTTATAATCGGTTCTCCATACCGATATTTACAAAGAAGCATCAAAAACTATAGTGCTGTCGTATTCAATGCGAAAAACTTCAAAATTTAACATTTTAATTTGCGAAATATTTGAAAACGTTATTGTGTTTGTATGGTTTTGCGCTATGTTTAAGATTGTAAGAATGTTTAATTAATGTATAAACATTATTGAAAATATTTTTTAATAACTCAAATACAAAGCAATATTCTATGTAATATTCGTATAAAAAGTAGTAATGGATATTAAACACAGTGCTGTAACTAAGATCTGTCCCTGTGGGGGGAGGGTAAGACTAGCTTCAATGTTGGATCCCCTCATTTTCTCACGGGAAAAGAGAAATCAAAGATTCTTAACATATCATTTTATAAATATTCGATAATAAATATTTTCTGTATACACACAAAGTATTATTTCTCGTGTCCAGAAGTCCGTATTGATTATTATTTTATAAAATATTCAAATGCTTAAAAACGTTCAATCTAAGCTAACAAAAACTACTAAAACACATTGTCAAAATGTAGTATTTAATTTGTTTGGTACATTTGTTTGGTAATTTCTTTTGCAGATATATAACAAATGAAATTTTTACTGCACCAATTTTGTTTTACCAAATTATAGCAAATGTTCATCATTACTTATCAAACATGCATCCTCAGAAATCCTATTATTATTATTAATACGCCTGTACATTGTTTACACATTTGCCGGAACCAAAGATTACAGAAGTGATTGAATTCTCAGCTTCCACTACTGCTTATCCATCCAAACATTATCTTCAATTTCTCTTTTCCTCAATGTAGTCTAAATTCCTTCTATCCAGGTGATAGGTGGTATTCCTGTTTTCCTTCTTCCTGGTGGTGTCCATTCCATAATTCTCCTTGACAATCTTTCCTGTGTCATTCTTTTTTTGTGTCCATACGATTGTAATTTTTTTGTTTGGATAAAATCAACAATTACATTTTTTACATTCATTCTGTCCTTAATGACTTCATTTCTAATTTTCTCACTTATGGATAATCTTGCAGAACGTCTCCAAAAGTCCATCTCTGCTGTCATTAATTTTGTTGTGTGTGTTTATTGGTAATCCAAACTTCTCATCCGTAAGTCATGATACTTCTAACAATGGTTTTATATATATTGGTTTTAGTTTCTGCTGTAATTTTCTTATCCCATAGGATTCCGTTTAACGTAGATATAGCCATCTTACAGTGGGAACTCAAATGAAACAAGTCATACGAAAAGCGTTTTCACCTTGTTAATGGTCAACACATACCAGCAGTCCTGCGCGGTCGTGGTGTGGCAGCTTACTGACGTTCATCCTTTGCGATCTGACAATTTTCTTACCTGCTTTACAGTGTGAGAAATCGGATGTTTTTCTAAACACTAAAACGGTGTGGCAATGTACCCACAGCCCGTCAACAAGCACTCGGAAAGGTAATCTCCCTTATCCATAATATGATTGGTGCACAGAGACAATGTCGTGAAGTGCGTCACACTTCACACATCACATTATCACATCAGAACGCTCCGTATGTAAACGTGTTCGCGAGAGCTGTAGTGACTGAGTGTGCTACAGTAAAAAATGTGAAAGTGGGTTTTCAGTTTGAGTTCAATTGCTTGGAGACACACTGTCTTCACGTCACGTATCTCACGTAATGTCACGTGACACACCCGGCCATTTCACGCCTCACGTGAATCACATTATCTGTTGAACCACACTTTTGTGAAGAGTGAGGTGACAAGTACATGAAAATGGATGAGTTGTTAATAGAAAAAGTGAGATTACACGAAGTGCTTTACAATATTAAATCTATAAATTATAGAGATAAAAAAATACGAAAAGAAGTCAAATTCTTTCTTACTTGGTCTGAAATACATTTGAAATTTAACTGGATCTTCTTGTATTTTCTGTACTAAATTCTGAAAGTCAGCTTTTTCTTGTCTTTTTAAGTTTATACCGTGTATCCAGCTTCTTTTTTTATTAAATGATTATTTGATTATAAGAATAACACAAACATTTTCCAAATATTCTTCAAAATCTGATGAACTAGCAGAACTGCAGCACTCCATGTTCCAAAACTAAGTAGAATTTTATTTGCCTTCACGCGTGTTCACAGAGGTCACGTGAGATGATGTAATATGAAGTGACGTGACGTGACATAAGTGTGTCTCTGCACTACGATTTCACGGGTTAATGCAAGTCCTGAACTCACGTGACGTGATAGCAATGTGTTTCCAGCTTTAAAGTTCTCCCAATACGTCTTGCTACTAAAATGACTCACTCTCCAGGTTACATTGTCTCGCAGTTCACCAATCCATGCCACAAAGTTTGTTTACCATCAAGTAGCAACAGGTTAGGTTGCGATGGACAGAATAAGTAGTAGGCCTACCTCTGCTTGTTACTGTTAGGCTCAGACGTTAACTTGTAACAACCGTCTGCCACACAATAGAGTGTTATATGCAAACACTACCTCTGCGTCAGTCACAAACTAACACGACACAACTGTTGTAGTTTAGTCTGGCTTTGAGTACACAGTTCTATTGTATTACAAATCTATATTCAGCAACATTAGTGTGCGGTCGCAGGATCTAAGTAGGGTAAACCCAATTTTAGCTGCACAGACTTTATAGAAGTAGGCCTATGCTTGATTCTGCAGAAGTCCTATATATCGATCTTGTGGTCCTATATATTGATATAACTTATTGTACCTTGAGAAGCTAAGTGGCCTACACATGTATTATATGTACTAGCCTCTGTGTGTGTGTGTCTGTGTGATGCCTTTCTCGGCTTCCCTGTATGTCGTCTGTCAGTCTATGTACCCCCTCTCTCTCTCACACTCTCTCTTTCACGATTGATAATAATATTATAAACAGAATTAACACTGTTGCACATCACTATAGAACAATTATACCGGTTAGCGCTTTCAAGCTTCACAGCTCATTTTTCCGATCTGACGATGAGCTGTGAAGCTTGAAAGCGCTGATCGGAATAATTTTTCTATAGTTGTGTGCAACAGTGTTAATTCTGTTTGTGATTATAACCACTAACACAACTTTATTAATTAAATAATATTACAGATTAATATTATTGTACGAGCGAAGCGAGCTCTCAGTTTCGACTCGACCGTTTGGCATTTTCTGTCCGTCTGTCTATTTGGGGGTATGTCTCGCGACAACCTTTGAAGACATCAACTGATTTTTGTAATATTTGGCATGCGTGTTCATACTTTTACCGTTCAGAACCCTATTGTTTTCGAGATTGAAACCCTGCGATAATATAAATACTGCTATAACGTTTCGTTCATTAATTTTTTAACCCCCTGAGGTCTTGAGGGCGGCAAGGGAACCGGTAGCAAGGCGGCAAAACTCCCCACTCCGTTTCTGGAAAGTCAAGTTAATTTCCTATACAAAGTATCAAGCGTACTGAAATACCGTAAAACCATTTTTTCGTCGCCAGCTCTTGGCCTATAAGTTAAGTCCACGCTTACCCACGAGAAGTGGAATCGCACCGAGAAGAAAGACATAAATTACCGCAGACATTGTAGTGAGGATATGTCACCTATCCTAATCTGTGTTATGACTTTGTTCACATGCGCAGGGCATGCCCGAAAATACGATACGTCTTAAAGCATATCGCCCTTGTTAATATAATGTTGTCTACCAGGAAGACGATGTACACCCTCAGGGGAATAAAATGGTAAAGCTTAAAAGAGTTGAAAAGAAGGAAAGAGGAAGAAAGAGAGAAGAGACAGAGACCCGGAGGTTTTGGAATTGTATACTGAGGGATCAAACTGATAGGGTCTGCAAGGACACTATATCCTCCCAGAAAGTTTTGGGGGTATCTTAATCTACCTACGGCATGTGAAACCAGCAGCCCCCATGAATCCATTCCTCAACACGGGACACCGGACAGGACCCCCGGTCAGGCTGATTCACGTTCCTGTGGTACCATTCTTGAGTACAGCGCTGATCAATCCTTTGGGCTACTTGCCAGGGAAGAGAGCCCTGGTTCCCAAGACACGGCGCTACTTAGGATCACTACATCTCCGTGTAGTTACTTTATCAGGTACGCTGGAAGCCCTGGCTCCTGTTTACGCCCGCTACTGACCAGGGAAAGCAACCACGCACAGCACACACGTTCCAACAGCTCCAATCCAGCCGAAGGAACAGTTACACCCCCGCGCGACTTGTGACGGAGTGTGTACTCACGTGGATGACGTAAAGGGAATTTAAATGGTAACAAATTAAACGGAATTTTAACCACAATCTGAATTTAGTGTTTGTGTTTGAAAATTTAAAAATTCTTGCACATCAGGGCTTAAATGTGGGTAAAAACTTTGTAAATCGCAACGAATCTATGTTAAGTTTTAAAAATGTCGAACTTTTTGTCCTTCGGACTGCAGAACTCAAAACAAAAATCAAATATTCGAAAAAACTGTGAAAATCCAGCAAGGTGTCAGAGTATACATTATTTGGTTAACTGCACAATAAAGCGGCGCTTCCACTTTAAAATGCACCGAGGGCTGCGTCGTTATTTGTTTTATGAACTACGAAAGGAAACTAATAATCGGGCCAAAGTACTGAAAAAAAAACGCAAAACCCCATGGGGTAGGCCTAACAAATTAAAGGGAATTTTAACCACAATCTGAATTTAGTGTTTGTGTTTGAAAATTTAAACATTTTTGCACATCAGGGCTTAAAAAGTGGGTAAAAACTTTGATAAAATCGCAACAAATTTATGTTAAGTTTTGAAAATGTCGAACTTTTTGTACTTCGGACTGCAGAGCTCAAAACAAAAATCAAATATTCGAAAAAAACTGTAAAAATCCAGCAGGGTGTCAGAGTATACATTATTTGGTTAACTGCACAATAAAGCGGTACTTCCACTTTAGAATGCACCAAGGCCTGCGTCGTTATTTGTTTTGAGCTACGAAAGGAAACTAATAAACGAGCTAAAGTAGGCTACTAGATCTCGCTGCAACTGTTCCTCTGACATTGGCAGCTCCAAACTGACAAATTGACATTTGAAACAAACTGAATTTGCTCAGTTTTCTCTGCAATAATGGACACTACACAAGACATTAAGAGAAAAGATCAAGTGAGTCAAATAATAATTAGATGTGTCTCAATTTCTGAAGATGAAACAGGAAGGCCCACCGACTTAAAAATTAATGAAATCTTCTTATGATTTACAGAAATAACAGATGAAACTGATCGCAGTTTAAAAGAAGAGGTTTTAAACAGTCTTGAGGAGAACGTTTCTGCTTACTACACATAATTATAATAGCTCACAACTATAAGGACAGGGAACAACGGTGTGATTAAGGAAGGGTAGTAGGGCCCGCAAAAAATCCTGCGGAGGGCCAGAAAAAGTAGTTACGGTAGATAAAAGAAGATAAATATAGAGAGAACGAGTGGCAACAAGTATGAGAGGAACGTGAATAAAAAAGAAAATACAAATTACTGATACGTAAAAACATGCAAAACGAGATAAAAAATTATAAGAAAAAACGGGGACAGTAGAGGGAAAATGCCGGTTCAAACCCACAAAGGAATGCCGCCTTCTTAAAAAACACTAAAAAAACACTAAAAAACATGATCTCAGAGATGACGCCGCCACCGCTGGACCCGCAGCATCCCGATGGACCACAGCACCGCGAATTTCCGCGAATAAATTTTTTTATTTTTTTTATTTGGTTTTTTATTTTTTTAATTAAATTGATTTGGTGGGATGATGTTCAATGGACCACCAGCATCCGTGAATATACTTTTTTATTTTTTTAAGAAAGCTGATTTGCATATCAGTGGGTGGTGTTGGGTGGGAGGTTGTTTTTTTTTTTTTTTCATATCAGTGGGTGGGGGGTGGTTCCAACTCGAAGCATTATAGTGTATACTAAAATATATGATCAGGTGTACCAACCTTTGCATGAGTTCAAATTTGTTGTGTGTTATAATGTATATTAAATCTATATGATCAGGTGTACCAACCTCTGTAGTATTATTATAGTGTATAGATATTTTATATGAGCAGGTTTGTCAACATTTTCTGTGGCGGGGGGAGGGAAATTCAAATATGTGTTATATTGTGTATGTATAGAGCAGATCTGTCAACATTTTTTTCTCTTCTGTGGTGGGAAATTCAAACTATATATGATCATAATTGGTACTCTCTCTCGCTCTCTCACACGTTGTGTATGTCTCTCTCTCTCTCTCTCTCTCTCTCGTTGTCAAACGTTATGCTCACCGGCATTATAGTGTATATTAAAATATATGATTAGGTGTACCAACCTTTACATGAGTTCAAATTTGTCGCGTGTTATAATGTATATTAAATCTATATGATCAGATGTACCAACCTCTGTATTATTCGTCCTCTCTCACTCTCTCTCTCTCTCTCTCTCTCTCTCTCTCTTGTTGTCAAACGTTATGCTCAAACTGTGGTCAGTACCGAACGCATGTATATGAAATTAGAAAGTTTATATTTATTCGACAAATATTAACGTCCTCTCTCTCTCTCTCTCTCTCTCTCTCACACTCTCACTTGTTTCAACTGTGTCAACAAATAGTAACGTCCTCTCTCTCTCTCTCTCTCACTTTCACACGTTTCAACTATGCAAGGTTTCATACCCTTTCTCCTGTCTCCCTCTCGTACATTGAGTAGTCGGTGTGATGAATAAATAATTTTAGCCCTCTCTCGTTGTCAAAACGTCGTCTTCATTTTCAATGTATTAAATAATTAATTAATAGTTTTATAATGCAGTCAGTGTGATTGATCCTTGTTAGAAATATATATATATTTGGCGTCAATGAACTACTTACCTGTTATGTTGTTACAGACAATACTTCTGTTTTAAGGTTGCAGTTTACACACACACACATAGGTTCAGTAGTGTATAGCGAAATAAATTAAAATTATACACACACATGAAAACGGCGGCTGAAATTCATACAAATCTTCTGATGTAACAGTTCACAAAAAATAAATTAATTGTACACATGTTCAGAGGTGTAGAGTGAAATAAAATAAAGTCATAATTTGTTTAAATGATTAAATATATTTTAACATTCACAATATAAAATTCACAATTAAATAAATACATTATAAAATTGATATTTTTCGAAAGTTTATATATATATAATTGTGTGTCGTACTTGTAGAAGAAGCAACCTGCAACATAACAATACAACAACAACATTAAAATCATGTTAAATATCACACACACACAGATGCACACGCAACGCGCGCACATACAGACGCATACGCAACGTAATCACACACACACACACACACACACACACACACAGACGTACACGCACACATACGCAACGCGTCCACACACAGACGCAAACACAACGTAATCATATACATACATACAACATGTACATGTAGGACCAATAAACAGATAACAGATTTAAATATGCTATAGTCATTGTAAGACGTTACAATCATTGAAGTGTTTAATAAGTAAATTGTATGTATGTATATATCACTGAATAATAATAATATAATCGTTTGCTGCAACAGGTAAAGCAGTTACAAATAATTACATATAGGTTCAGAGGCGTATAGTGAAATAAATTAAAAATCCATTCATCAAAACTTTGTAAATTAGAATCTGCACTACATTCAAACATACGCACACACACAATGATAAAAAAATTGTTTATTAAAAGTAGTTTGTTACCTTAACGAGATACAATTTCCACATGCGCTGTCTGGTTCTTCATCCCTCGAAACACAAGATGTAGGTCGCTGGGATTTATATGACGGAGTTCTTCATCTGTAAAGACGTCAGCATACCTCTTAGGTAGATATACACGATAGCGGCGCTCACAATCTTCCAACGTTACAAGCACAGACTTCCCATATCGCGTGTCCACATGCAACATGTTAACGATCGGATACTGTTTGTCCACTGTTAATTCTGCACAACGTTTGTACTCAATAGCAGAAACTGCGTTGAATTTTGTGATAAACGACATTATTTATGAGAAGTGAAGACGTCTGTATCAAGCAAGGTGGAACCATACAATGTCAGAATATTCGCTACAAAGAAGACTAGTGAAAGTAATGATGGTGATGTGGTCATCAGGAAAGTTCACGTTCATCGCCCGAAGCTTTGCATGTACATACACACAGCCAGAATTAGCGCTGTTACAAAATATATATATTAGGAAAGTCAAGCCCACAGACTACTAGAAATAGTTATCGTTTGAAAAAAAAAAAGAAACCACACATTACGAACTAATATCGTTACAATAATAATAATACATAAACTTACGTTTACGGTCGTCCAAACTGAAGTATGGAGTGACAATAACTATAGATATCACAGTAAGAATTTTTGTTGTTGTTTTTAACAGGTGATGTTTTTCATCCCCTGAAGCTTTGTATGCAGAATTATGACTGTTACATAATATATATTAGGAAAGTCGTCAGAAATAGTTATTGCCTGCAGCAAGAATTTTTGTTGTTGTTGTTTTTAACAGGTGGTGTTTTTGCATGTACATACATGCAGAATTATGGTTGTTACATAATATATATTAGGAAAGTCGTCAGAAAAAGTTATCGCCTGCAGCAAGACTTTTTGTTGTTGTTTTTAACAGATGGTGTTTTTCATCCCCTGAAGCTTTGCATGTACATACATGTAGAATTATGGCTGTTACATAATATATATTAGGAAAGTCATCAGAAATAGTTATCGCCTGCAGCCATATACAAGTTTACCTAATGAAATTAACAATGCTATGAGACACTTACATTAAAAATGTTTGTATAACAGAAAAATCATTAATTATCCACTCTCTAAGTGCGTGCACATTATGGTTTGTACATAGTGTAGAAGAAGAATTGCAATGTGTAAGACATAACGCCCCAGGAATGTCTTTTGGTACGTCTTTTGGGCAACCAATGTCATCAAGATTTATTATATGATAATGAATTATTTTCGATTCTAAAAAACGTTTTTTCTCAAGACCCTTCACAAACACATATTTATATATGTTCGTATACGTTGTTAACACTGAAACAAGATTGTCGTACGGTGTCTCTCCTTCATCCCATCTTAGCCCATGATAGTTTGTCGTTAACCAGCAGTTGGTTCTAGTGTATTTCGAATTCGTAACGACTGTAGCAGGCGGGGCGAAAATCCAATGTCTGTATGCAAAACGTGTTACGTCCATAACCGACAACTCCTTTACTATATAATTGCCGTTGTCATCATAAAAGCAGTGAAAGTCAATTATTACAGCAGCGTTTTCCATTATACTATAAAAAAAAAAAGAAACCACACATTACAAACTAATATTTATAAACACAAAGATCGTTACAATAATAATACACAAACTTACGTTTACTGTCGTCCGAACTGAAGCGTGGAGAGAGAATAACTAACGATATCACAGTGAGAATTCTTTTTGTTTTTAACAGATGGAATTTTAGCAGGAGGGGGAGCAGAGTCGCTGTCGGCAATTAATTTGGCACGTACGTGAGATTTTAATAAAACAATTAACAGTTTTTAAATAATAATTTTCGGAAACAACCCCCGACTTAAAAAAAAATATAGTTTACCTTGTGGTATAAAATTCAAACTATTAAATTGTCTCTCTCACACACATTCTGATTACTATACAACTAATTGCATGTATGTTCAGATGGTTCTACCGAAATAAACCATTGTGTGTGTATTCGCTAAATCCGCTCGTTGAGAAAATCTGTTGTGGCTGGACGAAACATGTGTCTGAATAAATTTTCTCTCTACATAGCAGTTGTAAAAGTAGTCATATACATTATGTGCTATATATACAAAAGGCTTTCAACGTGTTTGTCATTTCAATCAATTTGTACAGCGCTCTAATTATGTAAAAATACCTGTACCGCTCCATACAACTGAGAATAAATCCACACAAACACACACACACACATACGCATACACACACATACACATACACAACGATGTTTCTACTTATTTGAACAAGTCCTGTATTAAATGCACTTGTTAATGTTTTAATGTGAACAATTTTACGTTTAAATAAAATCTGTACATACAATAAAATTATGTTTCAGTATTAATGATATAAATATTACTGTTTTATTAATTTAAATTACCGTATAATTGCTTACGATTGACAAATAAGACATACTTTACGGAATTTCTTGAAATTTTTGCATTTAGTCTTCTGCTCATGTGTACTAGCAACCTGTTTGGTTACGGTTAACCATTTAAATTCAATGTTCTTGTTGTTGGTAACCTTATGCTCGTCTCCCTTTCGTTTACTGACGGTATGTTTGGCTACAGTTAACCATTTAAGTTCAATGTTTTGAGAAGTAGTCATCATCTTCTTGTTCCTATAATAACAGTACTTGCTTCAGTACTATATATATTATGTGCTATGTATACATAAGGCTTTCAAATCTAATTGTGTAAGAATAACTGTACCGTCACATACAACTGAGAATAAATCCGTACAAACACTTAGCGATGTTTTTACTTATTTGAACAAGTCATGTATTAAATTCAATAAATAATGCACTTGATAATGTTTTAATGTGAATAATTTTCCGTTTACATAAAATCTGTACATACAATAAAATTATGTTCACTTTAAGAAATAGCAAATCTTTTACTTACCTCTTAAATGTTGTTGTTGTTATACACAATAGTCGATTGTACGATGAGTGTCTCATACAAATGAGAAATAGTGACATGTCGTCTTGTGTGTATATATATATATCATACGGCGGTAGCGTACACGTTTGAAAGTTGATACATATTAAATTCTCTCTCTCTCTCTCACACACATTACAGAGGTTGGGTGTCTAAATCGATGCATTTTACTTTCTAATTTGACACATGGCTTACTTCCATACATAAATAGCTATCGTCTACGAGTGTTGCTAAACGAAATTAAAAAATGTTGTAATACATAACGTCCTATGAAATAAATATGGTATGTTTTTAGGACAGCCAAAAGCATGAAAGTATTATTTAAATCTGTATGGAAGTCATATATAAATATCGAGTCAGCGCGACACAACGTAACATGATTCATGTCAACGTCGTATGTATGTGTGTGTGCGTGTGCGTCTATGTGTTCGTGTGTGTACGTGTTTGGTTACGTTGCGTATGCGTCTGTGTGCGTGCACGTCGGATGTGTGATTACGTGTGCGTCTGCATTATCGTTATTTTGACTGAGCTATGTTAACTTCACACATGGAAATGTAAAAGCGTCTGAGGGCAAAGTTATGCAAGAGGTTGTTGACGAGAACCAAACACACTTGGATCAGCCAGTAGTGTTTAGGTCATCAGTACATGACGCAACGGTAGTGATAGGTCCAACAAGAATCAGATGTTATGTATACGTTCTAGGTGAAAAACTACTGGAGATGTCTCTGACTTTAGTTGGAAATAAATAACATTACAGATATTGATATGGTACTATGAGGAGCCTATACGTGAATACTATACATCAGACTGATTGTATCCGTCATTAGCAATCTAACGTTACGACGGCAGTGTGTACGTATGCGTCTGTGTGTGTTCGCGTGTGCGTGTTTGGTTACGTTGTGTACGTGTGCGCTCGTTGCGTGTGTGCGTGTTTGGTTACGTTGCGTATGTATGTGTGTGTGTGTGATTACGTTACGTATGCGTGTGCGTCTTAATGTGAACAATTTTACGTTTAAATAAAATCTGTACATACAATAAAATTATGTTTCAGTATTAATGATATAAATATTACTGTTTTATTAATTTAAAATACTGTATATATATAACCTAGGAACTTCGCAGGTGAAGAAATTAATTTCTATTTTTCATCTGTAACGACATGCGTGTATAATTTTAATTTATTTCACTATACACCTTCGCCACCGCTGCTATCACAGTCGTCAGTAATAAAAAAAGAAGAAGAAGAAAGATCAGTTAGGAAACGCATCAGTACTCGTTCGAAACGATTAACATCAGTCCCAATGGACCACAGCATCCGTGAATTTCCGCGAATAAAAAAAAAAAAACGTAAAACGTTCTACTTACGTTTCATGTTAGGTTAAAAAATACAATTCACGTACGTAGGTTAAAAATGCAGTCCACGTACGTTTACGTTAGGTTAAGATGCAGTCTACTTACGTTTCACGTTAGGTTAAAAAATGCAAACACACACACACACGTGTTAGGTTGCAACCTAACGCGTGTGTATGTTATTTAAATAATAATTTAAATAATATACACGTGTGTGTGTGTGTTTGCATTTTTTAACCTAACGTGAAACGTAAGTAGACTGCATCTTAACCTAACGTAAACGTACGTGGACTGCATTTTTAACCTACGTACGTGAATTGTATTTTTTAACCTAACATGAAACGTAAGTAGAACGTTTTACGTTTTTTTTTTTTTTATTCGCGGAAATTCACGGATGCTGTGGTCCATTGGGACTGATGTTAATCGTTTCGAACGAGTACTGATGCGTTTCCTAACTGATCTTTCTTCTTCTTCTTTTTTTATTACTGACGACTGTGATAGCAGCGGTGGCGAAGGTGTATAGTGAAATAAATTAAAATTATACACGCATGTCGTTACAGATGAAAAATAGAAATTAATTTCTTCACCTGCGAAGTTCCTAGGTTATATATATACAGTATTTTAAATTAATAAAACAGTAATATTTATATCATTAATACTGAAACATAATTTTATTGTATGTACAGATTTTATTTAAACGTAAAATTGTTCACATTAAGACGCACACGCATACGTAACGTAATCACACACACACACATACATACGCAACGTAACCAAACACGCACACACGCAACGAGCGCACACGTACACAACGTAACCAAACACGCACACGCGAACACACACAGACGCATACGTACACACTGCCGTCGTAACGTTAGATTGCTAATGACGGATACAATCAGTCTGATGTATAGTATTCACGTATAGGCTCCTCATAGTACCATATCAATATCTGTAATGTTATTTATTTCCAACTAAAGTCAGAGACATCTCCAGTAGTTTTTCACCTAGAACGTATACATAACATCTGATTCTTGTTGGACCTATCACTACCGTTGCGTCATGTACTGATGACCTAAACACTACTGGCTGATCCAAGTGTGTTTGGTTCTCGTCAACAACCTCTTGCATAACTTTGCCCTCAGACGCTTTTACATTTCCATGTGTGAAGTTAACATAGCTCAGTCAAAATAACGATAATGCAGACGCACACGTAATCACACATCCGACGTGCACGCACACAGACGCATACGCAACGTAACCAAACACGTACACACACGAACACATAGACGCACACGCACACACACATACATACGACGTTGACATGAATCATGTTACGTTGTGTCGCGCTGACTCGATATTTATATATGACTTCCATACAGATTTAAATAATACTTTCATGCTTTTGGCTGTCCTAAAAACATACCATATTTATTTCATAGGACGTTATGTATTACAACATTTTTTAATTTCGTTTAGCAACACTCGTAGACGATAGCTATTTATGTATGGAAGTAAGCCATGTGTCAAATTAGAAAGTAAAATGCATCGATTTAGACACCCAACCTCTGTAATGTGTGTGAGAGAGAGAGAGAGAATTTAATATGTATCAACTTTCAAACGTGTACGCTACCGCCGTATGATATATATATATACACACAAGACGACATGTCACTATTTCTCATTTGTATGAGACACTCATCGTACAATCGACTATTGTGTATAACAACAACAACATTTAAGAGGTAAGTAAAAGATTTGCTATTTCTTAAAGTGAACATAATTTTATTGTATGTACAGATTTTATGTAAACGGAAAATTATTCACATTAAAACATTATCAAGTGCATTATTTATTGAATTTAATACATGACTTGTTCAAATAAGTAAAAACATCGCTAAGTGTTTGTACGGATTTATTCTCAGTTGTATGTGACGGTACAGTTATTCTTACACAATTAGATTTGAAAGCCTTATGTATACATAGCACATAATATATATAGTACTGAAGCAAGTACTGTTATTATAGGAACAAGAAGATGATGACTACTTCTCAAAACATTGAACTTAAATGGTTAACTGTAGCCAAACATACCGTCAGTAAACGAAAGGGAGACGAGCATAAGGTTACCAACAACAAGAACATTGAATTTAAATGGTTAACCGTAACCAAACAGGTTGCTAGTACACATGAGCAGAAGACTAAATGCAAAAATTTCAAGAAATTCCGTAAAGTATGTCTTATTTGTCAATCGTAAGCAATTATACGGTAATTTAAATTAATAAAACAGTAATATTTATATCATTAATACTGAAACATAATTTTATTGTATGTACAGATTTTATTTAAACGTAAAATTGTTCACATTAAAACATTAACAAGTGCATTTAATACAGGACTTGTTCAAATAAGTAGAAACATCGTTGTGTATGTGTATGTGTGTGTATGCGTATGTGTGTGTGTGTGTTTGTGTGGATTTATTCTCAGTTGTATGGAGCGGTACAGGTATTTTTACATAATTAGAGCGCTGTACAAATTGATTGAAATGACAAACACGTTGAAAGCCTTTTGTATATATAGCACATAATGTATATGACTACTTTTACAACTGCTATGTAGAGAGAAAATTTATTCAGACACATGTTTCGTCCAGCCACAACAGATTTTCTCAACGAGCGGATTTAGCGAATACACACACAATGGTTTATTTCGGTAGAACCATCTGAACATACATGCAATTAGTTGTATAGTAATCAGAATGTGTGTGAGAGAGACAATTTAATAGTTTGAATTTTATACCACAAGGTAAACTATTTTTTTTTTTAAGTCGGGGGTTGTTTCCGAAAATTATTATTTAAAAACTGTTAATTGTTTTATTAAAATCTCACGTACGTGCCAAATTAATTGCCGACAGCGACTCTGCTCCCCCTCCTGCTAAAATTCCATCTGTTAAAAACAAAAAGAATTCTCACTGTGATATCGTTAGTTATTCTCTCTCCACGCTTCAGTTCGGACGACAGTAAACGTAAGTTTGTGTATTATTATTGTAACGATCTTTGTGTTTATAAATATTAGTTTGTAATGTGTGGTTTCTTTTTTTTTTTATAGTATAATGGAAAACGCTGCTGTAATAATTGACTTTCACTGCTTTTATGATGACAACGGCAATTATATAGTAAAGGAGTTGTCGGTTATGGACGTAACACGTTTTGCATACAGACATTGGATTTTCGCCCCGCCTGCTACAGTCGTTACGAATTCGAAATACACTAGAACCAACTGCTGGTTAACGACAAACTATCATGGGCTAAGATGGGATGAAGGAGAGACACCGTACGACAATCTTGTTTCAGTGTTAACAACGTATACGAACATATATAAATATGTGTTTGTGAAGGGTCTTGAGAAAAAACGTTTTTTAGAATCGAAAATAATTCATTATCATATAATAAATCTTGATGACATTGGTTGCCCAAAAGACGTACCAAAAGACATTCCTGGGGCGTTATGTCTTACACATTGCAATTCTTCTTCTACACTATGTACAAACCATAATGTGCACGCACTTAGAGAGTGGATAATTAATGATTTTTCTGTTATACAAACATTTTTAATGTAAGTGTCTCATAGCATTGTTAATTTCATTAGGTAAACTTGTATATGGCTGCAGGCGATAACTATTTCTGATGACTTTCCTAATATATATTATGTAACAGCCATAATTCTACATGTATGTACATGCAAAGCTTCAGGGGATGAAAAACACCATCTGTTAAAAACAACAACAAAAAGTCTTGCTGCAGGCGATAACTTTTTCTGACGACTTTCCTAATATATATTATGTAACAACCATAATTCTGCATGTATGTACATGCAAAAACACCACCTGTTAAAAACAACAACAACAAAAATTCTTGCTGCAGGCAATAACTATTTCTGACGACTTTCCTAATATATATTATGTAACAGTCATAATTCTGCATACAAAGCTTCAGGGGATGAAAAACATCACCTGTTAAAAACAACAACAAAAATTCTTACTGTGATATCTATAGTTATTGTCACTCCATACTTCAGTTTGGACGACCGTAAACGTAAGTTTATGTATTATTATTATTGTAACGATATTAGTTCGTAATGTGTGGTTTCTTTTTTTTTTTCAAACGATAACTATTTCTAGTAGTCTGTGGGCTTGACTTTCCTAATATATATATTTTGTAACAGCGCTAATTCTGGCTGTGTGTATGTACATGCAAAGCTTCGGGCGATGAACGTGAACTTTCCTGATGACCACATCACCATCATTACTTTCACTAGTCTTCTTTGTAGCGAATATTCTGACATTGTATGGTTCCACCTTGCTTGATACAGACGTCTTCACTTCTCATAAATAATGTCGTTTATCACAAAATTCAACGCAGTTTCTGCTATTGAGTACAAACGTTGTGCAGAATTAACAGTGGACAAACAGTATCCGATCGTTAACATGTTGCATGTGGACACGCGATATGGGAAGTCTGTGCTTGTAACGTTGGAAGATTGTGAGCGCCGCTATCGTGTATATCTACCTAAGAGGTATGCTGACGTCTTTACAGATGAAGAACTCCGTCATATAAATCCCAGCGACCTACATCTTGTGTTTCGAGGGATGAAGAACCAGACAGCGCATGTGGAAATTGTATCTCGTTAAGGTAACAAACTACTTTTAATAAACAATTTTTTTATCATTGTGTGTGTGCGTATGTTTGAATGTAGTGCAGATTCTAATTTACAAAGTTTTGATGAATGGATTTTTAATTTATTTCACTATACGCCTCTGAACCTATATGTAATTATTTGTAACTGCTTTACCTGTTGCAGCAAACGATTATATTATTATTATTCAGTGATATATACATACATACAATTTACTTATTAAACACTTCAATGATTGTAACGTCTTACAATGACTATAGCATATTTAAATCTGTTATCTGTTTATTGGTCCTACATGTACATGTTGTATGTATGTATATGATTACGTTGTGTTTGCGTCTGTGTGTGGACGCGTTGCGTATGTGTGCGTGTACGTCTGTGTGTGTGTGTGTGTGTGTGTGTGTGTGTGTGTGTGTGTGTGTGATTACGTTGCGTATGCGTCTGTATGTGCGCGCGTTGCGTGTGCATCTGTGTGTGTGTGATATTTAACATGATTTTAATGTTGTTGTTGTATTGTTATGTTGCAGGTTGCTTCTTCTACAAGTACGACACACAATTATATATATATAAACTTTCGAAAAATATCAATTTTATAATGTATTTATTTAATTGTGAATTTTATATTGTGAATGTTAAAATATATTTAATCATTTAAACAAATTATGACTTTATTTTATTTCACTCTACACCTCTGAACATGTGTACAATTAATTTATTTTTTGTGAACTGTTACATCAGAAGATTTGTATGAATTTCAGCCGCCGTTTTCATGTGTGTGTATAATTTTAATTTATTTCGCTATACACTACTGAACCTATGTGTGTGTGTGTAAACTGCAACCTTAAAACAGAAGTATTGTCTGTAACAACATAACAGGTAAGTAGTTCATTGACGCCAAATATATATATATTTCTAACAAGGATCAATCACACTGACTGCATTATAAAACTATTAATTAATTATTTAATACATTGAAAATGAAGACGACGTTTTGACAACGAGAGAGGGCTAAAATTATTTATTCATCACACCGACTACTCAATGTACGAGAGGGAGACAGGAGAAAGGGTATGAAACCTTGCATAGTTGAAACGTGTGAAAGTGAGAGAGAGAGAGAGAGGACGTTACTATTTGTTGACACAGTTGAAACAAGTGAGAGTGTGTGAGAGAGAGAGAGAGAGAGAGAGAGAGAGAGAGGACGTTAATATTTGTCGAATAAATATAAACTTTCTAATTTCATATACATGCGCTCGGTACTGACCACAGTTTGAGCATAACGTTTGACAACAAGAGAGAGAGAGAGAGAGAGAGAGAGAGAGAGAGTGAGAGAGGACGAATAATACAGAGGTTGGTACATCTGATCATATAGATTTAATATACATTATAACACGCGACAAATTTGAACTCATGTAAAGGTTGGTACACCTAATCATATATTTTAATATACACTATAATGCCGGTGAGCATAACGTTTGACAACGAGAGAGAGAGAGAGAGAGAGAGAGACATACACAACGTGTGAGAGAGCGAGAGAGAGTACCAATTATGATCATATATAGTTTGAATTTCCCACCACAGAAGAGAAAAAAATGTTGACAGATCTGCTCTATACATACACAATATAACACATATTTGAATTTCCCTCCCCCCGCCACAGAAAATGTTGACAAACCTGCTCATATAAAATATCTATACACTATAATAATACTACAGAGGTTGGTACACCTGATCATATAGATTTAATATACATTATAACACACAACAAATTTGAACTCATGCAAAGGTTGGTACACCTGATCATATATTTTAGTATACACTATAATGCTTCGAGTTGGAACCACCCCCCACCCACTGATATGAAAAAAAAAAAAAACAACCTCCCACCCAACACCACCCACTGATATGCAAATCAGCTTTCTTAAAAAAATAAAAAAGTATATTCACGGATGCTGGTGGTCCATTGAACATCATCCCACCAAATCAATTTAATTAAAAAAATAAAGAAACCAAATTAAAAAAATAAAAAAATTTATTCGCGGAAATTCGCGGTGCTGTGGTCCATCGGGATGCTGCGGGTCCAGCGGTGGCGGCGTCATCTCTGAGATCATGTTTTTTAGTGTTTTTTTAGTGTTTTTTAAGAAGGCGGCATTCCTTTGTGGGTTTGAACCGGCATTTTCCCTCTACTGGGGACACAAAACTATGGACTATTAGAGGTTCCCTTGCACACGTACCTATACGATTGAGCGTACATACACACGCGTATAGTCCAATCTACTCAAAGCAAAACCGTCTGAAGAGTTTCGGAAGAGCACGCGTAACACAAGAAACCAAATCATGCGAGAGAGCAGGCGGGAGATCGCAGGTACACCAAAGGCGTTCCAAGTGGAATAATTTGTTGTAAGGTGTTAGGAAAAAAATAAAGAGTAAGAAGAAGTAGAAGAAGAAGAAGAAGAAGAAGAAGAAGAAGAAATGTAAATATAATAAAACAAGAAGTGGCGTAGAAGTGCAAGTTGTGTACCCATTACGGAGCGGCGTGTTAAGATGGCGTCGGCACGAGGTGTGATGAGAAGGTTGAACAAACATGAGTACGGCGGTGAGCTGGTTTCTAATTATGTTATTATGTTGTGATAGCGCGCGGGGCCGCGGCACTGACTCAGCAGCACACACCGCCGACGATATTTGGAGGTGTGGTTTTAACTGTGCCGCTGTTTCATTATTTATCTCAAACAAGAAATTTTATCCGTCCATATTTGGCTTAGATAGCCAGATCTCGTGTGCCTGTGTTACAAATCGAAAATGTTAATCGTTAATTGTTATGTAGCCGAGGTTTGAAATTGTTGTATGAAAAGAAGCTTGCTTGCGTTTTTTTTCTTTTTATTATTTATTAATGATACGTTTTAATAAAAGCTTTAAAGGTTGTATATGAAGCGATGACCGGACCTAGTAGTCCTCGCCTCTAAACATCTTCCGTTGTAATATCAAGCCGACCGGATTCCTTAATGGATCAAACGTGCTGAATTAATTTTACTGTTCCCGCATACGCCAGCGAGCCGAATTTCCAAACAATATCAAGATCATCGTTCTCGACTACGTACGATTGTCATGAGAAGCTGGCAAGTTTTACTGGAATAGTAAAAGTGTCTTTTATATATCATAGTTCCTAGAAGCGAGCGTTACCGGCTCTCTGGGTGCTGGTGAGATCTGGAGGAAATCACTAGCCTCAGACATACAGTAGTATACGGCGCAAGAATACGTTGAAAATGTTTGGTCGCCTCAACGTTTTCTGTAGTGGACCTAAAAAAATGTTTACGTTTTTACACGTTGTACAATCTATTTCGATTCTTCATGATGTCAAGTTGGAAATCTACCATAAGCCCTCTATGAGTTTTATAACACATGAAAACAACTTTTCTATTCAGAAGTACAGTAGAACTCCATTTATCCGAACTAATGATTCCCAGACGTAATTCGGATATACAGAAATTCGGATAAATGGAACAAACATAAGAGAAAAGATATGTTATGAAATAAAACGCGAAAATTGCTGAAAAATCACTTTTGTTTATTTTTATTACGTGAGTATAGTATCTTAATAAAATCCAGGGCACACGTGTTTTGCAAAATTTCAATTTTGCTACAAGAAATTTAAAATAATGCTCACATATAATTATGATTTTTCATTTGAACATGTCAAACAAAGTTAATTGTTTTGACGTGGAGACTCATTTGCGTGCAGCCAGGTTCCGCAAACGCTTGACGGCAAGAAGCTGCACATGGTCGCATTCGGGCTGCCGTTGCATCCACTTAAAGCAGTATCAAAACAAACGAATGTCTCACTCGCCGTAGGTTCCTTTTCCAGTTCAACTGAAGCAACGTTGTCATCGTCTTCGTCCACCTGCTGAGATTTATCGTTACACTTTGGATAATTTCATCATCGTCTAAACTTTGATATCCAGAGTCGCACTGCAACCACTCGTTTATGTCGTCCACGTCACACTCGGGACAGCCAGGAATTTGTACAATGGTTTTCTGGATGACTTCAGTTGAAACAGCTACATTTATTCGACACTTTCTTTTGCTCTTTTCCTTCTTGTTCATTGCCTCTTCTTTTTCTTCCTGGATTTGATTGTTTTGTCGAAATTCTATTAATTTTATTCCATGTCATTTCCTGATATCGATTGAGATATCTGGAATTCGGATAAATGGAGTTCTACTGTACTCAATAAGCGTAATTGCGATCACAAGAATTGGAACTTCATTATGGACAACCGAAGTAAAAAATTCAAAAACTGGTACCAAGAACTCTAGATGGAAACCAGATAACCGCACTTTATGTTTTCAATTTCACCAACCCGCTTTCTTCTGAGTTTGGTCCTTTTACAATCGTAGAGTTAGGAAAACTATAGACCGGAATTAATTTGTTTATCGTGTTGTTTACCTTTAAGCTTAATCTGTTTTTTTTCCCAGCTTTCTGAAAGCAATTGTCTCAACCATTTTTTTTCTTTAATTGACATTGTATAAATTTCTAGAAAGATCTTCTTAGACATTTTTGTATATTTTCTTCAGGTACAGCTTGAATCCTTGTTATCTTCAAATCGTACCATTTTATCCTCTTTTATTTAATATTATTTTCTTAATATACAATTCTTCAACTGGTATGACTTGGCCTATTGGTGACGGGTAGGCCTACCTGTTACATTGTTAGTCTTCTCACGCGATGTTTTTGTTTACGGTGAAGACTTCTTTATGAATACCCAGGGTCTGACTTACTATTAGAGTGAGCAGGCTGTACCATAGAGCCCAACCTTTGGTGGGGGGGGGGGGCTCAAAAGTTAAGGCAACAAAACAGTAAAAAACTCATGTTGTCAATGTAAAAAACAATTTACACTAGCCTATAGAAGAAAAAGGTAGGAACTTGTTGAAAATATATATTCCAGACTTGGATCAATCGCTTCCAGCAGAGTGTGTTAATTTAAAAACATTTTTGAAAGAAAGTAAATTTTATGAACAGAAGAAACCGAACTAAAAAACCAAAGTAAAAACATTCTGATGCATCAAGAAACATTAAGAAAATCAAGAAGCATTCTGATCCATGTAGACTCCTAAAGTTCTTAAAATCATATAGTATGTAATCATTATTCCCGAATGTTGATGTAGCCTTGCTAATTTTTTTGAGCATGACCGTTACAAATTATAGGGGAGAAAAATCGTTTTCATCCCTAAGCCGGGCGAAAAATTATTTAAGGCCTGTCTTGGGAAAAAATGATATCTCTGGCACTTTTAGGCTTATGCATTGAAAATTATTTTCCTCAAAGCATTAAATTTAATGAAGTAGTCTATAATTTGCAACTTCAAAAGACAGAAAAAAATTTTAGTACACAAATGTTTTCAGCAATTAATAGTGGTCATGAAAATTATTTGAAAAAACTTTTGTTCTTAGCATTTTTATTTAATTTGCGTAAAGGTTAAGTGAAGTGTAGAACTTTCGTAATATTCTCATTACTTATAGTTTTTCAATGTGCTCTTGTTATTGTAACAAATAAATTTACGTAATTAAGTTGGAAACAAGATGAAGTATTGTTTATACAACCGACTTGTTCCTAAGTAATAAGTAGCCTATAATATATGAGTAAATCGTGCATAATAATCATTGTTTGAGAGATCGGAAGGTGGAATGGGGGGGGGGAGTAAAAATTCATCAGCCTAGGGCGCTAATACCTATAAGTCAGCGCCGCGTCGTACTGTAGTAATTCTGGAAGCACGTGTTTTACCTGACCTTAGAGCGTTACAATCGAGAGCAGCAAGGTTCTCGATGAGGGACAAGTCTTGAAAATCGCACGTCTAAACAATTCTTTTAAGCAATTTCTTCTTCTTCTTCTTCTTCTTCTTCTTCTTCTTCTTCTTCTTCTTCTTCTTCTTCTTCTTCTTCTTCTCCTCTTCAAGGATTAGGTTATATTAACCTGTTCCGGCACCCGTCTCATCCTCGGACGACCCACGTCTCTTCTACCAATGGCTTTATAGTTCAGTGCCGCTTTCGGCAATCGATCCTCCGCCATCCTTTGCAGATGATCCCACCATTGTCTTCAGTAAATTGAAATACTTTCATTTATGTTGATTTCAACTGTGATATCCTCATTCCTTATTCTATCTTGCAATGTATAATTTAAAGTATTCCGAAGGAACTGCATTCAGCACTCTGAATCTTGCCGCATTCCTTTTCGTCGTGACCCACACCACACTTGCATGAATCAATCTGGGTATTGCAATTATCTTATAAAATTTAATCCTTGTGCTGTGTCTTGTTTTATTTCCAACATTTCTATGAATCGTACCATAAATTTTCCTTATATCATAATCTCTCTTATACCATATTCAGATTCATAGCTAACTACAAAGCCGAGATATTTGAAACGGCTCACTTGTTTTAAAGTGCTGTTGTTTAGTTAACTATCATAGTACTCACTGGATATTTACCTTTAAAGGCCAAGGCTCTTTCTTACTGAAATTGTCAGTGAGTACTCTCTTGCCACTTCTTGTAATTGAAACATAGGTCTTTGTAAATCATCCTCATTTTCTTGAATAAGAACTAAGTCGTCCATACAAACTGATTTGTTAAGCTGTATTCCCGAACTCAATCTGGATTTCCATGCTCTGAACATGTCGTCAATGTATATATTAAACAAGGTTCGGGAACACAGCATCCCTACTTATCTCCCATATTTATTGGAATGTCACCTGAGAGCCTACCATTCAGACCCAGGACTACAGATGTAATTTTGTAAAGGATGTCTACTAAATTTTAAGATATTTTAGTACCCAAAGCAGCCCCGGAGTAAGGTCTGGAAACTGTCGTAGTAGGATCCTGGCAAAGAGTAAGGAATTGCGGGAAAATTAAAGTTAGCTACGTGGAATGTTAGAATGGCATAAGTGGCAAAGAATTGGCAATGGCAAAAGTATTTAAGCAATTTTAAACATCTTTATTTTTGACAAAGTTGCATGCCTACAACAGTACTGAGGGAATATTAGACGTATCAAACAATGAAGGAAACTTTCAGTCGGAAAAGTCGGAAATGAGGGACGATAGAATGTCAGATCTTCTTAGTGATTAATATAAATGAAGTACACATACGTATATTACCTCTCTTTGTCCTGTAGTCCTCGTATCTCCCCTCTCGCTCTGCTTCACGCTCTTTCTCCACTATCAGATATACAAATTACGACTCCGTAGATAATTTTATTGTGAAAAGACGAAATCGTGAATAATTTCTCGGCGATTTTCCGCGCGCGTGCTCGTGCCGTCGGTCGTTTGGATAATAGGGGTTGTGGGGTGGATGAAATGCTTGTTAAAAGGGTGGAAGCGGAAGGAAAACTATTGTAATCGTACATTTGAGCGTTATTATATAATTGTTTCCGTTTTGATTGGTCACAAGATTAAAGTGGTAACCTAGCGAAAGGCTGAGAGAGCGAGAGCAGGGGGCACACGCGCCTTGTAGGGGGGAGGGGGTAGGTACATCTTCCAGTCGAGTGGCAATAACCTAACGCGCCCTCATCTGCCGCCCGAACTGTAAACAATATGTGTGTTCACTCTGTGTGTATACAATATGTTCATTTACATGTGTGATTTAGACAATGCGTCAGAAGGAAAAGTAATATCTGTATTTTTGCGTGTCGGTCCATAAAATCACTAGTATTTTTTAAAATTCAAACCAGAATAATACGAAACGTTGGGAACGATTTAAACCAGAACGGACAATGGAACGAAAAAATTGTGTCCGCATTCATAACGAACGGACATAGGCTATCTATAGACTTAACTACACGCTGCATGAACGATATTCCAAACCCCCTGTTTTGTCATGTTGCTAAAAATTGTGGTTTACCCGTAACCTACTATAGGAATTTACAAGTTACAACCACAGAATATTTAAATGTCTTCATGGTTGTTTTAGCGTCTATTATTACTACTCAATTTACGAAATAAAAAAGAAAATGAACAAGTATCGGGATAAAATGCGGTGGAGATTACGAATCGGAAACAAATAAGCCTAAGTGTAATGTCTCGATATTCTGTCGTCTCCCATTTGATTACATATTCTTTTCTATATATTTTCTTGTATGACTCAGACCTGCGCGACATTCGTACAATTTATATAAAAAATTGTTATTACTACATAATATAGTGGTTCGAAATCATCTGCCTTTTCTAAACTGAGAAAGTACTCCTTCTTCTTCAAGTACGCATACCGTCTTCATTCCGAAAGGTTGGCTGTCATCATGTCTATATATATATTTCCTAAAGAAAACAACTGAGAAGTTCAAATACCTGGTGTTCACAAATTAAACTGCTCACGGGGGTAACAATTTCTACATAGGCCTCACACAGGACGCAGCTTCAAACATAGATACAATGAACACATAAAAGCATTACACTCCACTGTCGAATCCGCCTTTGCAAACCATTCATTGAGGCAAACCACACATACACAAACATAACAAACAACATGGAAATCCTACACGTACACATAAAAGACCTAAAACTAGACGTTCTTGAACAACTACAAATATACAAACACACAAAAAACGCGTAGAAACTACATTCTAAACGAACAGTCACAATTTAAATCACACATACTATTTGAACATATTACACAAAACACACACACACACACAACAATCTTTTGAACGACGCCGGTCACCAAAAGCAGGACGGACAGCGCTCATAGCGACAGCGTCTGACGAAGCTCTAACGGAGCAAAAACCAGTTTAGGCCATCAGGTAAAAGTTTAATATTTTTATAGATAATAATTAGTGCTCCGAGTCGGTAGTGTTATATATAGTTAGTTAATAACAACGGACACATAGTGGCAATGAAAAGTTCAATTCTGGTGTAGCCTACTGCACACCCGTAAGTTGTCGTCGTCTCCTTCCTACAGACCTATTTCCCATAATGACTTGGAGCAGATGGTATTTGAGATACTGAAGTTTTCACCTCTTAATTGTCAATAGGCTGTAACTTCCTTCTCTTTTTACTTCCATGTTCCATAAGGAAATGGAAATATGGTGATGACGAAAAAAATCGTGTTCGAGATAAGGGCTGATTCTGATTATACTGCCCACAAAACATGAAGAAAAGTCATTTTTCGAAAAGTGTCTGTGTGTGTCTCTGTGTGTAGAATTTTGTTTATGGCGAACGATAACTGCCGCAAATTTAAACAGAATCAATTAATTGTTTGCATATGTGCCTTAGTTGTAGAGAACTCAAGGTCAATTGATTTTGGTGGAGATCGGTTAAGGGCAAGGGGTAGTTTACCTGCAACGTTTTATGTTTTAACAAGTGTAAAGTACCGTGCATAAGCCTAATTTTTATAAATAAAGTAACCTGAAAAGAAGGTCATAATAATCCACTGCAGAAAGGTAGATAAAATATCTATAAATAAAAAGAGTAGTTGAAGGAGGAGGGGGTAATTATCTATAAATAAAAATCATAGTTGAAGGGGGAGGGGATAATTTTTTATATGTGTACTACGTTATCGGCAACAAAGAAGTAGTTTGTTGTTAAAATTCCTTCCCGGGCTGTTTGGCCGTGGTCCAATGTTTTCTGCAAAACCAGACGTTTCGGCAGTGCCATCGACTGCCATCATCAGTGAAAATCTAGTGCGCTAACGTGGGGTCGTATACGTTAGTGGCCACAGTACTGTGGTTAAGGCTGAAGAAAGAAGTAGTTTCTATGGAAATATTTCACTTCTAAAATGATTTAAAATACAAATCTTGGAACATGGAAGTCATGTACGGTTCTCCATACCGATTTTGTTCATACTCGTCGGCACTTCCTTGTTAACGATTTTTTTTTACACACGATTCTTCAACACCGCTGTAGCTCAAAATCCATCTATTTTCTTGGTATCTCCCTTCTGCATCTTCCCTCCTTCCATTAAATAGTTCAGCACAGATATAATGTTGTATCGTATGAGCCGTGGTTTTAGTTCAAAACTTAGGTCTCGACCACATAATACTATTCCTGTTCTGAGTATAAGGTAATTCCGGGTGAGATGCCCCACCGGTAGAGACGCCCCAGTCATCATAGTTTCCGTATCAACCGCTGGAGCGCTCTACCACTACAACAGTCATGTCAGTTGAACTGAAAACAAAGCGCAGTGATAGTTTCGTCCGAAAAAATGTATGTTTACAGCTTTTGGAAGACAATTTAAAGTAAGTACGATCATTTTTCTTGCTTGTTCTAAGATAGAGGTTCAAACATGTGCATAGCATTTCTATATTTCAGTAGATTTTTTTGTTTAATCAATTAGAATTGATTAAGGTGGTTTAGTGCTTTCACGTTCTATATGAGCAGCCACGTTTGTTAGTGTTTAGTCGGCAAGCCTCACCGGGGCATCTCTCCCGTACAAAAAGGATAGATGCCCCACCACCAGTCGGGTGAGATGCCCCACCAAATGTTTCAAAGAGTTATACAGTTTAATGTTTTTCTCTTAAAAATATGAATAATTAGCAGTTTTATGTTAAAGAAGTACTATTATTGATTATGTTCTCATAAAAATATGATATTTAAAACTTCGTATTCATAATTATAATTTACAAGCAACATCATAATAAATAATTATTTACCATTATTAGTTTAAGTTATATCTTACTTATTTCAAATATTATAATGATATTTATTATAATTTATAATTATAAACTGCCAAAATAAATTAGTTCACATTGATCTTCACCTAATTTTATGAAACCTTTACAAACACGTTTTATCTTCTTATAGTAATCTTAATTTTTGTTTACCTTTATTTTTCAGGGAAGATGCCTACCGAGTATAAACGTAAGAGTACTGGAGCGGTCCGAGGGGTCTGGACAGAAGAACAGTTAAAAGAAGCCATAGCCAGGTTGGAAGCGGGAGAAATTGGAGTCAATGAAGCTGCAAGATATTATGGAATTCCGTCCCGGACACTTCGCCGCCGAAAAAAATCAGGCAGTACTATAAAGCTACCTTTAGGTCCACAAGGTGTGTTTGGAATTCAGAACGAGAAACGTTTAGTTATACACATTCAGTCTCTTGAAAAAGTTGGTTTTGCACCTGGCCGAGAGACAATAAGGTCTCTTGCTTTTCAATTTGCAGAAAAACTTGGGCTGAATCATCGGTTCAACAAAGACTCTGGAATGGCTGGTTATGATTGGCTGCAGTCATTTTTACGACGAAATCCAGACGTGAGTGTAAGACAAAGTCAAGGATTATCCGTAGCAAGAAGCGAAGGGATGAACAGAGAAGCAGTTAGTGAGTTTTTTAAACTTTTATCATATACCTTTAAAGAAAATCAGTTTTTACGAAACCAGGACATGTGTACAACATGGACGAGACAGGCTGCCAACTTAATAATGTTGCAGGCAAAGTTATTGCCACCAAAGGCGCAAAGGATGTACATGTGTTGACGTCTACGGAAAAAGGAGAAAATATTACAATAATTGCTTGTTGCAATGCTGAGGGACAATATCTTCCGCCGGCAGTTATTTTCAAAGGTATTCGAGAAAAAAAGGAATTTTCTGATGGACTCCCCTCTTGATCTACGGTCTTCATGAATGAAAAATCGTCGTACATCAGCACGGATATTTTTTTTAAACGGTTGAAAGATCATTTTGTTCCCAGGAAACCTCAGGGAAAGATTCTCCTGATTCTGGATGGGCATGCATCACATGTAAATTGTTATGATTTACTTGAATTTGCTCACCAACATGATATTATAATTTCATGTCTTCCCAGCCACACAACACAAGCTCTTCAGCCTCTTGACCGTTCCTTCTTCAAGCCTTTAAAGCATTACTTTAAAGAAGAGGCCAAGACATGGATTCTCCATCACCCAGGAAGAACGATTTCTCGGATTCAAGCTGGTGACTTAATTGGTAAAGCTTGGAAGGAAGCAGCTTCAGTTAATACAGCGATTAATGGATTTCAACAGACAGGAATATTTCCTCTCAACCAAGATCGTATTCCTGATCACTACTTTAGTATAAGTGATGAAATGAACAGCTCCTCAACCACTTCCTTAAATTTGTCTCAACCTAGTGTCTCTTGCGATCAGGAGCCGACAGCAGGAACGTCAAAAGGAACTCCGACCAAGCTACTGCATCAAATTTCGCCAGTTCCTGCAATAGAAAAGAGATGTGGAAAAAGAATGAAACAGACAGCCAAACTTCTCACATCCAAGGAGCATATTCAAGAGCGTAAAATAAAACGCAGTGCTGTAATAAAAGCTGGTAAAATTCTAAAAAGATTAAATTATGAAACAACACAAGTAAAATCTTTCCCAAATGATCAAGACAGCGATGAGAACAGCTGCGATGAAAGAGACAATAACTGCATCGAATGCGATGAAAATTATTACAAAACAAGAGAAAAGATAGACTGGATTAAATGTTTAAACTGTGCGAAGTGGATGCACGAATCGTGCACAATGTACGGTAACTTGTGTAACATTTGCGGAAGAGAACGAAGAAGAAGAAAAATGAAGAATAAATTTGGAAAAATGTTTAAAAAACTTTAGAAAAAAAATTTAATCAGTTTTTCTAAAATGTGTTAGTATGAATGATGTGTTAATGTGATATGTTATTGTTTTTTGATAAGTTTTAAAAGATTATATGGCAATTTGCGTGTAGGGCATCTCTCCCGAGTGGGTGGGGCATCTCACCCTGACACTCGGGAGAGATGGCCATTTGAAGTGGTGTTACATTTTGACCTTTTAAAAGAAAACATAAATTTTTACGGCTATGTGTTTTTGTAATATAGAAATATAATAAATTTTCATCTTCTCATATAATTTAATATTATTTTTGAAAATTCAGAACACTTTTACAGCGCTTTTTTCTTAGGTGGGGCATCTCACCCGGAATTTACTCACTAATTCAATTCTGGTCCTTATTTTGTTTGACATACCGTTACTTTCATATTGCAATATTGATTGTAAATGTTTTTCCTCATAAAATGTTTATTTCATAAATAAGTGTTCATTTCCTTTTTCGACTGCTTATTGGGCATGTAGAAATTTCCGGTCTTCTGGGTATTTTTGAACAAAAAAAGAGAAGTCAGCATAACCAACTCAATGAGACAGTTTTATGGTAGGATTCTAAAAAACAGAATTGGCAGAGAAATGGGTAATATTAAAAACCAGAGAGGATTCAGGACGGCAAAGCAGCGGATCTGAACGGAAAATAATATAGGCCTACCTTGAGACGCCATAACAATGATACTCGTGGATCAAGAATCGAGTGAATGTGTATGGCAAAGAATTATTTCTAATAATCTTAAGCCGAAAGCGAAACACGGTTTCAAGGAACTAAATAGCGTGCTCAGACTCGAGAAACTTAAACGAACAGACATTTCCTGCAGAAATAAACAAAAATAAAATTAAAATAGAAAAAAAATTAAAACGTTGCAAAATGAATACAAATAGACCATATTATTATTATTATTCCGGCTGTATAATGTTTACACATTTTCCGGAACCAAAGATTACATAACTGATTGCATTCTCATCTTCCACTTCTGCTTGTACATCCAAAAATCTTCAGTTTCTCCTTCCCTCAATATAGTCTCAAATTTCATCTATCCAGGTGATAGGTGCAGCTAGTCACAAAAGAATAAGCCGGATGGATTTCGAGGTCTTCCTCTTTTCCTTCTTTCTGGTGTGCTCCCCCATTCCATAACTCTCCTTGGCAATCTTTCCTGTGCCATTCTTTTCGTGTGTCCATACCACTGTAATTTTTTTGCTTGAATAAAATCAACAATTGAATTTTCACATTCGTTCTGTCCTTAATAACTTCATTTCTAATTTTCTCACGGCTGGCTACTCTTGCCGAACGTCTCCAAAAGTCCATCTCTGCTGTAATTAATTTTCAATTTTCTATTGTATTGTATTTATTGTTCATAGCCTAAATGTACCATACATACGATTTGCAATAACATTTTTTTATTACTCACATTATTAAAAACGATCGATTTCGGTCACAGACCATCGTCAGGTCATACACAGCACACTTGCGGTCACAATATATTAAAACAGTCACTATTTAAAAAAACGAATTCGTAGACATTGATTAATGAACATGATACGTACGTCGTTGTCCAAAGTTTCCCGAGAACTGATCTTGCTACAGAGTGTTCATGTTTACATTCCGTTGTATACATTATATCAGCTGATTACAGAACGTTGATTTTCATTTTGCCGCAATATTTCAAATGTGATACGATTTTTGAAGTCTGTCATGATGTTCAATAAATTTTCATGGCCCTCTTCTTTTACATGTTTGTATATTCGGTATTGTTCATATATAAGTTATTAGATTTTATTTCATCACTGCATGTTTTCAATACGGTTAAATGTTGCTGTATTGGACCATATTCACAAGACTGTTGTTTTATGTGTTTGGCTACTGTTGAGTTAGGATTTGAGTGCTGAGAATGTTTGGTATGTTCAATATATCTGTGTTTAAATGATCTTGAAGTGAATTCTATGTATTTTTTGTTGCACCGTACATCACATTCTGTCGAATTAGCAGGCTGACATTGAAAAAGATGTAAAAGACATTGGCCAAACATGTATAACATGATATTGGCTAAACATTAAATTTTAAAAATGCTTTCAGTCTTGAACAACTGTAGACTGTTAACTCGTCCTAAGGGGGTTAGAGAGGCGTCTAAACACTCTTGGGTAATTTCGACCGCGGTGTGGATAAGTTTTACCAGGGGCCGTGTAGGCCTACTGTCGAGGCATACTAGTCTCTAGCACTATATTCATAATGCAACAAACAAGGTTTTCATATTAAAATTGTGTATCATATTATATTGTACTGTAGGCCTATTTGTATTTATGCACATGCAACCAACAAACGTCGGCTGTAGTACTCGTAGTAACTTGAAGAAAGGTTTATAGAAGTAGACTAATACTGTTAATCTGTCAACAAGCCGTCGGTGAATTGACCGTCGGCGCAGTTTCTGTGTAACAGCCTACAGATTTCACTGGAAGGATACAGGACTGTCCCCGACGCAACAGATGAACCACTATATACGGCGTTCCTAGTCGCATGGCACCTGAGTTATTAGCAGGTATTAGCAAGGTAATACAAAATTAATTATTTGTACCTATCTTAGAGTTGTATTTGTAGTCTACTTGTACTGCAGCTCGATTTGGCAATCTTCTTTAGAAAGAGATTTATAAAAGAGTCATAACATGTAGGCATTTTCTTTAAGTTTATTAAAAGGGATTTTTCAATTGAGATAAGGGGCAGTCCAGATAATCTGTTGTGGTAAGTATCTATTTGCCGCAGGGCTGAAAAATGACCGTTTTGCTGAAGCACTTGTAACAAGAATTGTAAGTAACAAGGCACACAGTTTTGTAATTTCCTATAATACTTCAGTAAATATACTAGCATGTAATTATAGATTTACATCATATAGGCCATTGACTTGTCTCTAAACTGTCGGAAACGTGTACATACAAAAGATCATTTTACAAAATAAATTTTTCAAATTTTATTAAAGATTATAGCTTCGTTTTTTTTTAATAACACTTGGAATGTTTTGTTTGGAGATTGTTTTTTAAAAATTGCCGTGTTTTTTGTAATCTAATTCTGCAAGAGATTCTAGTTTATCAATATCTGAAAATTTAACAGTAATTTGGCCTTTTAGAATGTTAATTATTTCAAAGAAAAGCTATCTGGAGGAAACTCTGTCATCAGCAAAAGTACTAATTTCATTTACTCAAGTCCTTTTTGTGTATGATGTTTTGTCCAGTTCATTTAAAGTTTCAATCTTGTGCCAGACTTCATCAAATCATGCAAAGATAATGAATAGCTTAAAAATTTACAGGTTTTCCTGTTACACTAGCCCCTGCAACTATTATATTTTCCTGTAAAACATCAGACTTTGAAAATACAGCAGAAAGCTTTTCAAGTAAAAATTTAAAAGCAAATGTCGTAAACTTCTGATAATAACCAACTTCATAAGCTAGTGTTTCAGCATTCCACTCCTCACTGTCAACTACAGATGTTCCTAAGATTATCCATGTCACCAACACCATCACTATTCCACACATTTTTTTCTGATGAAAACAAAATACAGCAGAAATGTTTCATCAACTTTGCACATCCACATAGCCAAGAATATTCCATGCGTCATGCAGTGTTAAAATGCCGATCATAACCGCCAGATTATTTTGATTTTAAAGCCTTTATATTAGGAGTAAAACTACCATTATTAATAATATCACACATTTATAAACGTAAGCAAACCAAAAGATTTTTTAGTGTGGTATATTTTCCATCACGCAATTAAATTCACTGGCAGAAGATGAGGATCCTGGTTCAGCGGAATCCGGAGACCATTATACTTACACAAAATAAATCAGAATACAAAAATAATAGAATTACAAATAATATAGTAACACAGAGAAACACATAACTAAACGAACAAGAATTAGTAGGCACAAGTAGTCACCGGTACGCGCTGCTAAGCGTTTTGCCGGTTTATACAGCGGCAACACATCGGGCGGACGAACGTGTCTGCGTCACTAGTGTGTACAGTGACAACTACTACAAGGTCAATGACCACTCGCAGTGGAACGTCGCCGACGTCTGATCCTCTGATCTGGCAACACAACATTAAAATGACACTGCAAGCGCCCATCGGTACGAAGGCAATACTACGCTTTTCTTCAAGTTTCTTTACTAATATTGTTCACATTTCAAATTAATCAATAACTAAAGTAGGTTATTTACTTTTTGGTATAAGTAATTTCATTTTCTTTCATTACCTGTACTGTTGCCGCCGGCAACAGCGGTTACATGTAGGCCATGCTACTGAAATATAGGCTAAAAAATAACGGGTTACAACATACGGTACATCTGTGATACTGCCATGTGATTAGAATGGGTAGGGAGTGGGGATAAACCAGGCAACAGAAGGCTCAGAGTCAGACCGCTACTGAAACGGGTCCAGGGGGTAGAAAGAAGTACAGCAGCAAGGGGATAAGAACAGGAAGACTCTACTGCCGAAGCTGAGAAGCTGTTCTAATCCTGTTCGGGGATTAGAACAGGAAGACGCTACTGCCGAAGCTGAGAAGCTGTTCTAATCCTGTTCGGGGATTAGAACAGGAAGACGCTACTGCCGAATCTGAGAAGCTGTTCTAATCCTGTTCGGGGATTAGAACAGGTAGACGCTACTGCCGAATCTGAGAAGCTGTTCTAATCCTGTTCGGGGATTAGAACAGGAAGACGCTACTGCCGAAGCTGAGAAGCTGTAGAAAGCGTAGATCGCTAACGAAAATAATAATGTTCTGAGCAGGCCTATCCGTTATACTAATCGGTAATGAGCAAAACTTTATATTCACTACTGCTGTGTGATATCTCAAAAAATATCTGTCAATCAAGGTGTTAGACAAGGGTGAAATATATCACCTACTCCTTTTAAGATTTATATTGACAATCTGGTAAGGAAATGGAAATATCTAGTGAACCCTGGCATTAACTTATGACGAGACAGATATCTGAATGTACTGTTGTTTGGTGACGACTTGCTTGTACTTCAAAATGCAGAATCTGATTTGCAAAAATCTGTTTTTAAGCTTCATGAGATTTGCAAACACTAGGCTACAATATGAAAATCTCTACTATAAAAAAAAGGTAATAGCATTTCGAGGTAAGGAACCGATAAAAACAAAAATAATGATTAGTGATCGAATTCTAGAACAGGTGAGCCACTTTAATTGTTTGCGAAATGATGTTGGCTGTGATAGGAATTGTGATATTGATGTTATGTTAGGCAAGTTCCAGACGATCTGTGGGATAATAAATCGTATTTTTAGAAACAAGTTACGTCGAGATATAAAATTGAAGTTTTTCAAAGTTATGGCAGTCCCTGTACTGTCCTATGGGTGTGAATTATGGACAAAAATTAAGAAACAAAACAGTAAAATACAGGCCTTGGAAATGGCTTTCTTAAGATGAGTTAAAAGCTGTTATAAACTTGACCGTATGAAGAATGAGGCCATAAGAGAAGAGTTACAAGTTTTTAACTTGAATGAAAAATTTAAAAAAAATTACAAACAAGGGTGGGAAAACACTTAGAAAGAATGTTAGATTCTAAACTGCCCAAATAAGGCTGGAAATACAAGGCTATGGAACGCAGGTGAGTGGGGGTAGACCCAGGAAGAGATGGCTGGAGGATTTTTGAAGGCGGAACCGACAGCACCTTGCCTATGTCGTCTTGTAAAGATGATTATGATGATGACTTCTGCTGTGGATAATACTAGTTGGTCAGGATCGGCCCAAGAAGATATGATCAGAAGATGGGAAACAAAGATTACGAGGAGGATATGTGGAGGTGTACTAGATATTTGAATGTGGCGTATGAGGACAAACGCCGAATGTACGATCTATACAACGAACCGGACAGCGTCACAGCAATTAAACAAGGCAAAATTAGGTGGGCAGGTCACGTACAAAGAATTACAGAGGAAAGGCCAGTGAAAAAAGTATTCATTGGAGAACCAGGCGGAAGAAGAGCAAGAGGGAGGCCAAGAAGAAGATGGGTGGACGATATAGATGAAGATATGAAAAGACTGGTGGTCAGAAGGTGGCTAACAGTCGCACAGGATAGAGAGGAGTGGAGGAACGTCGTTCTGGAGACCAGGCTCTTCATGAGCTGTAGCACCGTGGAGTAGTAGTAGTAAGGATCAGAATCTTCAATACTGAGAGCATTGTTGGATTGACGCTTCAGAATGAGGGTGACTGCGAAGCAATAGAGTGTATCCTGCATCGTAAGAGACTCGAAGGGTATTTGTCCGACCCGTCAAGGGAGTGGCCCAGTTATATATCGTCGCTCGTTGAGTAAGCATGCACACCTCAGGCCGAAGGAATGCGAAAGCGGTCCTGGCTTGGGAGATCGTGGGAAAATCTCACACTACCAGACAGCCTGCTCACCTGTCTGATACCTTTCGAAAGATTTTTTCCATCTATAAAAGTAAAAATTATAGATGGGAAAAATTGTTATAGGTGGTAATGTCCTGGAACAAGTTAGCAATTTTGAATACCTGGGCTACAGTGTGTCTTATAATGCAAGCAACGACGTTGTGAATAAGTTGCATAAGCTCAACCTTATGTGCGGGACCATCAGGCGAAACCTTAAGTCAACAAGTAAAGGAACACGCCTAAAATTCTACAAGGTGATGGCCCTTCCCAGACTTCTTTATGCATCTGATAACTGGACTTTAACGAAAGGCCAGGCCAGTCGCATACAAGCGGCTGAAATGAGATTTCTCAGGCACGTGGCAGGGTATAGCCTACTCTCCATGACCATAGAAGAAACACAAATATATGGCAGGAACTGAATATTATGAGTATACTCGACAGTATCGCTCAGTATCGGCTGAACTGGTGGGAACATCTTTGGCGAGTGGATGACTGCCGCATCCCCAAACAACTCTGGAACTATAAGTCGAGGGGACGGAGAGGTGTGGGACTTCCGAGGAAGCGCTGGAGTGACCACCTCTAATCATTGCTTATTTGAGACCGGAACAAACCATCCTAGGTTTAATCCTTGAAGATGATAATGATGATAAAATTAAAAACAAATAGTCTACTAATCGTTAATGTGTAAGTTCTCTTCTGTCAAACCGACCTTTGCACAGCATTATAATTCGCGCACTGTCTAACTTTGAAATACACGTAGCCTGTATCAAGGGATTAGTGGTAAAAGTGCACAAGTACTCATGCGAATTTACGGAAAACTAAAATTAAAAGTTTTCAAGTGCAATGATAAGTCTTAAAACTGATTTTCAAGGTTACTTTGTATCATTAATAGAGATTTTTTATCAATTACCTAGCTGTAAAAAAGTAAAAAGAAAAAGAGAAGTGCATAAAAATGTCGTTTTTGAAACATCGCGAAACATAATTAAAACTTGGGTGGTACCTAATAGTTTTACCACTAACACCTCGATATTAATATGCTATGTAGGCCTACACATATAGATTTACTATGCGGCTTTCAGAGCACTAGTTTAGATCTTTTGCATACTGGTGAGACCTACACTAAAACGAGAGCTGCACAGACGAAAACGCAACAGAAACCGATTCAGAAATGATAAAACAAGAGGCGGCTGAACAAGAAAAGGAGAATACAGACAGCAACGTAGAAAGTGGAACAAGAGAAAGACAGCGAGAGGGAAAGAGAAAGAGGGCGAGAAAGATAATTATATTGGTTGGAAAGCAAAGCGGGTTGCTTGTGTTTCAAAATGGCGTCGCCGGCTCGTGGCTGACGGGGGTGAGAGAGAGAGAGAGACTTGACTTCCGCCAGCGTCTACCACTTACTTGACTTCGGGTAGGAAAATGCTTTTCAAAGCGTTTTGCTTCTCTCTGTGTGTTGTGTGTGAAAGCATTGCTATTGAAAACGCGACTCATACCCTTCGCCGTCATCCCTCTCTCGATACGGCGGAAAGAAAATCGTTGCAAATTACGTACACCCAGGGTGGTGTTGGCAACACTGAGAACAAGGAAACGAGTACCTGCATACAGCGTTGTGCGTGTGTACATGAATATTTATGTGCAGCCTTATTTACACACACGCGCGCGCGCACGCGCACACACACATCGAGCTCCTGGTAGACTCTTTCCTTCGCACTGATGTCTCTGTCTACCTGTGCTCTCTCTCTCTCTCTCTCTCTCTCTCTCTCTCTCTCTGTTGTGTGATTGCGGGCGTGTGTGTGTTTATACCTACACACACACATACATAAATATGTATAAACACAAGTGAAAGATACTGTGCAATAATACATGTGATCGCCAAAAGTAGGCCTATGTATCGCCAAATTAGAAGAATCAATATTTTATTTCTGAGAACGGCAGAAATACGCATATAGCCTAGGCATAATGGTCAACCTTTACATTTAAATAAGTCTTTATTTTGTACGCAACTCTTCAATATTTCATGCAACGTTTTCCGTATTATAAATATTTCTTCAAATAATAAATATGGATAGAAAGTAAAAATTATCAATAAGTTAGAAAATAAAATAAAACGTAAACTCGCTAAACAAACACCTTATAAACCTCCATGTCAAAATCGGTCTATTAATGTTAAAATAAAAATATACAACCTTTAGGCCTACTTGTTACGGAAATATAACTCGTAAACTGCATAAAGATATAAATTTAAAAATATCTTATAACACAGATGATATTGTTTTTAATAAAATAAAATCTGAAATTATATCCAACATTCACAATAAAAATGGAATTTACAAAATTATATATTGTCCGGATAGCAATAAATTCTACGTAGGCCAGACGAAGAAAAAACTATTCGATTGATTCCTTTAACATCGCAATGCATTTTAAAAATCGAATGTTTCTAAACCGAATAAAGTCTAATTAAGCCACACGCTGTTTAAATAATAACCACCAATTTCTAGACCAGTAGCGAAGCGTGCATGTAACCGCTGCTCCCGGCGGCAACAGTACTGGAAATAAGATAAAATAATGTTAATTATAGCACAGAATAAACACTTTAGTTATTGAAGAATTTGAAATCCGAACAATATTAGTAGGGAAAAATGAAGAAAATCGTAGCATTGCTTTCTAACTGCTGGGCACTTGCACCGTCTTGTGTTGCCGGCTCAGACATCGGCAATGTTTTACTGCGTACGGTCATTGACCTCGTAGTAGCTGTCATTGTACAAACTGCGGAGAGCGGGACACATTCGTCCACCCAATGTGTTGCCGCTGTATAAACCGGAAAACGCTCAGTTAGCAGCTATGTTCGTTTTCGGAACTGACGTGCAGCAGATACTACGTACCTATTTGTGTTTTGTTCGTTTAGTCATGTGTTTCTCTGTTTGTCTTTATTATTTTTAATTCGATTATTTGTGTTCTGATTTATTCTGTGTAAGTATAATGAGAGTCAGATCCCGTTGAACCGGGACCCTCTTCTTCTCCCGGCGAATTATAAAAAATGTTCTACAAAGAATACTTGGTACAGGAAAAACTCGAATTAATTTTTAAGTTAAGTTTTAGGCCTATCACAACCGGCAACAGGTGTTACGTACCCGCGCCACGCCACTGAGATACAGAATAATTCCGAGAAACGTGCGTCAGGTGAAATCACAATAATATTGTTACGACGCTCTCTTGGATGGAAACAAAATACACAGCCCACCCAATGAAATCACTAATTACCAGATCTAATGAGTTACAAACAACAATTCAAAATCAACAAGATATTCTCATACAGTAATTAAAGTTAAATGTTTCCACACGCAATAATAATGTCAACTACTAAGAGTTCGCACTAATTGTAACACATGATCCACAATAACCACTTGATCCGCGCTCTACAATCTACCAGGTGTAACTAACTAACTAAACCAGCCGCTGTTGCTTATACGTAGCCCGCAGATGTCCAGAATAATCTTCCAGTCTTCTAGCGGCATGACAGCAAAATGTTTGTGGTTGCAAGTACTAGAACAGTCTGGAGTGGTGCTTAACTACACGACTTCGGCAGAAGCGCTGCACCTTCTCGGTTAGCCGAGAATCGTGTAGCACGACACTCTCGATTGTTCGAGAGCGTTTCATAAGTGTCGTAACAATACATTTTAAAATTTTACTTGCAGAAGTAATTATGATTTGAAGAAATACTTATAGGGCCTAATTTACATTAGTGAATAGTGTAATATACAACACCAAATCAACAAACACTAGTATAACTTAATAGTGTGTATGAATGGAGCCGAAAACTACTATGCCGTGTTTCAACACAAGTAGCGATAAACGATAAAATGACAAAACATTGTAGCACTTTAAGATTTATATATATATAAATCTGTCAAAATATTGGCCTGTAACGTAGTCTTAATATTATTTCTACTAGACCAAGCGGCTATTTTTCCCTGAAAAACACGCAAAAGGATCAGCGCGTGATGAAGAGGCAACAGGAGCGTCAAGAAGGCTTCACAACATTGGAAGTTGAGAAAGACAACAGTTTTAATCGGATAATGATTCTAACGTAGGGGTAAGACACGGACGTTCGAAACGAATACAAGAAGAAACGTCATGGGTTTCGAAATGGACGGTCAAAAGCGAATAGGCCTACATAGTGTGTACTGAAAGTTATGACTGTTTGATCATAATTTATTTATTAACAGAAGCTGGGATACGAAATTTCAAATATGTGTACACTGAAACTTTGCGCACACAATTACACTACTCAAAATAATCAGTGGGTATCTAGAATTTAGCTTGGGGGGGGGGGTCGGCTTCGTACAGAAGAAAACACAAGTTAAGACTAGTATAACGTAACGTAAGGTAACGTAGGTTTTTCTAACGTAAGAAAGCCCAGTGGGCCCTACAGGTATGTTTAGGCCTACTGGTTTATTATGCAGAGTTGAAATTCAACAAACATGACCGGCTTATTCTCTTATTATTCATTTGAACTGGCTTTTTAGAAATTTAATAAACACTTCAAATCATACGTCTAAAAATAATGAAAAGAGTAAGATCCCTGAGCTGCAGAATTCGCTCCCTGTTTGAATAAACACTTTTTCTATTAGATAATTTCAATATTAGATAATTTCAATATTAGATAATTTCAATATTAGATAATTTCAATATTAGATAATTTCAATATTAGATAATTTTTTAACTACTAAAACCCTAGATTATGTTTATTGCATTATCTAGATTATCCGATTTCTTTACATTTTTCTTTAGTAAAATGACAATTGTAAAGCAGACAGTACAAAATAAACAACAAATAATATTCCAAACTTCTGCATTGCTATTTCAGTTAAAGATATAACCATAGTGCCCAAAAGTCAAGTAGGCCTACAGTACTTTACTCGACTATATTCAGTTGTTGGTTAAATTGATAACCCATATAGATTTTAGCGAGTTATTTTTAATTTTGACCCATACCAGTGGCGTGGCGTGGGTACATAACACCTGTTAGCGGTTATGATAGGCCTAAAACTTAACCTAAAAAATTAATTTTTTCTTCTACCAAGTGTTCTTTGTAGAACATTTCCTATCATTCGCCGGGAGAAGAAGAGGGTCCCGGTTCAACGGGATCTAAATCTCATTATACTTAGCCTACACAGAATAAATCAGAACACAAATGACTAAATTAAAAATAATAAAGACAAACAGAGAAACACATGGCTAAACGAAGAAAATACAAACAGGTACGTAGTATCTGCTGCACGTCAGTTCCGAAAACGAACATAGGTGCTAACTGAGCGTTTTGCCGGTTTGTACAGCGGCAACACATTGGACGGACGAGTGTGTGTCCCTCCACAGTTTGTACAATGACAGCTACTACGAGGTCAATGACCATACGCAGTAAAACTTTGCCGATGTCTGAGCCGGAAACAGAAGACGGTGCAAGTGCCCAGGTACGCTTATCTTCAAGTTTCCCTACTAACATTGTTCGGATTTCAAATTCTTCAATAACTAAAGTATTTATTCTTTAGTATAATTAGTATCATTTTCTCTTATTTCCAATACTGTTGCCGCCGGCAACAGCGGTTACATGGACGCCATGCTTCTGCCCAATACAATTTTTTTTTCCGGGCTCCCCATTTTTGGGGCGATCAATCACAAACGTAATAAAGGTCTGTAGGGTAAAAGTGTGGCCAGGCGTATTTCGTTTTACAAAAATCGGGTGATGCATTCACACGTTATCGTGAACAAACGCCAAATAGATAGACCTACAGACAAATGTCAAACAGTCGAGTTAAAACTGAGAGCTCTCGTTGCACGTTAAATAATAATTGCCTATAAATTCATATAGTCATTAACGACGTGCTCGTATCCTTTCATAGAGGCGACCAACACGTTTTGGAAGTCACATGGTCTCCCAGAGATCGGATCGACGGAAATACTGGACCAGCGACGGAAATTTTCTTCGATACCATGCAGCCTACCATGACGGTATTCTTCTAGTATATAATAATAATGGCTCCCATGTGTGCCACCGAAGCAGCTTATACGTCAGGTTGTGTAAGTTGCCTTATGCGAGCCGTACGGCATACAAGGAATGCAACGTGGCCAGCACTACGCTTCAGCGGCCATTATTATCCCTTGGATGTTATCCCAGGTACTCATTTTCAACAGGCTGAGTCGACCTGGGGGCTGAAAAGCGCACCTTGATTTTATGGTACGGGCCCGTGAATCGACACCGAAACCTCTAGATTAGTAGCCAAGTGCTATACCTATTGGTCTACTGAGACGCCATTCTTCTATTATATCCTTTGGAAAAAAAATCTTTCACCTTTGTTGATAGGCCTACCATCTAATCTCCCACATATTTTCACCGTTCTAAGGAATTTAATTTCCGCCGACTTAATTCGTAGTTCGTTTCGCTTTATCTAACTTCCAAATACTCCGGTATAGTCATTAAGTTGTAAACTTCGGGCTAAGTCTCTTTCTATGTATTTCTGGTGATTTCAAACATTTTTACTTCACACTGGTGTTTAAGGTCGGAGGTTGTTCCCTTAGAAAGCAAGGAGTGAGTGAGCGTCGACAGAAAGTGTATTGCTACGGCAATTATGTCGGCAGGTGCAGTGTCTCTGTCAAGGCCGTGCACACAAGTACCTTCCAGACTGTTCAAGTACTTTTAACTACGCAAATTATGCTGTCACGCCGCCAAAAGAATGGAAAATTATTCTTAACATCTGCGCGACCTATATACGCAACGGCTAAGGAGTTGGCGACATTGTAGAGTGCGGATCAAGTGATTGTTGCGTATTAGTGGAATGGAAAGTGATTATAGTGTTATTATTATTAGTGCGGAACTGTAATAGTTGACATTATTATTGCGTGTGGACAAATTTAATTTGAATTCTATATTGTATGAGAGTACCTTGTTTATTTCAAATCGTTGTTTGTGACTAATTAAAGCTGGCAATTAGTGACTTCACCGGTGTTTGTATTTTGTTTCCACAACACGACGATCCGTGACAGTGTGATTAAATATTTTCTAGCTCGTATCGAATTCCTTCTAGCGTATTCAAAGCGTTGACTACATAAAATAATAAAATTAAATAACAAACGCACATATTGGCAGTCATATATTGCAGAGCAAAGGTCGCTACAAAATTTACACATTCCAACAATTATTGTTTGTGTAATGCGAGAAAATAACCATTTAGACTCGTAACGATAAACAGAATCTGAGGACAAACATTTTCTTAAAAAATATATGTGCCTATGAAAAAAAAGAAAGGCTCTTCCAAATAAAACCAATAAAGGTCGAATTACCTAGTCGAAGTATGAGTGAAACTCAATGAACTGGGTTTTGATGCAACAAACACAAACATGAGACGTTTACGCTGCGACGTATTCTCGGTCCTCTTCTACGGTGTAGAATCTTGGACTCTGACTGAAGCCGCAACTAAAAATTGTAAACTTTCGAAATGTGACTTTACCGTAGAATACTGAGAATTTCATGGACAGCACATATAACTAATGTTGAAATTCTTAGAGAGTTGAAGAAAGAGAGGGAAGTTATTAACACAGTGAAGATAATAAAGCTTCAGTATTTGGGACATCTCATGAGAAATGTGCAGAGATTTTACTTATTGCAGTCCATACTACAGGGAAAAGTAATTGGAAAGAGAGGAGTTGGGCGACCGAGAATCTCATGGCTGGGAACTTTAAGGACCTGGTTTGGCATGAATACAACTGACTTATTCCGTGCAGCAGTACAGAAAGTTAAAATAGTCTGTATGACATCCAACATCCGAAACAGATAGGAACTATAAGAAGAAGGGTTTCGACGCAGGTTTATTTCTTTGGTAAGACTACATTATGGCGGCCAAGATTCAGACGTTCCACGTACTCTGAGCCTGTGTCCGCCGCCCGTTGCAATTCGGTAAGGCTACATTACCTATGGCGTTCCACGTACTCTGAGCCTGTGTCCGTCGTCCGTTGCAATTCGGTAAGACTACATTATGGCGTTCCACGTACTCTGAGCCTGTGTCCGCCACCCGTTGCAATTTGCTAAGACTACATTATGGCGTTCCACGTACTCTGAGCCTGTGTCCGCCACCCGTTGCAATTTGGTAAGACTACATTATGGCGTTCCACGTACTCTGAGCCTGTGTCCGCCACCCGTTGCAATTTGCTAAGACTACATTATGGCGTTCCACGTACTCTGAGCCTGTGTCCGCCGCCCGTTGCAATTTGCTAAGACTACATTATGGCGTTCCACGTACTCTGAGCCTGTGTCCGCCGCCCGTTGCAATTCGGTAAGACTACATTATGGCGTTCCACGTACTCTGAGCCTGTGTCCGCCGCCCGTTGCAATTCGGTAAGACTACATTATGGCGTTCCACGTACTCTGAGCCTGTGTCCGCCGCCCGTTGCAATTCGGTAAGACTACATTATGGCGTTCCACGTACTCTGAGCCTGTGTCCGCCGCCCGTTGCAATTCGGTAAGACTACATTATGGCGTTCCACGTACTCTAAGCCTGTGTCCGCCGCCCGTTGCAATTTGGTAAGACTACATTATGGCGTTCCACGTACTCTGAGCCTGTGTCCGCCGCCCGTTGCAATTTCACGGCGACTCGAGCTCCCGCCACAGGAAGAAGGATGATCAGAGTATAAATTTTCAGGTTTTGACTGATACCTACCGTGTTGGTGGTGGTGGGTTAATTAGACTACGTCCGAGCCCTGGTCCAACATTGACCTGGCACTGATGGATCCTGACCGAGTAAGCTTGTTCGAGGTTTGCCCTGCAGTGGTGGAACTCGCGGCCAGCGTTCAGAGAGTACATACCGAGAGCAGTGCGTCTAGTCTAGTCAGGGCTGTGTTCAGAAAAACTTTACAAGACAGTACAACACGTTTTCGTCCATGTTCAACGTTAAACAGTAGGCCTACTCGTTCTGTAGACACTTGTGTCATTCAACTGTACGTACACGGTTATAGCTCTGCCGCAGATCAAGATTCGTTCTTGTGTATGTCTGTGTTATCGTTACGACGGTCTCACTGATCGTCGCGACGTACGGTAGTCTACATTGAAAACAAAATACAGACACCAATGAAGTAATTAATTACCACCTTTAATTAGTCACAATGTGAAGTCAACAAAGTACTTTCACACAATAATTAAAGTTAAATTTGTCCAAACTCAATACAGTAGAACTCAATTTATCCGAGCTAATGAGTCCCAGACGTAATACGGATATGCAGAGATTCGGATAATTGGGACAAACATAAGAAAAAGGTTATGTTGTGAAAGAAAACGCGAAAATTGCTTAAAAATCACGTTTGTTTATTTTTATTACCTGAATACAGTATCTTCATAAAAACCAGGTCACACGTGTTTTTTCAAAATGTTCACTTTTACTACAAAAAAATTAAAAACAATACTCCCACATAATTATAACTTTAAGCGAGCAGTAGGCTAGAAAACATTGTACTGATCAGTACTTAAACTATGATGCATAGCTAACACAGTCTTATATGTATTTCATTTGCTGTTTTTTTGTTAGTACGGCAACTGCAGTTTGAATAAACTTGTTTTTTACAAATTTCATTTTAATTTCCTGATAACGATTCGGATAATTGGAGTTCGAATAAATGGAGTTCCACTGTAATAATGTCAACTATGAAGAGTTCCGCACTGATTATAGCACAATAATTTCCGTTACAAACGCACTGAAGAAATCGCTCGCTGTAACGGACTTCTAAGTCACCCGCTCTTGCTTATATAGGTCCCGCACAGGTTCCAGAACAATTTGCTATCCTTTTGGCGGCGTGCCAGCATAATGTGCATAATTACAAAAGTGCTCTCGAACAGTCTAGAATGTACTTATTGGTGCCGACTTGACTGAGATGCTGCACCTGCTACGCTAGCCGAGAAACGGGTGGAAGGACGCTCTCAATTGTCGTGACATTATGTTCTATCCTTTATTCTACTTTAAATGAAAGTAAAAATAACAGAACACCACTTTGTATTGTTGCATATATTATGTTCGGTCCGTTACTGTAATAAAAATTAAATGTTTAACGACATTACTTTGTATTGTTTTAGCCTATATATTACGTTCCGTCCTCAGCTATTGCTTTTCCAATTAAATGTTTAACGACATTACTTTGTATTGTTGTAGCCTATATATTACGTTCCGTCCTCAGCTATTGCATTTCCAATTAAATGTTTAACGACATTACTTTGTATTGTTGTAGCCTATATATTACGTTCCGTCCTCAGCTATTGCATTTCCAATTAAATGTTTAACGAGATTACTTTGTATTGTTGTAGCCTATATATTACGTTCCGTCCTCAGCTATTGCATTTCCAATTAAATGTTTAACGACATTACTTTGTATTGTTGTAGCCTATATATTACGTTCCGTCCTCAGCTATTGCATTTCCAATTAAATTTTTAACGACATAACTTTGTATTGTTGTAGCCTATATATTACGTTCCGTCCTCAGCTATTGCATTTCCAATTAAATGGTTAACGACATTACTTTGTATTGTTGTAGCCTATATATTACGTTCCGTCCTCAGCTATTGCATTTCCAATTAAATGTTTAACGACATCACTTTGTATTGTTGTATATATTACATTCCGTCCTCAGCTATTGCATTTCCAATTAAATGTTTAACGACATCACTTTGTATTGTTGTATATATTACGTTCCGTCCTCAGCTATTGCATTTCCAATTAAATGTTTGATGTCAAGACATAAGTTCGTATTGCATGTCGATATTAGCTCTATGTTCTATCCGTTACTGTACTTTCAATGAAATGATTAACATAACTTTGCATTATTGTATATAATATATATTCCATCCGTTATTTTACTTTCAATTAAATGTTTAACGACATCACTTTGTATTGTTGTATATAGGCCTATTACGTTCCGTCGTCAGCTATTGGATTTTAAATTAAATGTTTGACGACAAGACATAAGCTTGTATTGCATGTCGATATTAGGCTTATGTTCTATCCGTTATTGCACTTTCAATGAAATGTTTAACATCATTTTGTATTATTGTATAGCCCAATATGTTCCATCATTTATTTTACTTTCAATTAAATGTTTAACGACATCACTTTATATTGTTGTATATAATATGTTCCATCCGTTATTGTACATTAAATTAAATGTTTAACGAGAAGACATCACTTTGAACTTTTGTATTAGAATTTGTAGGCCCTTTACTAGTCTGAGACAAATTAAATAACAAATTCTGTTTTATTTTTCACTTAGTGTTGTTATTTCTAATGGGATATCCAGATTTTAAATAGTCTACTAATTTAATCACAATAACGTCGATATTTGTTTTCCGCTGTTGTTTCCACCGGCCAAGTTGTGGAAGCAAGAGAGAGAGAGAGAGAGAGAGAGAGAGAGAGAGAGAGAGAGAGAGAGAGAGAGAGAGAGAGAGAGAGAGAGAGAGAGAGAGAGAGAGAGAGAGAGGGGGGGACACGCAACCAGAGTATACAACTTTCCCAGCCCGTCTTTTGAAGTTTATATGTAATTTATTTTTTATAAGGTTTAGTTTGTTGTAAAAGTTGTTGTAGAGAAACACGGCGAGTAAGAAGACAAAGTTTGTAGGAACCCCAGCCTGTGTGAGGATGTGATGAGATGTGGTTGGCAGGGAAAGGGGTTGGCGCGGCGGCGGAGGGCGAACACAGGGAGAAGCATTTATTGACTAACCCCCGCCCCGAAGCCCTCGTATTGGCTTAATCAGTAGGATCCCGTTTCAAGCAGGGGGTATCTACCCCCCAGGGAACACGTGAGGGGACAAATTGTTTTAACATTTACATCAGCCCCGCGCAGTTAGCGCTAATTTGCCGGTTCATACTTCAACATAAACTGCTTCTCTCTCTCTCTCTCTCTCTCTCTCTCTCTGGGGAATCAGACGCACTGCTCTGTCGTGTCCACAGTAAATCGCCAGCTTTGCGATAGTGTTTACTCTGCCACATTATATAACACGCTCTTTATATAGACGTACATAAATGTTGACGTTTAGGCCTATATCGAAAATAATATTGGTCGTTGTTAATCTGTGTAAACTTTAAGTGTTGTTTATGCAAACTAATTTGAAGTACACAACACACGAATGGCGACATTTATTTTCTTTCATTTCGGGTGAGGGGAGTGGGGGTGGTGGAAAGTGCCAACAAACAAAAGTTAAATACGCCTACACAGTGTTTTCTGTACAGCATATTCATTTTTGTTGTGAGTTCTGTGTAAGGGTGCAGAGAGTTTCAACAGGTGATACCCAATAACGCGAAATTAAGAAGTAATAAAACCAGAGATTCTCAGAGTTGATTCAACATGACCAAGAAAAGTTTTGGAAAGTTCAAAAGAGACTTAGATGGCACATCGGTGAAGGGAATGCGACCCACGCGTTCGTTATACCTGATAATAATAAATGTTTTGGCACTATGACACTAGTTCAAGTAATTCCGTCTGGCGTGACTGCGTGCAATAACGGAAACGTGTTTGTAAGAAAGCAAATGTTTACAGACAATTGTAAGCTGTACGTCTCGCCAAGTAGATACCTAAGTCTACATGATGCAGAACGGAGGATCGGTAGAAATCACAGGATGCAGCTTCTGCAGTCAGGTAGCATGCTTAAAGGCCTGTAGTTGTAGTCGGGCCTAGTCAGTAATTAATGACGGCACCAACGAAAAGGACGGTAACGTTGATAATAGTTTGCGTAAGAATCGGTGGATTGTATTATGTCAAGTAGCGTCCCGGGTAACGAAGGAAATACTCCTTCTTCTTCTTCTTCTTCTTCTTCTTCTTCTTCTTCTTCTTCTTCTTCTTCTTCTTCTTCTTCTTCTTCTTCTTCTTCTTCTTCTTCTTCTTCTTCTTCTTCTTCTTCTTCGTCACTTTTTTGTGCTATTTGAGGACTGGCCAATTGGACAAGTCTCTTGCTCTGTTTTGGGGTCAAGTCCCCTTCAGCCGGTGGAGAAAGTCTGGGGGCACCAATACAGGCAGGGTGCTGAGAAGCTGATGGCACCAAGAAGAAAAAAAATAAATGTTACTATTTATTAATGTTTATGTGTGTTTGGACTGTCTGTAGGGTTAGAGGTGTTATTGTTGTATTTGCGCCCAACGGTAGTGTTTGAGCGTTCGAGAGTTTGAGCCCAACGGTAGTGTTTGAGAGTTTCTTCTTCTTCTTCTTCTTCTTCTTCTTCTTCTTCTTCTTCTTCTTCTTCTTCTTCTTCTTCTTCTTCTTCTTCTTCACTTTTTTGTGCTATTTGAGGACTGGCCAATTGGACAAGTCTCTTGCTCTGTTTTGGGGTCAAGTCCCCTTCAGCCGGTGGAGAAAGTCTGGGGGCACCAATATAGGCAGGGTGCTGAGAAGCTGATGGCACCAAGAAGAAGAAAAATAAATGTTACTGTTTATGTGTGTTTGGACTGTCTGTAGGGTTAGAGGTTTAATTTGTTGTATTTGTGCCCAACGGTACGGTAGTGTTTGAGCGTCAAAGGAACGACGAAGGGTTAGTTAGTCGGGGCGTAGGAATCGGGAGATTGGAATGGGGATGTACAGACGTTTCTGACTACGAATATAGGAGTGGTATGTTGACTACCTGTATTTGCCGGGGAATTTGTTCACAAGTGCCACCAGCGGTTTATAAGGAAATTCGGTCTTTGAGAATGTCTAATTGGCCTGTTGATGGAAGCGTTCCGGCCGTACCGGCGACTAACTTAGCTGCACCTACATTGGATACAGAACCGTCAATGTCCGATCTGGCACGGTTGGCTGAGCAGACTTTCAACAAAACAAACCGCTTCGTTCCATAGAATGTGCCTACACTGGACGCGTCAGTCCGTTCCGGCAAATCCCGATGCCGGGCCGCTGCCTGGCCAGATCAACTTGGTTTGTTTCCAACCCGGCAGTCTGTTCTGATTGCCGTGGGGTGAGAAAAGATGTTCGGCAGCTGTCTCATCGGTATGAGTTGACAATCCAATATAAGACGCAACTACATTTTAAGCACTACTTTTTAAGAAAAAAGTATGTGTTATAGGCCGAAAAATACGGTACATGTTTTAACGAAATGTTAAATAAAAAAATTTAATGGGTATAAACTTGAAAATTGTTTACATGAAAATAAAAAACTGAAGGAAGTTTACGTTAATTTTCCATATTATTAAAATTTTAAGCTTGAGTTTATTGTTTATTTACTGCCATATAATAATAATAGTGAATAAATATTATCTAAAAATTCGCGGAGATATAAAACATGAATTTAAACATATGAATAACATAGGCGTAACTGGGGAAGGGGGAGCACTATCCCTGTTATAAAAATTAACAAAGAGTTTTTTCTTCATAAATGAAAACGAACAAATAAAGGAGACAGTTTACTATAGGCTACTTCAGTAAATAATACTATAATAAATATATCTCACATGAGTAGTTTCCAATGAATAATAGTTACATAGGCCTATTTATATTATTAATATTTTTCCTGTATACTTAACACTATAAGTATAGTTCGTTAGGAGAGAACTACAAATCTGAAAACGTCCTGTTTGTTTGTAATATCTGTCACAATAGAAATAATGTGATGAGTGTCTTTATTTCCTCAAAGTTAGGTCCAAGTTGGGCCTAGGCTATGAATATCCTTAATATATTGTCAAATTCCTCGTTTATTAAGCATAAGATTACCAAACAGAAATCTTTTATCTTGCGAAAATATATAACTGAAGTTGAGGTCTTATCTTAAAACTAGTATATGTCATGATAATAAAAGTAAAACCTGGCAATATTTTAGTAATTTAAATTTTTTAAAATAAATTTTTAAAAAATATTACAATCAAGCTTGTTCGTCTAGGTTTCGTTCTTTTAGTGATTTAAAATATAAGTTAAACTTAATCTTAAAGTAACTGTGAGCTTTTCTTCAGGACTTATACAGTCTCTCAAATTAGACTGTTTTACAAGATCACACTTTATGACTTCCAGAATGTAGTCAAAAGTTTCAGTCCACACCGTGTGGTATTCTATATCTGGATAATCTATCATTGGCTAATTAGGTTTCACAAACTCACTGTCACCTCTGTCTTGAAACATTACTCTGAACTTGTGTATTAATTTAATATGTATATAAACACATAAAATAGTAATCAACTATTAATGGTAACTATAACAATATATGATAATATAAAGCATTGAAATGTACATAGATGTAAGTAAAATATAAATAAAAATTTGAATCAAAAGAGGCTCGACTATGCGACAGTCAGGCGGCGACAAAATAAGTTACAATAGACCCAAAACACCCTTACATGTCATAAAAGCATAAAATGTTTTGTAGAGTAAATCCAGCAAAAAACGCCCGTGTACCGTTAGGTTAATGGTACTGTGTCCTTCAAGAGACAATAGATGACACGCTAATAAGTATGACTATTTTAGAAAGTAGCGTCACTTTTTAGGAGTCTAACGAACGTCCGCGTAAGTTTATCGCCCGCTCTCTGGCAACCAATCACGGATACCGTCGGTAGTGAGCGCGAAAAAGACACAGCACCGGAATGGGTACGTTCGAATTTACCGGCAAATATTTAAAAGTCAAGCCAATGTAGATGATCAACAAGAGCTGTAGTGAGGGAAGGACTCGGAAAACTATAAAAAAACAAGTGAAGCAAACAAAAAGAGGAAGTCTAAGTTTAATTTTCACGCAAAACACGGAAAACCTGCGTCACTCGATGTGAGCATTTTAATACTATAATTCTAAGTTCAAATCAATAGGTTAACTCGGTTAAATAGGTGAGAAAGAATTAGTCACCAAGAAGTTTATTTTATATGTGTGCGCGATAGTACGTACGGACCATAAGATGTTTAACTTGTGCGCGTAGATTGCAGCAAGAAGTATACTTATTTATATGTGCGCGACGTTTAGTACTAACGCGAGCGAGTGAAGTAAATAAAGAAGGTTTAATCAAGCGTGATTAGTGCAAAGTGTAGTGCGATGTTTAACGCAGGATTACAATTCATCATCCTTTTACTTGGAATCCAGCAACAAGTAACAGTATATTATTTATGATTCACAACTCATTAAATTAACATAGAATTTGCATCTCAAAATAACTCATCTCATTCTCAAAAGGCCCACGAGTTCAGATACTAACTATTACAATTTATGCTATATGACATGTTTGGAGAGTTATTGTATAGTAAAGTAAGGAAACAAGTTATAATAATTATAGAAATGGTAACGAAGTTGAATAATTGAATCTATTGAAGATCATAGAATTTCATAGTAGTTAAGAAGTTATGATACATATATGTTTTAATTAATATTGAAGATTTAAATGTGTTAAGGGAATAAATTTGAATCTAATGATTGCTCATTTGAATGATATTTGATTAATATGATTTTGAAGAATCCGTGGTGCAGTTGTCGAATAGTTATAGTCTTTGTTGAAATCATGAATCCACGTTTTTGTGTTATACTGCTTCAACAAGTAATTAGAATCAAGCAGAAAATTTCAAATCTTCCTCTGAGTCACTCGTGACGTACAAAATGAGAACTTCGTTGAATCGCTGATAAATGGTGGCAGGAAACTGCCGGGAAACGTCTGTCATCAATGCAGGCAAACCTGCCGGGAGAAATCTGGTCAGGCAACCGTGCCGGATCGGATCGGAAGACTTCTGCGTCCAATGTAGGTCTAGCCTTAGGAAGGTGTTGAGGTCGGGGAAAACGTTGTTAAGGGAGGGAAGGCTGGGATGGTGATTTTAGTTCGGCGGGTTACGGCGATATAGGCACGCTATGTAGATCCTGCTTGGTGTCAGGTTGGAACAGTATTCATGACTTACACTCTTCTTCACTACAAAGTCTAGCTTATATAAACCGGTTTCACAACCCATCTCATCCTCGGACGACTCATGTCTCTTCTACCAACGGCTTTACATAAAAAAGCCACTTAGTTCACATATTGTGGACCTAAGAGTCTTAGAATTCTTAGAGTTTCTTAGAGGATCCTAGAGTGATACCGATAGGTGAGCTCTGCAAATGCTAAGCAGAATAACATATACAAAGCAACCAAATCCTATCTCAGAAAGAAAAACGTGATGGAGGGTCTCTTGTGCCCAAAAACATGGGCCCTTCGTCTAATGTATGGTAACCCTAACATAAGAGGCTCTGGTCCCTCTGGTTAGGGGTTGTGCACAAGCAGGCCAGTAACCTGCTCATGTATAGCTATTAGATACTTACAGTATCCAAAGCAGCCCCGAAAAAAGGACTGGAAAGGAAAATACTTAACTTAAAGAAACTACTACTAGGCTTCCTGTATGGTAGTGAAAGGTGGAGAGCCACTAAGAAGTAGGCCTAAGTGAATAGAATCTAATCTTTGGAGACAAAATTCCTCACAGGAGTGGACGGACGCTCAATACACAATCAAGACGTCAGGGATAGAGTGTAACTGCTAAAGTAGTACCTTAACGAAACATATGGCCGAATAACTTGGAAATATGATAATGCCTGAGTCCCGACTCTCCATGTTAAACGTTGGCAGAAGATGCGTGGTGATGGCTGCCAGTTTGGAGACAGAACATGTCAGTGACCTATAGCCTTGCCTTAGTGGCGTAGCCAGGAGTTTTCCATTGAGGCGTGTTATTTTATGGTAAATGGGGAAGGATGAGTGCCACTGGCGGCAGTGGAGGATACGCTAGTTAGAAGCAACTGTACGGCGCAAGCGAGCTGGCAATTCCTCCTCACGTTCAGGGTTCAGGTTGTTTGGGGCAGCAGCTGGACGTGTGAGCCCGATGTCTGGCACTGTCGCTTTGTCTCATCATGAGCAGCGAACATACGCTTTTAGGAGTTGGAACTTCCTTTTTGTTTGTTGCGGAAGGATGCAAGGCTGTGTAGCCTATGTACTGAACCGCGCAACGATTCTCAACCGCTGAAACGGGGAAGTCTTTGGAGTCTTTTCACTTGTTAAGGCAAACGTAGGTAGGTCATAACGGGTCAAGGAATGTTTAACTGGCCAGGAAATGTCGGTAAGAGGCTGCGGGAGAGAATAGCAGGGAAGGAGTCACTCAGAAGAGGCGGCGCTAGGCACACCTAAGGCAAGTGCAGTATTCGATCTATCTGTCGCCACGATTCTGTACGGTACTGTGTATTCTCTTGACATTTCCATAGGGAAAGACAGGATTTGCTCGCCCGCGACGGGCCAAAGCAGCACGTCCACCAGCTCAGGTACAGTCTCTAGAGGCTGCCGGGTCTTGGGAGAGAAGGAGACGCTCACAGGAGGCGGCGTTAGACACACCTACCGCAAGAGCAGTTTTCCATCTATTTGCCGCCGTGATCCGGCACTATTGCGCTTTTGGCAGGAGAAATGGAAGCGGAGTGGACAGAAGAACGCTTATGGCGGGTCACCGAGCAAGGCTCGGGGGTGTTTGGTTTTCCTGGCGGCGGTAATGCCTGCTTCTGGTTATTATCTCATTGGCGACGTTCCCAGTGAGAAGGGAGTTGTACCTCCACTACAGCTGGGCTGGAAATGATGATGACGAGTCATATGACGTTTGCGCCATGGTGCATGGTTCACTGCAATGCTACGTACGTCTTCGGCACTAGTGTTCATTTACGTGTGAGCCTGTATCAATGTACTTCTGCACTCGTGGAGAACAGTAGCCTATCCTCTACACTCCCCAACGCTGCGTAATACTCAGAATTCCTCGTACATTTGAAGAACACGTTTGTTTATAAAAGCAGAGTCAACTTTATCAACGAGTGCAAATCATTTTATTGCTATCTTGTATTCTTAGTTCCATAAATATTCATGACGATACTCAGAAGTAGCGGGACAATAACAATATCAATGGTTTCAACTGCGGCTCTTCCAGTACATCTGTATGGCAGTGAAAAAAAAGTTAAAAAAATAAAAATAAAAGAAGGAAGGTAGGTGGAATATAGAGTACAGTAATGAGGTTCCTGTGCGAAACTGAAGGCTGCACAGAAATAGACTGTGTACGAAATGAGGTAAGGAGGTGGGAAATCAATTTGCAAACAAGGAACAGATAACGCCTATCTGCTTATAAGAAGAAGAAGAAGAAGAAGAAGAGACCATAAATTAGGTAGAAAACAGGTGTAAACTTGTACGAGACAAAGCATATCCACAGCACGAGGATTTACAGGATGCGCTACATCCAACACACTGTAACAAAAAAACTTCTATTTATGATAAAATCACATATAAAAATTACGTGAAACGTAACCTGCTGATATTGAATTTACGATTTGAACCCATAAACGATATTTACATTAAACGTTTCCTGCCAAAACGTACCTATCAGGACAAGTGTGTAGCTGGCTAAATTTACCTATCGAAATTCAGACATTTCAGCACAAGTTTACCTAACCGAACATATCGGAGCCATATTGTGTAGAACAGTATACTGTAAGTTTATTTTGCAAGTGAAACTGATTGCGCCCGATTTCTGACTGCCCGACAGTCAGTAGTTAGTCAAACGGGATTACGGACGGACCGCTCGTGATGTCGCAGCCCCGAGGCCACACACAAGACACGATAATAGTGATTCCACCAGAAAGCTGCTAATTTGAAGGGGATGGTCGCGTCGTCCACGGGGTGGAGGGAAGGGCGCTGATGAAGGTGGTGGCTGCAATTGGAACCAATTTAATGAACGGTTAGACAATGTGTGTGCATCTGTTACGTCCACCCCCCCATGTCGTCATTAATAAACTATTATTTCCTGATATCATTATCATCGTCGTTAGACCGTAGGCCTACTAAATCAAACAAACATACGACGACTAGACAACAGATTTAATGTAAATACGCGGGCAAGTGTGCTTAGAGCAACGAACAGACTTGCCAGTTATTCGGTCAATTACTCTTACTTTTTTGGAACAATTGTGTACCTCTATATTATGTATATAACAAATTATAGGCCTACTTTGTTATTTACTATAAATCTGTAACGTTTTGAAATACATTTGTCTTATTAAACTGTACAATACTTTTTCACGATGTCAAAGTTACAAGACGTTACACAAAGACAAGACAACATACGCGTAGGTTATTTTGTAAGCTTACTTGTTGACAATCGAGTTATATGAAATATTAACGTGTAAGCGCGGAGTGCGAATTTAATGGAAAGACAGAAAAGACTGTTCATAAGAAACGAAAGATAACAGACATGTGGAATTAACGAAAGACCACTTAGAAAATAAAAACCAAGAGCATTTTTACTATAAACGAGTGTTGCACAGTTTTCTTGAAACAACGTGTTAGAATCTTTACGTTCATATGCCAAGAAAGTATAAACATTTTAGTATTATGTACTTTGAAGTATTCTTCTCCTTCTTCTTCTTCTTCTTCTTCTTCTTCTTCTTCTTCTTCTTCTTCTTCTTCTTCTTCTTCTGTCATTGTAGTGTTAGGCAATTCTGCTGTCGCTATTTCTACCTATCTGGCGATAATTCGAGGCCTGCTTTAGAATCCTTTCTTTCAGCAATTTCGATAAAGGTTCTTTTCATCATTTTTTATATGTTTGTGCCTATAGTACAACCAATTGAATGTTTAATTGCCGTCTAATGTTTGCAGTTTGTATCCTAACACAGTTTCTTACTGACCTAAGAAACTTAACTTCTGATGACTCCAACTGTCCAAGGTGCCTAACACGGTGAACCACACAACAGTGTACCTAATAAAATTTTAGCTCCGTGTCGTTTAATTGCCTCATCCTTAAGAGTCCTTATAACTGTACCACATATCTCGTGAAATTTATTTATTTCGTTGCTTATGTAAGAAATTCGTCTCCTTAGTAAGAAATTCGCAGCCTAAGTACTGAAAGCGTTAGATCTGTTCGAAAATAGTATTGTTTATGAAAATGTTTGTTCTTACGGAATAGTTAGAGAATATAGAATATATAGTTATAGTTATGGGATAGAAAATGTCATGATTTTAGTTTTTTATATTGTAAAGGGAACTCAACTGGTAAAGTTTATATACAGTTAATTGTAATTTTTCCTCACTGTTTTCTATTGTAACTTGGTCGTCTGCAAATAACGTTGTACGAGGGTCAGTTGAAAGTTTGCGGAGCGACATCGGTAGCTCAGTGGTAGAGCTAAAAGCTTTCGTGTGCTGCAAGGCTTATATTTCGCGTGAACACCTGTAATTTTCCAGATATAGGCTATCTGTCAATTTATTCACTTTTTACCAGCTGTTGGAAATTTTCCTGTCACGCGTGTTTTTAAAACGCATAAAATCAAACATCGTGTTGTGATTAATTCTCTGTTAAAATTGTTTTAGCGCCAATGGAAAATCAAAACAAATTTGTAAATATGTTAGGAGATGCTGCTCCTTCAAAAACAATGGTAAGTGGGGCACACTCGAGTTTAAACGTGGTCGTACAAGCACTGAAGACTATCCCACCAGTGGACGTCCAAAAAGTGCAACAAAAAATGGCATTATTGAAAAAATTTCATAGGGTGTTGGAAGACGTTGCTGAAATCATAGGCATCTCATATGAGCGTGTTCATCGTACTTTAACTCAAGGACTTGAAAAAGTGAAAAAGCTTTATGCAAGATGGCTGCCGCATCTGGAGTTGTTGCATATTTTGGGTTGCTGCGACCACGTTTTCAATGCTCGTACGACCACGTTTAAACTCAAATGCCTACTTACAAACCTTTGGTTTTGAAGTCGCAGCATTTCCTGACACATTTACAATTCCGTTTTGAATGTCCGTTGGCGCTAAACAATTTTCAACAAAGAATAACACCACGATGTTTAATTTTGTCGCCTTTTCAAAACACGCATGACATGTCAATTTTAAACAGCTTCTAAACAATGAATAAATTCATAGATAGGTTTGGAAATTAACAGGAGTTCACATAAAATACAAATCTTGCATCACACGAAAAATTTTAGTTTTACCGCTAAGCTACAGTTGTCGCTCCGCGAACTTCTCAACTGATCCTCGTATTTAGGTAGGCTAAGTGTTGTGACTGAGTGACCTGGCTTCATCCTTAGTTTTTTCCATTCTCTAATGAGCTCATCCATATACACATTAAACAGAGTCAGCGGCAAACTGCGTCCCTCCTTTATTCTTTGATTGATAGGTAAGAATTTCGGTTGCTAATTCTCTACCAGTGTCGATTACTATTTCATTTCCACTAAGCAAACTTTGTAAAACTGTGACGAGATGTTACGGTAATGCTCTTTCACCTATAATTGTCCAAAGCGTAGCTCTTTTAATCTCATTAAAGGCTTTTTCGTAGTCGATGCATGGATGACAAGCGGGTTTACAGATTAAGAACTCTCCGTTTCTAAATAATCTGCTTCAAAAAGGAAACACTATCACTACAGGATCATCTTCTAATGGAAACCCGCGCATTCCTATAATAAAAATTAGTGTCTGAGATATTACGAAGCTCAATTTATTACTTAACTTATTACAGATTTCATGTGCTGCATTCAGTAAACTGACGCACCGATAATTTTAAGTAGGCCTACCGTTCCTCTTCTTTCCCTTCTTGAATATAGAAATCATCATCATCATTATTCTCAACGAATAACCAAGGCTGGTTTGTTCCGGTCTCAAATAGGCAAAGATTATAGCTGGTCACCCCAGCGCTTTCTCGGACGTCCCATACCTCTTAATTAACACTGTTGCACACCACTATAGAAAAATTATTCCGGTTAGTGCTTTCAAGCTTCACTGCTCATCATCAGATCGAAAATAACAACAATAGGACTAGACAACTTCTTTATACTCGCACTTGCCCTACCGCGTCCTCTCTGGCTATTAATAGGCTAACTAGCGAGTTCAGTTACCCATGTCGGTACTTTTACATTTCCTTCTAGTATATTCTGTGTGTATGTGTGTGTGTGTACATTCTTTCCAATACCTAACGTTTTAAAACCTTTCTCATTCACACTTTTAACTGCAAGTTTCTTTTCGGCACAGTTTTATAATGGGATATATTGTCAAAACCTTCTCTCTTTCTTTCTATATTCAACGCAACCAACAACCAACAACAACACACAAAACAGAAAACACGCACACACGCACACGCACACGCACACGCACACACAGAATGTACTAGAAAGAAATGTAAAATTACCGATATGGGTGACTGAAGTCGCTAATTAATAATAGGCAGAAAGGACATTTAACTTGTAGCTTGTTTACAAAAATGTGTATGCGCGGTAGGACAAGTGGGGGAATAAAGAAGTTCTCTAGTCCTATTATTGTTATTTCCGGTCTGATGATGAGCTCTGTAGCTTGAAAGCGCTAGTCGGAATAATTTTTCTATAGTGGTGTGCCACAGTGTTAATTCTGTTCGAAACATTAAGAGATAAACAAAATCCGTCAACGTTTCGACCCGGTGCGGTTTGTCAGCACTCCGTAAATACGGCCCTGACCCTCAATACATGCTGGAGACGAGTGAGGTATGAAGCAAGCCTACTCACCACCTGACTGTCTCGTGTGTACACACAACACAGTGAATGTAAAACGTTAATCCAATCGATGCTGAAATTAAAGACCTCTACATTAAGGGGGTCGTTGACTAAGTAGTAACATTGTAAAGGGTTGTTGGCGGTTGGATTACAAAAGCCACCGCAACAAGATTTCGCTGCCGTGGAGACAATAACAGTTGGCAACATGTGGCCAACCCCTTCGGTTCAATTTAAACCCTTAGACGACAACAATGCTGCTCGCTGTAGGTGCTCGGCGCCCGACATACGGTAGCGACTACCACTGAGCGCTTATTGTTGTTGTTGTTAATGTGTTTGTAACGCTCTGGGATGTTCACAGTTGGTAATTGCTTTTTGAACATCGCTAGCACAAGCTCTTGTGGAGTGTGTGTGTGTGTGTGTGTTTGTATCTATCTGTCCAGTATCGATTAGCAAAGAATTCCACACGCAAGTTCAGTGAAGTATTTGGGCATGACTTTGGGGATGTGCCAATCTTACAGTAGGTGGAAAGAATATGTTAAGAAGAAACGGGAAGAACTTGGATTAAATTTTAAGAAAATGTGGCGGCTGCTTGGAAGACACTCTGAGCTGTCTCTGCATAACAAGTTGTTGTTATACAAACAAGTCTTGAAACCAGTTCGGGTTTATGGTGTACAGCTTTGGGGTTGTACTATGAAATCTAATATTAAAATAATTCACACTTATCAAAATAAAATTCTTTGCAGTACTGTTGATGCACCATGGTACGTTAGAAATGATGACATCTATCGAGGCCTGAGCAGCCTATGGTTGCTGACGAGATTAAACATGAAAGTTTGGGTATATTCAGATAAATATGAAAGAAGACTTCATAAACGCTAAAACGTTCAAGTGCTACAACTGCTTGATAATGCTGGACTCGTTCGGCGATTGCAAAGGCAGCAACTAATGTTGTTACGACGTTACAGGACAGTCTACGTGTTTGTCGAATGTGCCAGAAGAATCTCGCTCTAATGTGTGCGGCATACGTGACTCTGGACGCATTCGCGAGACTTTTCTGGGACTGTGTCAAGGCCGCAATTAATTACGTCGTACACGCTGGCGCTAATACGCAGTTCGAAATCTTCTGGTCTGTTAGCGTTGCATAAATACTAGGCGGCAGCGGCCTTAGTTGCGATATATTTACAGTGCGGTTCGAGTTATTATCGGGCGATATTACTGTGTGCGTTCAAGTGGTTATCAGTGAAGTGTTTAATAATGGGCGGGATAATTGTAATACAATTGTGTTTAATATTAGTGGACATTTTATTGCGTGTGAACAATTTTTATTTGATTTGTTGTAAGAGACTGTGTTGTTAATTACGAACTGTTTAACTGTGAAAATTAAAGCTGGTGATTAGTGACTTAATTGGTGTCTTGTATTTTGTTTCCACTGTACCATACGACGATCAAGTTGACCGTCGTAACAATATGTAGGCCTATAGTAATTCTCAGCACATGGACAACGTGTAACTGTACTGAGGAATGCTTCAGTGGGAGCTGATCCTACACAAAGTTAAGTTATGTATTAGAATATAAATTGCTAGATAGTTTGTAACTAGTTGTAATGAAGTTAATTAAAAAAAAAAAAAAAAAAAATGGCTATCGTATATGCAGTAAAACGTAATGAACGTAATGTTATGTCCTTGAGCGGATCTTATGAATAGCAGTGAATCACAATAATTATGATTGTACACATTTTTTTGCACATGAATTTTCATATTGTTACGAAGCCTCTATCTTGTACACGGTACCAACAAACCAACAAAATCACGAGATTTATTGACTCAGTTTTTTATGTATACGTTAATATTTTGAGGATGATATTGTAGTATATCCGAAAAAAGGAATGAAGATTTACAGAGGAATCTAAAAATACCACAGAAATCATAAAAGAAGTTGATAAAATACGTGATGAGATTGAACGAAAAAAAAAACTGAAATGACTGTCGCTCGAAAGGAAGTACTGAAATACAGGTGTGACATGAAGTCAGCTGTAAACTTTCACATTAGATGGAAAATGCACAGAGGTTATCAAGCTCAGAATAACGCATCAAAAAATAAGGCTCAATGGGAAAGAAAGCTTCCTACATCATATAATATAGGTGAGAGAGGGTAAGGAAGAAACTAAGAAATTTTGTGTTGAGTGTAGTAATTGTGTGGAGGGGTCGAGGGGATCTGGAGAGTAGTGCCTTTGTACCGGGTTGACTGGGGCTGGTCCTCACGAATTCCCAGGGTTAGGTAAAGTGATGTTAGCTCCAAAAGGCCTCAGCCTCTCTACAGCCAAGACCGTACTGCATGGTTAAGTACGACACCCTACAAGAGACGACGCCGTTGATCCAGAACAGTACGGATCTAGACCGGAAAATCGATAAATATTCCTGATGGGGGGCACCAGTACCACGTTATCGCGTAAGGAAAATGATTCTGGACCAGTTTATCTTTGGAATAAACAGTCGGGAATCCGGTTGGATTTAATTAGCTGTAATACTGCGTACCTGAGATGCTGCCTTGCGGCTAGGAGTCAAGTCTACAGAGGCTAGGGGAAGAAACCCTTATAAAAAATCATGGTCCTCCAGGTTGGGGGGTTTTGCGTCGGGTTAACATCTCGGCCAAGTAAAAATAAAATTGTTATGTAACCAACAACAAAGCCTCGTAATGGACTGTCTTTTTTGGGAAACGAACCGAAATTGCAATAAGGATATGAAGAATGGATAATAGAAAAAAATCAAAAGTAAAACATCAGTTAATGGTAGCTACATGGAATGTGGGGACGATGAGAACAGTAGGAAAGATGCAGGAAACTGCTGGTAACTTGATAAGATAGGTTATCGGTTACCGTCTTTATTATTGTGCTACTTTAAGCCATTAAAGACATAGATAAGCGAGAAACAATACTAAATAAAACAAGCCAAATAAAAGCAGAAAGACGGGCCGACCTAGCATAAGATGATTGGATGATGTGCTGGAAGACCTCAGCAGAATGGATGTGAGGGTTTACAATGAGATGGCAATGGACAGGAAATTTTAGAGAGGATTGTTGTTGAGAAGCCAAAGAGGAAGAAGATGAAGATGAAGAAGAAGAAGAAGAAGAAGAAGAAGAAGAAGAAGAAGAAGAAGAAGAAGAAGAAGAAGAAGAAGAAGAAGAAGAAGAAGAAGAAGAAGAAGAAGAAGAAGAAGAAGAAGAAGAAGAAGAAGAAGTACGGATCTGAGAGCGTACGGACAAACAGCGTGTAGATTCGTAATGGCTCGTGGGTTTCGTTAATGAAAACATTGTTGTTTCGGTTCAACACGCACCACTTTACTCCTCTTGAAACCAAAAGTTTCGCCCATACGACAATTAGGCATCCTCAGTGGGTCAACTGAGACAGACCACTAAGTCCTGACCTAGCTCTATTTTTACAGTAAGAACGTCCACGATGTTACAAAAAAACCTATAATTTACAATGAAGTCTTTCCCGTCCAATAAGCCTCCTAAATTTTAATAAACTGTTTTATTAGAAATTGAAACATTATACAAAAAGAAAGCATATTATTTAAACATAATGAAATTTAACTATTTCCAAAACACGAATATTTTATTTTATTAAAACTATCCTGTCACCTTACTTAAAAACAGGTTTCCAAACTCTCTCGCCAACTTGCAGCTATCATCTCTGTTAAAATTATTTGTATTTTTATAAATTTATGTTGCCCCTCTTATCACCTGCAGAAAATTGCTGCGATTATTCGTTATGATCGTCATTTTGTGAAATAGAATGCGATGTTTACCTTCACAGCTACGCTTCGCCATTGCTGATTTCTTTGTGTTCCTTTCTTCGTGTACCTCATATCTTCGTGCACTCACATTAAAACCTGTCTACGCGTTTCGCTCAAGTACACATCACCACAATTGCATTGGACCTTAGAGACGCCAGTAGTAGACAGAGATGCCTTGTCTTCCGCCGGCGCGGTAACATTGGATTACCTTCCAAATCGGCATAAAAATAGTTTGAATATTACGTCTCTTCAAAATCAGTAGTCTCAGTAAGAGCGTCGAATTTCTACTTCAGTGTGAAGTGCGTGTGCCCGATCGAAACTTCAAGAGATTTATTACCGGTTTTTCGTAACTATTTTGTGCAGGTTCGCCTGATTTATGTCATTGTGCTCATTACTGCGAAGATCTTCCCTCAACACACCTTATTCCGTAATCTGGCTTTCCTCGTCCGATGCGTATAGGCCTACTGCTCTATTTATTAATGAGTTTAGGAATCACTGTTTCTGTGCCGGATGGTGATGTGACTAGGCATTTAGGTAACAATTTGAGTGTGTCGGTTTTCTGTGAACGGCGAACCCCAATGTCAGCATGCCCCGAAACCAGACGGAACTTTATTTGTCAAAGACATACTCCCAACCAGAGGCGTGGCGTGGGTACATAACACCTGTTGGCGGTTCTGATAGACCTAAAACGTAACCTAAAAATTAATTCGAAATTTTTCTAGACCAAGTGTTCTTTTTAGGGGGAAAATATTTTTTTAGAGTATTTTCTATAATTCGCTGACAGAAGAAGAGGCTCCCGGTTCAACGGGATCTGACTTCCATTATACTTACACAGAATAAATCAGAACACAAATAATCGAATTAAAAATAATGAAGACAAATAGAGAAACACTTAACTAAACGAACAACAACACAAATAGGTAGTGACTGCTGCACGTTGGATCAGAAACAAACATAGCTTCTAACTAAGCATTTTGCCGGTTTATACAGCGGCAACACATTGGGTTGACGAATGTGTCCCCCTCTCCGTATTTGTACAATGACAACTACTACGAGGTCAATGACCGTACCAGTAAAACGTTGCCGATGTCTGAGCCGGCAACAGAAGACGGTGCAGGCGCCCAGCAGTTCGAAAACAATGCTACGCTTTTCTTCAAGTTTCCGTACTAATATTGTTGGGATTTCACATTATTCAATAACTTAAGTATTTATTGTGTGATATAATTAATATTATTTTTTCTAATTTCCAGTACTGTCGCTGCCGAGAACAGCGGTTACATGGACGCCTCGCTACTGCCAACAGACAGACTGGGAGACAGACAGACAGATGCCAAATGGTTGGGTTAAGACAGAGAACCGCTTCACTCGTAAAAAAAAATTGTCTACCTGTTGGATACGGCTCACTTATGACTTGTTATACTTCCATTGTTATTGAGTCATCAGTTCGGGACGTTCACCAACTGATCGGAGAGAGAACAAGTTGTTCTACCAAAAATACTACTCAAGGCCACCGCTAAACCCATTTCCCGCTAACGCTTAAACTAAATCACCAGTCTTCTCTTTAGAATCGCACGTAATGGGAGTTTGCAACCCATCGTATACTAAAAACACTGACGTATCCACAAATGGTTTCATATACGTGTTGTCATCTCAACTTCTATGCACAGCGTGTCCTGTTGTTTTTGCAGTTTTCTGAAGCATGTTTAAATTACCGACTATAAAGGTTACTAGAAATAGATTTTCTAAACCAGCAACTGTTCGTTCACATATTCCAGTGATTATTTCTGTTTTTCATGCAACACAACGTATATAATCACGTAAAAGAAGACAGTCACATACACTTGTAGCTTTCATACTTTGATCCTTTGAGATTAATGAACAAACACATGGAAGTCCATTCCAAAATATTGTCCGCTATCTGACCTCAAACCTCTGCTCGAAGCCTGTGGAAAGTAAACAATTCAAATCACACGGCACTTGGAGAGTTTGAACCTAACACCAACCCTCAAAATGATCTTCGAAATAACAAGAGACTTAGGGGACGAAGTGGTAGTTCCCGAATCCTTTGCAAAAATGTTTAGAGATTGCTACGACTAGCAATCGTAACACACGCACGCGCCCCCCACACACACACATGCACACAAGACCCCGTAGAGGGGATAAAGATTAATATAACATAAAATAAAACAATAAGATTTACTGATAACATTGTCCTCCTTGCCGATAACAAAAACAAGAAAAAAATTTAGAAAAGTACTGAATAGCATGGTAAAATTATTTGTGAAATAATTCGCTTTAAAAATCGACACAACAAAAAACAAAAACAAATATTTTATGAAGTGGGAAATATTGTGTTACGTCGGCCTCCTTGATCGTCGTATGGTACGGTGGAAAACAAAGTACAAGACACCAATTAAGTCACTAATCACCAGGTTTAATTAACCTCAATTAACAGTTTGAAATCAACAAATTACTCAACAAGATTATACTCGTACAACAATTCAAGTTAATCTGTCCACGTAAATAATAATGTCAACTATAAAGAACTCCGCACTATAATCACCAACACACCTCTTGAGACGCACTATGTAAATCGCCCAACAATGACTTGAATAAATTGCCACTAAAACCTGAAACTAAGAGTCGCTGAACGGTTATCTTTATACCCCGCTGAGATTCCAGAATATTCAACAATGCGCGTCATTACTACTAGAAAACACTAGAGCGTAATTGCTTGCGGCCTTGAAGACAGTGCGCGCGCACCGGTGAAGTCTGGAACAGCCTCGGTCAGGGTGACGCGTCATAAGTATCACGTAATTTGTCTTTCATCTCAAATTAGCAGCAATGTGTCCGCGCGCGCTCGCTCGCACACGCGCACACACATTACAGCTTGACTCTGCTGGGATAGATGTGAAACATGTAGAATGTTCTGTAGTGGCGTTACTTCACTGGCAGTATCACAAGGGCTAGATGAAACAAAAAAGTATAATTAAATAAATAATTACCTCATTTTATCCACTAACTGATCTTCTTTTTCTTTTTTAATTACTACATGTTTCAGGGCTTATATCCCCATCTTCAGGTAAAAGCAAAATCTACCCTATTGTTAGGGTTTCGTTAAAAATTCACGAAGACAAAAACACATAACACACTTAAATAAATTAACATAGAACATTGAATCTGTATCGGAAGGCGCTACAAACGAACCAGTGCACTGGCCGAAGTCCAACTTTCAACTGATCCGTACACGCTATTCACGGTTTGTTTTCATAGCTGTGTCATATAGTTTATTTGATTTGAATGACAACTGTTCATTAAGTACCTGATTTTTATTTCTTCTTAAGGCCTTGTATATTTCAAATTCCTCTAGGGCATCCAGTAGTTGACCCTTTTTACCTATATGTAAAGGTTCCAAATTCTCTTTAAATCCAGTGTATGTATGATTTTCGTTTATTAGATGTTGTGCGTAATGCGATACATTAGTATTGGGGAACTTCTTAGGTAAATATTCTTTAAATCTCTCTGAAAATTTTCTCCCCGTCTGGCCTATATAGATTTTATCGCATTCATTACACCGGATCCTATAAACGCCGGAACAATCCTCTAGTAATGCTGTGGTATTAGGCTTAAGTATATTTGTTAATTTCTTCGTGGTCCTGAATGAGACAATAATCCCTAGCTTTTTTAATTCATTATGTAGTGTATTAGGTAGTATGTTCGTATATCTAGCAGAAACATATTGGGTTTTGTTTTTAACTTTGTCCGAACGTTTTAATTTATTAGCGTGTTTATATATTATTTTATCAATGATTTTACTATTGTAACCATTCACTATTGCTATATGTTTTATTATATTAATTTCATCGTTATAGTCTTCTATGTCCATCGGTATATTTGTCAATCTATGTGCCAGTGCGTTATAAAATAATGTAATTATTTATTTAATCATATACAGTGATCTGGAGACCATACAGTAACTATGTATAAAAAAGTATACATTTAAAGGACTTTTCCAGAACAAATATTTTGTTAATTAATTACCTCAACGTAATCCGTGTTGACACTTGGTATTTTCCCTTAACACGGCATGTTTCGGAACCAAGTTCCCGTCGTCGGACCCTGTCACGAGGATACGTAAATGAAATAAACTACATAAATTACTTAATGAATGCACATAATAAATAACATAGCCTACACGACATAACAAAACAGTACGCACTACTCGGCGTTACAACTTCTGCACGGATTACAACATTGAAGGGAAAGTTATTGTACGCCCTGGAGACCTTATCGCTTATTGTCAAATGCTGTATTAGGGATCGTCAGTGATGGAGTTCCATGGCTGGAGCATCGCCCTGTATGGACGTGAAACGCAGACTAGAGAGAAAGCTGACAGACAAGCAATACAAGTATGGAGATCAAGATGATGTAGGTGTATGGAAATAATGCAAGGAGACGTTTGCGGACAAGTACAAGCATAAGGAGGGTAAACGTGACACGTGTGGGACCAGAAAGAATCTCTCGAGTGAGCAGTTAGGGTGCAATAAACCTGACGCATCTGCCCACAGTCATTGAAGTAAGGAACAGTTCTGGTACTGAGCCGTTACAAACCAACAGATCACAATTCACGCTCAGTAGCACGTGCGGGACCAGAAAGAATTTCTCGAGTGAGCAGTTAGGGTGCAATAAACCTGACGCATCTGCCCACAGTCACTGAAGTAAGGAACAGTTCTGGTACTGACCCGTTACAAACCAACAGATCACAATTCACGCTCAGTAGCACGTGCGGGACCAGAAAGAATTTCTCGAGTGAGCAGTTAGGGTGCAATAAACCTGACGCATCTGCCCACAGTCACTGAAGTAAGGAACAGTTCTGGTACTGAGCCGTTACAAACCAACAGATCACAATTCACGCTCAGTAGCACGTGCGGGACCAGAAAGAATTTCTCGAGTGAGCAGTTAGGGTGCAATAAACCTGACGCATCTGCCCACAGTCACTGAAGTAAGGAACAGTTCTGGTACTGAGCCGTTACAAACCAACAGATCACAATTCACGCTCAGTAGCACGTGCGGGACCAGAAAGAATCTCTCGAGTGAGCAGTTAGGGTGCAATAAACCTGACGCATCTGCCCACAGTCATTGAAGTAAGGAACAGTTCTGGTACTGAGCCGTTACAAACCAACAGATCACAATTCACGCTCAGTAGCACGTGCGGGACCAGAAAGAATTTCTCGAGTGAGCAGTTAGGGTGCAATAAACCTGACACATCTGCCCACAGTCATTGAAGTAAGGAACAGTTCTGGTACTGAGCCGTTACAAACCAACAGATCACAATTCACGCTCAGTAGCACGTGCGGGACCAGAAGGAATCTCTCGAGTGAGCAGTTAGGGTGCAATAAACCTGACGCATCTGCCCACAGTCACTGAAGTAAGGAACAGTTCTAGTACTGAGCCGTTACAAACCAACAGATCACAATTCACGCTCAGTAGCACGTGCGGGACCAGAAGGAATCTCTCGAGTGAGCAGTTAGGGTGCAATAAACCTGACGCATCTGCCCACAGTCACTGAAGTAAGGAACAGCTCTAGTACTGAGCCGTTACAAACCAACAGATCACAATTCACGCTCAGTAGCACGTGCGGGACCAGAAGGAATCTCTCGAGTGAGCAGTTAGGGTGCAATAAACCTGACGCATCTGCCCACAGTCACTGAAGTAAGGAACAGTTCTAGTACTGAGCCGTTACAAACCAACAGATCACAATTCACGCTTAGTAGCACGTGCGGGACCAGAAGGAATCTCTCGAGTGAGCAGTTAGGGTGCAATAAACCTGACGCATCTGCCCACAGTCACTGAAGTAAGGAACAGTTCTAGTACTGAGCCGTTACAAACCAACAGATCACAATTCACGCTCAGTAGCACGTGCGGGACCAGAAGGAATCTCTCGAGTGAGCAGTTAGGGTGCAATAAACCTGACGCATCTGCCCACAGTCACTGAAGTAAGGAACAGTTCTAGTACTGAGCCGTTACAAACCAACAGATCACAATTCACGCTCAGTAGCACGTGCGGGACCAGAAGGAATCTCTCGAGTGAGCAGTTAGGGTGCAATAAACCTGACGCATCTGCCCACAGTCACTGAAGTAAGGAACAGCTCTAGTACTGAGCCGTTACAAACCAACAGATCACAATTCACGCTCAGTAGCACGTACGGGACCAGAAGGAATCTCTCGAGTGAGCAGTTAGGGTGCAATAAACCTGACGCATCTGCCCACAGTCACTGAAGTAAGGAACAGCTCTAGTACTGAGCCGTTACAAACCAACAGATCACAATTCACGCTCAGTAGCACGTGCGGGACCAGAAGGAATCTCTCGAGTGAGCAGTTAGGGTGCAATAAACCTGACGCATCTGCCCACAGTCACTGAAGTAAGGAACAGTTCTAGTACTGAGCCGTTACAAACCAACAGATCACAATTCACGCTCAGTAGCACGTGCGGGACCAGAAGGAATCTCTCGAGTGAGCAGTTAGGGTGCAATAAACCTGACGCATCTGCCCACAGTCACTGAAGTAAGGAACAGTTCTAGTACTGAGCCGTTACAAACCAACAGATCACAATTCACGCTCAGTAGCACTTGCGGGACCAGAAGGAATCTCTCGAGTGAGCAGTTAGGGTGCAATAAACCTGACGCATCTGCCCACAGTCACTGAAGTAAGGAACAGCTCTAGTACTGAGCCGTTACAAACCAACAGATCACAATTCACGCTCAGTAGCACGTGCGGGACCAGAAGGAATCTCTCGAGTGAGCAGTTAGGGTGCAATGAACCTGACGCATCTGCCCACAGTCACTGAAGTAAGGAACAGCTCTAGTACTGAGCCGTTACAAACCAACAGATCACAATTCACGCTCAGTAGCACGTGCGGGACCAGAAAGAATCTCTCGAGTGAGCAGTTAGGGTGCAATAAACCTGACGCATCTGCCCACAGTCACTGAAGTAAGGAACAGCTCTAGTACTGAGCCGTTACAAACCAACAGATCACAATTCACGCTCAGTAGCACGTGCGGGACCAGAAAGAATCTCTCGAGTGAGCAGTTAGGGTGCAATAAACCTGACGCATCTGCCCACAGTCATTGAAGTAAGGAACAGTTCTAGTACTGAGCCGTTACAAACCAACAGATCACAATTCACGCTCAGTAGCACGTGCGGGATTCACACACGCACAAACACACAACTCCTAACAAAAGTATAAACGTTAGCAGCACAAATATTGTGCTATTGCCCTACACAGTATACGTACACATAAATAATATACAGACGCGCGCTTCATCTGTTCAATATAGGCCTAAATGTAGACTATAGACGAACGGAATCTCCCATCTACACGAATCACACCGGGCGCGCGCGCACATACAAACACACACATCCATCAAAACTAAATGGCAACAGTACAAAAAATTGTTCTGTCGCCCTATGCAATTAAGGTTAAAAATATACACATTTTGAATTGTCTGTAAAAGTTGAAACTTTACTACAGTACAGCAGAAAAACATTAGACCTACTTAGTGAAAAATAAATTATTAAGAATAATTAGTGTGCTGATAATTAAGTGTAATAATTAGTGCAATAACTAGTGTTAAGAATAATTAAGCTCATACTGATAGTCTGAATTGTTTGTGCGCATCCAGGTGACGAACAAATTCCTCTGTCAGGTATTAATTTATAACTTATGTCAAAAAAAAACTGTAGTAAACCTACTCGAGACAAATACACCACCACAATACGGTGCAGAGTACCGTGACAAACTATCTAAGAATGCCAACCTAAATTATGAATGAATGTAACATAGCAATGTACAAAACTTCGAGAGTGCATCGCAAACCAGCCAACAGAAAAAATGGTCACCATTGAAATAAATGTTTTTCTCTTCATGTATATTACATGGTGTTGATGGGAAGGTAGTTAAAGGTAGACTTGGGAGAAATGGTGGGTACATTAGAGAGAGAGAGAGAGAGGGAGGAGGGGGGAGGGAGAGACAGAGAGAGAGAGAGAGAGAGAGAGAGAGGAGGTATGACTGAAGTTTACGCATTTGTAAACGACAAAAGTACGCGAGCGTCCACATGTAGTAGGCAATCTGAACAATGACTATTTCAGACACAACGACTCAGTATTACAGTATAAGGAACTAGTTCTTCCGTTTCCAAAATGACGAGTCTGAGGCAATACTTGCAGGCAGGAGAAGAGACTATAAAACTGTTCCCCAAGACTTCATGGGGTCACGTTTATTGCAGGCCTGTTGTTCGCGCAAGAAACTCTTTGGGACCCCACACGTATCACACCTTTTGCCGACCAAATAGGTCTGGGGCAGTGAACGGAAGAATTGGTAGAGAAAAAACGGAGATTGGAATACCTCCTGAGGCAGGACGTGGAAAGTTGTGAGTATTCGAAGAGATTGAAGGATCGTGTCAGGATAGCAGGAGCTGCAGCACAGCGTCAACTCATTCAGGCGACTGGTGACACAGTCAGAAGAAAAGAGAGACGATCGTAGGAGAAGTAAAACAATTAGCATAAACTACGATCAGATTTATAAACAGGCTGAAAGTGTTCCTATAAGCGAACGCCGGGGGAAGAATGAGAAGGTGATAACAAAGTAGACGAGTAGGCCTATAGATAACGTGTTTAGACTTAACTCGCTTAGCTTCAAACGTTCCGTTCATTCTAAGACAGGGTGGCCAGATTTGAAATTTGAAAAAACGGGACACTTCCTCCTCTCCCCTACACCCTCTTCATACGCCCCTTCCCCTCTTCGACCTTTTCAACTGCTGGAACACCAAATTTGAAAATAACAGTTTTCACTTGAAGTTGAAATAAACATTCACACCGTTTAATGAAGTAATTGATACAAAAAAGATTTAATGATTTTATTCTATTAAAAATTGATTATTTTTAATATTAAAAATATTAAGAAAAGAATAAACTGAAAATTCTTTTTCAGTTTATGGTTAAAGTAAAACCTTTCCGGCATTGCTATTGTTAGAAATACGGGCACAGTTCTCACTTTTCTCAGAAAACACAACCAATGAAACAGCGTCAACAAGCATGACGTTTACCCTTACGATTACCGTCGCTGGGCATTCCCTATCTGTTTTTACTGTTAAAATCGACGATGTAAAGAGGTCGATGCTGTGAAAATGCGAGATTCGATATGCAAAGAGCACGGAACACACCCCGCTTGATATAATAATGTAAAACGTACTAATTGCTTTTAAAATTTAGTTTTGAACAGATTATAAAAATTTTGAGGAGATGTTTAATTCTTCTTGAAAAAACGGGACATCTTCCGTTTCTTTCATTTTTTCCCGGGACAACGGGACAGAGACAAAAAAAGGGAATCCCGAGACGTGATAAAATAGTTAAAAGCGGTACGTCTGGTTACCCCAAGATAAATGATAACACAGAATCAGTCGTCCCTCTGACGATCGTGCCTCATCGTAACGTTTGGGGTCAAGAAAAACAAACTCGTGTTACATCAAAAAGCGGTTTTATTCTTAACTGAGAAAAAGTCGTCATTACGTTTTGTATTACTTCTGCACATACATGTTATGTGAGTTAGTATGTAGGCCTATGAGTAGACGTGTGCTCTACGCAAGTGCCAGTCTCCGCGAACATACGAAAAATTATTTAAAATATTTATTCTCGTCAGAAAATTACATTGCGTATAAACCCTTATGTCATCACGCAAATCCTAAAAGGTTTTTTTGCCTTAACAGTTCTCCCCAACGACAACGCGTCTACCAGAAAAAGGGTTGACATTGATTTGATTCCCGCAACATCCCCTTGAGGGGGTTAATATTTGGTTGTCAGGACTGTTGTAAGAGAGATCAAAGAGTGTGCGCGGGGTGTTGTGAATCGCAGTTGCGGGACCGTGGGGGGGTGAGAAGGGAGCAGTAGGACAGTTATTGTACTCCCTGGCCACAATGTCACACACTGCCACACTGCTCTGTAGTCTCCTGTTTCATCACCAAAACTCTCTCCCTCTCTCCCTCTCTCTCTCTCTCTCTCTCTCCCCCTCTCTCTCTCTCTCTCTTTCTCTCTCTCTTTCTCTCTTTCTCTTTCCCCTTTCTTCTCCTAAATATATACAATGTTTAAAGTTGAACTTAAACACGAAAAGTCTAGCTTGTGAATACCTAAATATGCTTTCCTAACGATTTATATATTAATTACGGAATTGATGACCTAACTGGGAAATGTTCAATTTGATGTTAATACGGGGAGTGTTCCATGAAGCCTCGATAAATGAATATTCTACAGCCATAGAAACGATCTGACTTTTTTGAGTTGTGGCTTCTGAAATGCTTATCCTGGGAATAAGAGTTTACAGGACGCCGACGATGATTTTGGTTACTGATTATTTCCTAAATTCTTTCCTTATTAATCACAATACCTACTGTATTACAAAACGTCTCATTAATATACGCATAAATGTGATGTTATCAACCATCATAGAACAAGACAGGTGTTTTCCTTCTCTTTCCTACACCCGGGTAAATAAAGTTCTGATTGTCATCTGCAGTACACCAAATGAAATCCAGAATCATTTCTTTACTTCTTCCTGTAATGATACTGGTGGACACTCCATCATCATCATCATCATCATCATCATCATCATCAGTAGCTCCACAGCCCACCGTGGGCCTCAGCTTCCCTCAGGGTGTTCCTTTAGACTTCCCTAGTCTTAGCCAATGTCCACCAGTGTTTCACTCCAAGTACTTTCAGATCCAGGATTCCATGAATCCATCCTAGTCTAGGTCTTCCACGTCCTCTCTTTCCTTCTGGTGTGTGTACTTCATTATCCTCTTAAGAACATCCTTCCCATTTATTCTCTGTACATGTCCTGCCCATCTCAGCCAATCTATCCTAATTGATGTCACAATATCAGGCGATCTATATAACTCATAGAGCTCTCTGTTGTACCTTATTCTCCACTCTTCGCCTTCCCTAATGGGTCCATAAATTTTCCTAAGTATTTTCCTTTCAAAAGATTCAAGTCGAAACAGGTTGCCTTGTGTCAGTACCATATTTCACTTCCGAACATCAGGACCGGTTTTACTAATGTTCTATATATAGTCTAGCTTTGGTTTCAAAGTGTAGAAGTTATGATTTAAAGTATTTCATCGGACCATAGTAGCATCTATTAGCATTCTGAATCCTATCACTTATCTCTTCATTTATATCATTGTTTTCATTTACCAAAGAACCCAAATACGAAAAACTTGAGACTCTTTCATAGTTAAAACTCATAATTTTTAAATGTGATGCTGATGGGTTACAATTTTTCTTTTTTTACTATCATAAATTTAGTTTTTTCCTCATTCATCGTTACCCCTATTCCCTCATCTGAATGGTATAACGCTGTGAATACCTACTTTACACCATTCTTTGACCTCCTCATAATATCTATATTGTCGGCATATGCCAACAGTTGAATAGATTTGAAGAATATTGTGCCCCTTGTTTGGATACCTGCATGTCTAACAACCTTTTCCAAGGCTATATTAAAGAGCAAACACGAAAGTGAGTCGCCTTGCCTAAGCCCATTGTAATTTGTAGAGGTTCTGACAAATCTGTTTGGATTTTGACCGGACACTGGCTTCCTTCCATTGCAGTCGTAAACAAGTTAGTAGTCTAAGCTTGACTGGAATTCCGAATTAATTCATCGCAGTAAATAACTTGGGTCTATTTATGCTATCGGTGAACACTTCACACTCAGCTTCCGTGTCCTACCATCCGGCAAACTATTCAGATGATCAATCCGTCTCTCTTTGTTTTCTGCAATACAATTACTAAAATGGATAAAGTTGAGTTGCTACTCTGAGTATTTACTCCTCGGTAGTTTGAGGAAATATACAAATCGGAGTGAATAAAAATATTGTCAAAGCGTTAAGTAAGTGCTCAGTACATCTGAGTACAATCCGGAAAATCTTGAATATTTTATCAGCGAGTTGTTACTTGTTTGCAAAATGTTGAGAATTTACTCATATCTTCCTCTTGAAACATGTCAGTCCCCCATCTATCCGGCTGCCTGTGTTCTGTTCGTGCACTGATCACTTCTTCATTCCTTTGTTTGCCTCGATACGGTACTCACCATTAAACTACGCTGTATTATAAAACTACTACTAATAATTATAAAACTTTTAATTTTGTGTGTGTGTTAATTTAAAAATGTCATCAGCGATAATGAAGTATTGGTGGATAAGCGAACGGATAAGGCCCTATTTGTCAAGCGAGGAAACTAAGCATTTATCAATTTCGCAGCTGCAGCGTATAGTGTTAGGCCTACTACAGCAGGTAGAAATAAAATCGACTGCTGAAAACGCAGTCGAGATAAAAAAATAAAAAATCCACCTGTCGTTGCCGCCCAAAAAAGTATGGGAAACATTTTTTGGAGTAAGTATATTCGGATGCAAGTGGAAAACTGTTTACACCAAGTCAGCTATCAAAACTATTGAACAACATGAAAACACGAATTAAGAAGAAAGTCAATGTACACAACAACGGAAACAGACCAGTAAAATTGCTCCAATGGGAAAAAGATTTTTTGGAATTAACTAGTACAGAGGAGAATCCGGTATTTTGTAAAATACCTGGAAGCGTTGCAGTCGGAGTAAATGAGTCGGTCACAAGTGAGGACGGTGGACCTCATAACCCAGACAGACCTGCGTCAACTTCACGGAGAATTAGGAAAAGTGCAAAAACTGTGGAGAGGTACAAAAGCGAGGAAACTAAGGCTGGAGCGTATAGTGTTACTACAGCAGCTAGAAATAAATAAAACGAGAATAGAAAGCGAAAAATGTGAAATGGAAAAATCAAAAAGAAAGTACAGGGAACAAACGTCGCAAACTGATGACGCGAGTCTATTTTCAGACGTGATTGGATATTACTCGAAAAAATGTTCAACTCCTTGCGTACGTCTTCATTGTATAGTAGCCTCTTCGTGTGCAGCCTTTAACAGATTACAATAATCTCATGTCCGATGGCTGAATCCTACTCAGACGTTCCTTCGCCGGAAACCCCCCCCCCACACACACAGAACACTGGCGCAGCTATTGCCTTTAGTCGAATCTCTATCCTTGTTTTCCTCCATAACGATGCTTGACTAGTTATCCCACATATTGACTGAAACTTGGCAAAATTATGATCAACATTATGACTTCTGTCATAAGTGATGTCACAGCCAAGATAGCGGAAATTTGTACCTTCTCTTATATACAATATAATCTTGGTTCATAAGGGTTATTTGACCATGAAAGCCATAGTATTTTTGTTCATCTTGTTATTTGAATTATCAGTCTCTGTAATTACAACTTTATCGTGTTTACTTGCTAAACTGCTACTTGTCATGTTCCGGAAAAAAGTTTTTCAGCGTTTCCACAATTTTCAAGTCCTAAACAACGCCCCAGTCCTTTAGGCCTTGAAAATGGTGGAAACACTGAAAAGCCTCGTCCGGAACATGGCAAGCAGCAGTTCAGCAAGTAAACACGATACAGTTGGAAACATAGTCTTTGTTTTCTGCACGAAGATTTTCATGCTGTAATTCGAACAGACTTGCTGTAAGTAAAGCATAGACCTATCTCTGGAGCTCACATTCATTGTTTTTTATGATTACTTAATCATTCGCAAACAGCATTGTATTTAAGTATGTTCTATTATTTATTCTTGTCCCTGGATTCACTCTGAATGTCAACTCTCTAACTATGCCATCAATGTAGATATCTCCCAACAATGGTAAATATCTCCCTAAGGGGTTTAGAATAACCCATCTCACGCATAATGTCCCACAGAATGGATCTGTTAACTTTACTAAACGCATGGCTGGTAACAGGATAAAATCCGGGCTACACTGAAAGTTATACAAAATATAAGGATAGGAAATGCAAACATACGGAGTGTGTTGAATGTGGACCCACTAGAAGAGAATGTGCATAATAGGCTTACTAGAACTAAAAATCTTCGCCAGATCCGCTATATCAAAGACCTTCTTCGCCTTTATCACCGTTGTGGCCTTTGTTCGTTTGAGAATTTAGCCAGACCGCTGGTCCTTAATCGAGTCGACGGGCCTGCTGTAAACTACTGGAAGAGGAACGAAGCTCCTGTCTGCCCTCTTTCTCCTTCTTCTTTACCACTACAGCCCAACATGAGCCCTGGACTCCAACACCAATCTTCTCCAACGTCTCTTATCTGTTGCTATCTCAACGTAACTCCTCACATCCATTCTCCTGAGACCTTCCAGCACATCTAGGTCGACTCCTCTTTCTGCATTTATACACACCTGTGCCCTTAGGATTTTCTGTGGCATACGCTGACATCCATCTGCTCTACGTTACCTAGCCATTGTATTCGTTAGCCTTTACGATGCTTCATTAGCTAATCTATCTCCTAGATATATTCATTCTTCGTTTGTCATCTTCTTTAACCGGAACATAAAAACGCCATATAACGTTTCTTTTAAAACTCTCTCTTTCTGCCTTCCCTTGTACAGGGCTAATGTAGCAAACGTCTGAGATACGTGTCCTATATCAATCGACAGAATTTTGATAATTTTTTTATTATTATCTAGCTAAATGGTCATCCTGTCATTGAATGTCAGCCCTGCTTAGCTGTAGATGCCATCTAGGGCACCAAAGTCCACGACTAGGCATATATAGGCACAACACTCCTTACGTTGAACGGGAAAAGAACAACAGCAAAATTATAATATTAGAATTTCTATACAAGCTTAAGAAAGCCTTGTTTATAAAAAATGTTATATAGCAATAAATTAGTGACTTTTGAGATTCCAATAAAGTTTTTTTTACACAAACAGGCCAGCCGTGGACCACGCGAATATCATTTCCTTTTCTTCTCCTTCCAGAAGGCTCTCATTCGCACACTATGTGCTGCCTTCCTTTCCACTGTCCACCCGTTTCTCGTCTTCTTCTCACCGCAGAGAACCGCAAGATTTGGAATTTTGTTTCTGTATCTACTTCTTATCCACACAGTCGTTCAAAGAGATAGCCATTTTTATCATTTCTTCCTTCAATTGTTTGGTGTATCCGCTCAGACTGGAAAGTTGCCAAATATAGTTGAAAATTTGTTTATTTAGTCTGGACCGACCATCCGAACCATATGTCCAAGAAATCTGCCTTTTCCTTCGGAGTGCCGTTTCAAGATCTTCCAGACCCCTGTACAGCTTTTCTTTGGATCTATGCCTATACCCATATTCGGTTTTCTTGGGGCCATAAATTTCCGAAGAATTCTTTGTTCAATTTCAAGAAAAGGTTCCAAATGTTGAAAGCACATTGTTTCCACTCCATACATGATCACCGGCCTGATCACACTGCTATAATGGCGGACTTTCGCACTTCTGGAAAGGGGTTTCTTTCCGTACAGTTCCCGGGTTAGAGTAAAGGCCTCTGCTACCGTGAGTTCCCTTATCTTAAAGGATTCCTTGTCTGAAGCGTTTCGGGATATGTTTTCCCCAAAACATTTAAAATTGTTAGTATATAAAGTTTGTTTTGTAAAATATATATATATGTTTTTAATGTACTAAAGTAACATAAATCTAAGAAATAACAAGATCAATTAACATCATTTTTTAAAGTCAAAAAATAATAAAACTCCCTTAAAGTCATTGTTGAAGTCACTGAGACATTGTTAAAGTCATCATCATCTTCTGAACGGTTTTAGGCTTTAGCGACCTGTTCCAGTCTACCTTTCCTTAGGTCTACCAAATTGTCTTCTGCCTCTAGGGTTGCAATCTTTCGCTATCTTCAGTATTCTACTTTCTTCCATTCTATCTATGTGTTAAATCCATTCTCTTCTGTATTCATTAATCCTCTCATTAACTGCAAAAAATATCTAAATCACTTCTTATCTCCACATTTCTTATATGATCTCGTCTGTTACACCTTTTAACTGATCTCAGAAATTTCATTTCTTCTGTTTGTATCTTTTGTTCATCTTTTTCCTTTATGACCCAAGTTTCAGAACGATACAGTAGTGTAGGCACTGCCATTGTTTTATAAAATTTATTGTTAAAGTCATAAAAGTAAATTTTTAAAAGAAATGTACAGTTAATCTCGTGTTATTCTAAAAATAATTTTTTTGACGTTCTTAAGTAAGACTACTCGCGAAAATAGAATTTTTTAATGAGCAAGTGATAAAAATTTAATAACGTCTAGAAAACAAACTGAAAACTAATCTGATTCAAAACGAAGCACGTTGATACATAATTCTTTTTGAACATAAAAAATGTTTAATTAAATTGGAAGTTTAATTAAATTTCAACATTGATCTTAACAAAGAAGAGATTACACGTAAGCTGTACATGTGCTTTGTTTTTCCCAACCGGTATTTAATTACTGCAGTACTTTTAATTTGCAGCCACTAGTAAAACAATAATGTCTCTTTTGGACAGCCATACAAATAGTACAGAAAACAGTGTGAATTTATTTCCTTATGTCTTTGGCCTATATTCATACGTTACGGAAGAGATTTACAAACTGTTTTATGTGGTGTACATTAACCTTCGCATCTGAAGCACGGACGATTAGAAACAGAGAAAAGAAGTGTCTGAAAAGCTTTAAAATGTGGTTGTGGCGAAAAATGGAAAAGACTGCCTCGAAAGGAAAGAAAATAACAAGTGAAGTAGCTCTTAGGAGAATAAACAAAAAGAGAAATAGACTTTTATAACAGCCACTAGGAAGAAAAAGTGTACTGGATTGGTCACATTTTGAATGTCTACACAGTTTACTAATTGAGGGAAAGATAGAATGTAGGAAAGGGGGAGGAAGAGGAAGATATGATGTGCCGGCAGATTTGATGATGTGGAGAAATTGTGAACAACTGAAGAGAGCGACATAGGATTAACAGTTCTCCTGACACCTTTCTTAGGACACATTCACAGTTATTAACGATGTTTATATACATTACATGTACACGTTGTGTGTGTGTGTGTGTGTGTGTGTGTGTGTGTGTGTAAATTATATTTCTGAAGATGACAGTAATATAAAAATTGTTGAAATATTATAAAAGTAATAAAAAAATGCTACTTTATAAAATATAAAATGTTACTCTGGAAGCATGCAAATGATAAATGTCTAGACAAATTGACTGAAATTATTCAAAACATTTGGACAACTGAGAAAATTCCTGACGACTGGACAACAGCATTGATTCGCCCAATCCGCAAGCAAGGTGATAAGACAGGGGCATCTCCCTTTTGCCAGTTTCCTATAAAATCTTAACCAAAATATTTTTGTTTAGAGCAGAGAAACAACTTGATTCACAAATAGATGAATACCAACGTGGTCTCCCATAAAGTAGGTCATGCACAGAGTAGATTCTTAATTTATAATCAATAATGACATATTCGAAAAGAAGTTCTAAAGATTTTGTAATTTCTTTTATTTACTTTAAGGAGGCATATGACTCAATTGATAGAGTCATTGTTCAAAATCCGTAATGCATTTGGCTTGGGTAATAAAGCGACTAACTTAATCAAACAAATGCTGACGAATGGGCATACCTACGCCGAAGTGAAATTCAGAGGTGAAATTTCTAGACAGTTTGAAATTAAGACAGGGGCCAGACAAGGCGATGGACTATCACCGTTGCTTTTTAACTGCGTTCTGGAAAAAGTAACAAGAGAATGGAGAAAATCATTGGAGGAAAATCATATTAGCCAGGGAATTAGACTAGGCTATAGCAGAGATAAACTCTTAATAGATTGCCTAGCGTTTGTAGATATCTAGCAATCCTGTCAGATTCAGTACACACAGCCATTAGACATGTGAAATTGCTGATACAACAAGCCGAAAGAGTGGGTTTGCAAATTTTGTTGAAAAAAAAACCAAGCTTATGACACACATTAAGACCAAGGAAATGATCCAAATCTATGGAACTGACAAATTCAAGTATCTTAGAGAAGTTATTAAACAAAACGCCTCAGAAAAATAAGCCATTAAAACACAAGTTAATAAGATGAAAGTTGATTATCATTTAACCAAGGATACATATAAAAATAAATCAATATCCATTAATGCCAAACTTAGGCGTTATTCAATAGTAATTCGCCCGGAAGCGCTTTATGCAGCTGAGTGTCTGACTTTGAAAAAGAAAACGATTATGGAAGAACTTGAAGTCACAGAAAGGAAAATATTAAGAAAAATATTGCCGTCAATAAAAGATGAAAAACAGTGCAGAAGACACCTTAATAATGAGCTGTACACACGTGTTGACAAAATCACAGACGCAATTAGAAAAATAAGAATTAGTTTCTACGGATATGTTCAACGAATGAATCCTGACAGACCAACAGGGAAGCTTTTTAACTATTTCAGACAGCTCAAAATGTCAAATACGTGATTCAAAAAAACAGGAAAAGACATAGAAGAACTCCAGATTACTCAAGAAGACATTGAAGAATGGTTACCGCTAAAAAAATTGAAAAATACCCAAGGTTTTCAGGAAAACCCCACGAAGAGGACAGGCGCCATCTGGACTGAAGAAAGGAGGGAGAAACATCGATCAAGAATGAAGGAGATATGGGAGAGGAGGAAGAGAGTGAAGAAGATGGGATAAACCAGTTGAGCCAAACGTAGTCCACAGTGGCTCATACGAAAAAAATGTAAAATATTATTTAATATTAATATATTGAAATATATAAAGAGCCACCGGCAACCCAGTAGGCCTATATAAAAACAACGAAATTTTAATTGGGCTCAGTATACGTTTGCATTATCCGCAGACTCGAACTAAGGTGGTTAGAGGTTAGAGAGATTGAAAACGAACTGAGAGTACGAATAATACGATGTTAGCGCGGAACCAGCACCACGTGAGCCTGTTGCGCCGGAGGAGTGACAGTCTATGTTTTGTCGTAAATACGTTTTCAATAACGCTGGTTTGCTGAGGCTTGACATACTGGTTTCATGTGAACCGTAACATTTTCATGTACATGTAAAGTGCCAGAAATGTTTTCCTGAATTGCTTACTTATCAGTAAAGGCACAAAAGATATCTTTAATGGACGACCTAATAACGTCGATCTGCTGCAACTACTAAAGCAGGAATGACCACACCGAGCTCGAAACACTAACTTTGAATACCACACGGGACTGATATCGTATCATGGACGTAACATAGGACAAGCGTATCTGTTCTGTCTAGCCGAGGGATGAGAAGAAGTAAACTGGATCCTGTAATGTGTCGAAAATAAAAGCGGACTGGAGCAAATACACATTCCATTAAACATTCAATAATTCATTAAGTAATTAAAGTCTGCTGTATGTTTGTTAGTGAATCAGTAAAACACTTTGTAATAAGTTTATCTGCTAGACCATTCTTAAATAAAATAGTATTTCAGAATTCATTTACTTATTATATTTAGTAAAGAAATTATTAAATTGGTTTCCCAAGGTAAGGTCGCGAGCCGCCATTTGGAAATCACTGCTATGAACAAACATCTAAAGGCAACATAGTTTTATCTGGGCACAAGATAGTGTTTTGTCAGTCACTAGGTTCTTCTTCTTCTTCTTCTCTTCAAGGATTAGATTATATAAACTTATTTGGGCACCCATCTCATCCTCGGACGACCAACGTCTCTTCTAGCAATGACTTTATAGTTCAGTGCTGCTTTCGGCAATCTATCCTCTGTCATCATTTACAGATGATCCCACCATTGTTTTCTGTAAATTGCAATAATTTCATTTATATCCTTTACTTCAAGTTCTGCTCTGATATACTCATTCCTTATTCTACCTTGCAATGTACCTTTAAAGTATTTCGAAGAAACTGCATTTCAGCACACCGAATCTTGACGCATTCTATTTTTGTCATGACCCACGCTTTACTCGCATATGTCAATGTGGGTATTGCAATTGTCTTGTAAAATTTGATCCTTGTGCTGTGTCTTGTTTTATTTCGAAGATTTCTATGAATCGTACCACAAATATTCATAAATTTATTTATCTTCTCTTTTGTATCATATTCAGATTCATAGCTTACTGCAGGAGAGCCCAGATATTTGAAACGGCTCACTTGTTCTAAAGCGCTGTTGTTTGTGTTCAAGAATAGGAATATAAATTAGAGCAGCCTGTCTCTATATTCACGTGTGTGCAGACGATCGGATTATTATTGCTTACGGACCGGTGTGCTATATTACTTACGGTGAGAAGGCTGACTGAGGGGTGTACAAAGCGGGATCTTAAAGTTAATCCTAATAAAACAGAAACCACTTGTGTAGGGCGGAAAGAGATTGACAACAAGTTGGATACTAGAATCAGCGGACAGTATCATGACTTTATTGGAGCCCAATTTGCCAAAACGAAACCTGTGATAAGGAAGGATAATAATTACTATAGATTTACTATTAGTAAATCTACAATAATACCTAAGGATAATAGCTACACTGTATTTGAACCAATCTGCAGTGGTTAGAGTAGATAAAGAGAAAACTGAAGAGATACAGATTCTGCGTGTAGTAAGACAAGGAAGTATACTATCTTTGCTTTTATTCAAAGCTTTTAATGTGGGATGTGGCTGTGGGAATCTCTCTGTACGGTGAAAGAATAAATAACGTACGTTATGCGGATGATACCGTCATATTTGCAGATAGCTTAGAGGGGCTGCAACAACTAATGAATAGAGTGACAGAAAGCATCCGTAGATATGGTCTAGACATCAATGTTAATAAAATGAAGCTAATGATTGTATCTAAGAATAAGTTTACAAACTGCACCCTTAATATAAACCAAAGGCCAGTTGAACGTGTAAGTAAATTTACATACCTTGGTACTATAGTCAATGAACAATGGGACCCCTCTCAAGAAATAAGGAGTAGAATTGAAAAGGGAAGAGAAATGTACACTAGAATGAGCAGTTTATTCAGAAGTCACGATTTAACAGTAAACACAAACATGAGACTTTTACGCTGCTATGTATTCTTGGTCCTCTTCTACGGTGTAGAATCTTGGACTTTGACTGAAGCCACAGTCCAAGCCACATTCGAAATTGGAATATTTCGAAATATGGCTTTACCGTAGAATACTGAGTACATGGACAGCACATATAACTAATGTTGAAGTTCTTAGAAAGATGAAGAAAGAAGGGTACGTTATTAACACAGTGAAGATAAGAAAGCTTCAGTATCTGAGACATCTTATGAGAAATGAACAGAGATTTTACTTATTGCAGTCCATACTACAGGCAAAAGTACTTGGAAAGAGAGGAGTTGGGCGACCGAGAATCTCATGGCTGAAAAATTTAAGGACCTGGTTTGGCATGAATACAACTGACTTTTTCCGTGCAACAGTACAGAAAGTTAAAATAGTGTGTATGATAACCAACATCCGAAACGGTTTAGGAACGATCATAAGAAGAAGAAAAATCTACATTACCACTCTGTCGAGGACGAAGGATCCCTCAGTACGTCTAACCACGTTTTGCAAAAACGTAGGCCTGTATTTAAACTTTTTTCCAAGGGGAATGGAAAGAATAGGCTATATGACAGTTAGGATACGTAGGATGTACGAATGACTAAGAAACTGTGAAGAAATGCACAGAGGAAAACCTGAAGCACAGGGAAGCAGAGGCAGGCCGATGAACAAGTGGAGGAGGAGGGAGGAGGAGGAGGAGAACCTTCGTATTACGAAAGTCCGTGTTGGCATAGAAACTAACGAATGGGCAAACATCGTAAAGGAGGGTATTAACCGCATTTTCTCGTGTATAATGCGCACTTTTTTCACAGATTTTCTTCCCAAAAATGGGGGTGCGCATTATAACTTACACGAATAATATAACTTACATGCTAAATTGTAGATCTGCAAAGGTATGGTCAGATTGTGCATGGGAGAGTTGGCAACTATTTCCTACAACGGCTTGTGGAAATAGGTAATAGACTAATAAAAAAGGAAAGGCCTACCTGTTACTTAGGCAATGAATGCTTTTCCATACGGCTGACAAATACCGTATTTTCTCGTGCATAATGCGCACTTTTTTCACAGATATTCTTCCAAAAAATGTGGATGCCCATTATACACGAATAATATATTTTACAGCTAAACATTAGATCTACACATGTATGGTCAGATTGTGCATGGGAGAGTTGGCAACATTGCTTAAAACTGGTAGGCATGAGTCCAGTTACAGTAAAATGAAATTTACTGGTAATTCGGTTCGTAGTTTTCACCCCTTCTCCATCAGTTATTTGTCCACGTCATAGACTATACGTGTTTGTATAATGATTTAAATATTTTATATATTATATATATATTTTATATATTAGATAAGAGGCTCTTAATATACGTGTTTGTCGTCGTTAGTCGTTCAATACCTGTATTTGCGTACGTTGTCAAGAAACATACTGTATAGTCATAATGAGTGATAGAACATCTTTATCACCCTATGCGTCTCAGTTTAAATTATCCGTAATAAAATTCAGAAAAGAAAATTGTAATCGCGCTGCATCGCGTGTACTTGATGTAGCGGAATTAAATGTTCGGGAATGGAAAACAAAATGCAAATGCAAATGCTATGTGCTAGTGAAAAACTAAAAATATAACAAACTAAATATAAACCATGACTTGAGCAAGTTTTAAGTTGTTTGAAATTTTATATGATTTTAATATTTCTGTTTTGTGTTTACAAATAAATAGGCATGGTAAGTAAGTACATTTTGTCTATTAGGCCTATTTGGTGTGAAACACTTTTTCTGCACAGTCTAGTATTCAAACAATATATATTTTTCTGCGTCCTAATAAATTTGTTCAACTATTTCTCGTTACAAATATGGACGCGCTTTATACACGAATTACATTTTTTCTGCGAAATGTTACGATAAAATGGAGGTGCTCATTATACACGCGAAAATACGGTAAGCATGGCTTTGTTTACTTGGGGAAAACTTCCTTGTTTGTTAAGTTTTTCATTTTGTTCGTATTCCGATTTCCACGTACATTGTTAAGATGCAATTTTAAAATATTCTTGACAATAATTTGACGACTTAGGTCTAGGTAGAATGAAGTCCGGAAAGTAACCGGAAGCACATGATTTTGGTTCTCCGAGTTCAACGAATTAAAACCAAGTTTTACGGTTGGGATTTTTTTCTAGTTAAAAGAAGGAATTATGTACGAGAGTCAGGTGAAAATTTCGCGGAGCGATATCTGTAGGTTAGCGGTAGAACTGAAATTTTTCGTGTAAGCATCTGTCAGTTCCTAAATCTGTCTTGTCAATGTCTTCATTGTTTATCAGCTGTTCGAAATTTACGTGTCACGCGTGCTTTGAAAAATGGACAGAATTGTTGGGAGTGTTGTATAAAAATTATATACATCGTGCAGTGTTGGGAGTGTTTTTTTGAAAATGTGTTTTGTTGTAGCGCCAAGTGAAATTCAGAACAAATGGTAAATGTGTCATGAAATGTTACGCCTTCAAAAACTACAATTTTTAAGTGACCGCTCGAGTATAAACGTATTGTGGGGCATTGAAGATGATGCTTCCCGCAGTTGACGCCAAAAAGTGCAACAACTGCAGATATCAATGAAAAAATATCATACACCATACGGAAGACCAGCGATGGTGAGTGCATTACATTCCTGAGATCATAGGCATCTCACGTGAGCGTGTGTATCATATTTTAACAAAAACTTTGTATGAAAAACCTTTGTGCGAGGTGGGTGCCGTATTTGGAATTGTTGCACTTTTGAGCGTCTACTGCGGGTATGGTCACGTTTAAAATCGAATATTCATTAACAAGCCATCGTTTCTGAAGGCGCAGCATCTAACGCACTTATCAGTTCAATCTGTATTTCCATTGCACTCTCTAGACGTTTCTTAACAAAGAATTCTTGACTTTGCCCACTGTTTTAAAACTCGTGTGACACGTCATTTTCGGACAGCTGGAAAGTAATTGATAAATGACAGGTGTTTATGCAAAATGTGAATCTTACAACACACGAAAAATTTTAATATAGATCTATAGATGTCCCTCCGTGAACTTTTCAGGTGATCCTCGTAGGGTACCTCTGTGACCCATTTCTTTTTACAGCTTCAACTGTGTCAACACACTGAAGAACACACACACACACACACACACACACACACACACACACACACACACACACACACACACACACACACACACACACACACACACACACACACACACACACACACACACACACGCCCCAACTGTGACAGCGACCAAATTATTTTACCGAATCATAGACAGGAATGTGTGAATGTCGTGAGTTTATTAACCCGATAGTGACTGCCAGTAGGTACGTAAAACATTAGGCCTACGTCCGAGTGACGTTTTAATTGGGTTTCTAATAGCCAATGACTACGTGTCATTTCAAAAATCTACACGTCGCCGGCTTCAAAGAATTCCTCTTGCACACAGTTACACTAATCTTTTCATATTTTTTATCTTCTTTTGCGCGCGCGCTCGCACACATACCACACAAGTGTAAAAAATTAAATTAACAACGCGCCGTCATCATGCGGCTACTATTTTATGTCGACACAAAAGAATTACCTGCACAGTCGTACACGCGCGCGCGCGCACGCTCACACATATACAGTTACTTTACACGTTTTACCCCAGATGTGTCAACCGTGTAACGTGAACACGACACGGCAGTTCCACGATTAACATCTCATCCCTCGTCGCCCACCTTATTATTATGACATTCAATATAAAAGTCTATAATTTTTCCATTTTTACGCTTATTGGTGGTGTTCACTGTCAATTGTGTGTAAAACGCTTCTCGCCAATTGTTCGCTCTGCTCTACTCTGCGGAAGCTGACACTTTCTTTGTCACAATGAACGCCTCGCGCTACTGCCACTTCCCTCATCCCTCCTTTACCACAACAATGCTCTGCTCTTTCTTGCGCGCCTTTCTTCTTTTCGTTTAGTTTTTTTTTCTCAGAAGAGACTTTGAACTGTCAATAAACTAACCACACAGTTTCTTATTTTTTCTGTCTGTAACTTATAAAATAGATAAATTTTAATACAGAAAGAGCGAGAGTAACAGCGAGGCAGAGAGAGAGAGAAATATACGAAATAAATAAATTATAATAGAAAGAGCGAGAGTGAGAGACAGACACACAGAGACAGATAGTCAGACAGACAGAGGCAGAAAAATAGACAGAGTGAGGGAAGGACGGAGAGGACGGCGAGGAAGGGGGGGAGAGAAAGAGAGAGAGAGAGAGAGAGACAAACAGACAGATGATGGATACACCAAACTCAGACTCATTTATGAACAAATTTTTTAAGTGTTTACACACAAACACACGTACAAGGATATCTCATTAACCAAGCGTCGTTCATCCGAGGGTTCGGTTAAACGAACCACTTGTAAGAACAACTGTATTTATTTTATGGTTTACACCAAGTTCCCCAATTTTTGACATGATGAATTATGAAACAAAAAATTATTTAAAAATCTAGTAGGCCTACTTAGGCCTACATTGTTATGTAATATCACTGGCACGATTATAGGTTAGGGTTCAATGCCAATTTTAATCTTTGAAGAAGAAGAAGAAGAAGAAGAAGAAGAAGAAGAAGAAGAAGAAGACTGTCAATTATGACTTCTGGATGCGCTCACGTGTTCAGTAAAAAGAGCCAGAAAAATACTTAACTAGATACTGAATCAGCAAGTAAAAGTAAGGAAGACATCTTGGGCTTTGGAAATGCCGCGTTTCACGTATATTCATGTCTACCGCATATGTCTACTTGTAAATATTTAAATATAAATTTTTTAAATTTAAAATATAAATGTAAGAAATATATATTTAAATTTAAATATAAATTTAAATAAATATAATTATTTAAATTTAAATATAAATTTAAATTTAAATAAATATAATTATTAAAATTATATAAATATTAAATAAACATAATATAAAAATAAATAAATATATAAATATAAATTAAAATTTTTCAAATTATAAATTATCTGATGATGATAATTTAACATAGACTATAAGCTTGAGTATATGAGTAAGGAGTAGACGAGGATCCGCGAGGAAAAATCATTTTTTTAGGGGTCGCCATTACCAAAATGGTTGAGAAACACTGGATGATTGCTGATCTGGACAGTAGAGGACTACTGTATGCTGTTCGAGACCAGATGAGCACTTAAGATTTGCGCATGTCGTTTTTCAATTAGGTTTCGTAAGTGAATAACGTATGAACTAAAGATCTACGTAGTACACCTCAAAAACCACTTTGTTGCTCCTTATAAATTATTTCCTATTTTCTTCATAAATTCTGGCACGATAGTTTCAATAAACGCAATTTATTTTGCTGAATCAGAGATGGGCTTTTGGAGACGTTCGGCAAGAGTATCCAGACGTGAGAAAATTAGAAATAAAGTTATTAAGAACAGAATGATCGTGAAAAATTCAATTGTTGATTTTATCCAGAGAAAAAAATTACAACGGTATGGGCACACGAAAAGAATGGCACAGGAAAGATTGCCAAGGAGAGTTATGGAATGGACCCCACCACGAAGAAGGAAAAGAGGAAGACCACCTGTCACCCGGATAGAAGAAATTCGGACTATATTGAGGGAAAGAGAAATTGAAGAAGGTCTTTGGATGGACGCGCAGCAGTGGAAGGTGAGAATTCAAGGTTCCGAAACATGTGTAAATATCGTACAGCCAGAATAATAATATTTACGGCTGCAGATAGGCCTACTGTATTACTCGGGCCGAAGTGTTGATCCATTTTAATAACAATAATGCGTAGAAGAGGATCGAATCGTTCCCTGATTGTTACAAATTTTCCTCAGTCTTAGCACAGCACTGTTTGTTTCACAACAGTCGAATGAGGCGTATACGCTTTCATTACACTGGCAAGTCGTGTAGAAAAAAAAAGATACCGAGTTATGCGGCATCATTCATTAGAAACATTCCGAAGATGCGATCGAGAAATAAAGAAGAGCAGAGAGTAGGGTACAGGTGAAGCGGCAGCTGTGTATGCGCGCGCGCATCATTAGCTACTGGTACGGTGTGTGTGAGTGCGCACAGAGATGAAAGCGTTTGATTATTATCGATCCGGTCAATACATTACTTGTCTCTGTCTCTCTCTCACTCTCTGAGAGAGAAGAGAAGAAGCAGCAGTTTCAATGTTTAAGTATACAAGCTTAAAACTAAAAGCCCAACTGGTAAGCCTATAATTACTGGGCTTTTAGAGCCGGCATAATAACAAGGCACGTTGAATTACTTTGATGTTTTAATGAATCCCCAAGCCTGCATCAAAACAAAATGGCGGCTATGACAACTCTGCGCCGTGTTATTGTTGTTATTGTTTTGTGTGTGTGTGTGTGTGTGTGTGTGTGTGTGTGTGTGTGTGTGTGTGTGTGTGTGTGTTACTGAATGAATATTCATGAAATAATAATTGTTATCCAAAGGCAGAGAGACGAAACCTCAACCGCTATTTTAAAATAATTCTTTCTTTCAGCACATTGTACAGTACGCCTATACATGTATTTATGCGTTATTAATGTGTATATTTCAAAATGTATGAGTTATTATTTATATCTTTTTTAATACTCTTTTGCAATTTAAATCGAATAAATTTAACAACAAAACTTCTAATTTGATTAATTGAAATTAAACAACGTTTTTATATATTACAGTGTTTTCCTGCCACTGAGCGGATGATTTTCTAGTAGCCTTCTAGGCCATTTCAATGAAAAATGTAATTTTTTTAAAATACCGGTGAAGATATGAAAAACCTTGGTGTTTTCGAGACTTAATCCTAAGGAGAATTTATGGAGCAGTGTGGGACGAGAGATGTGGATAATAAGAAAGCATCGTGAACTAAGAGACGTGTATGGAGAAGCGCAAAGGTTGAGATGGTTGGGTCACGTGGTGAGAATGAAAACTGATCGAGGCCCAAAAATGGCATTGGAAAGGAAGCCGGAGAGAGTAAGGAGGAGAGGACGTCCGGGTAGAAGATGTGGAAGGCGATTTGAGGGAGATGTAAGTGGCAGGTTGGAGGAGTAAGGCTCTGGACAGAGAAGAATCGAGGAGAATCGTTGAGCAGGCCAGGGTTCTACAGGGACCGTAGTGCTAGAAGAAGAAGAAGTAGTAGTAGTAGTGTCATCCACTCTCAATCGCCGGTCTTCCAAGCCGAGTGTGAACTTTTTTGTGATCTCTGCAGTTGTTGCACATTTTGAGCGTCCACTGCAGGGGTCGTCTTCGTATGGCCGTATGGTTTGTACCAACACGCTTAAACACAAGGTCCCACTTACCTTACATACCTTTGTTTTTGAATGCACAGAATTTCCTAAGTGATGAAGGCCCAAAAATGGCATTGAAAAGGCAGCTGGATGGAGTAAGGAGGAGAGGACGTCCGAGGAGGAGATGGTGTGAAGATGGGGAAGGGGATTTGAGGGCGATGAGAGTTGCAAGTTTGGAGGAGTAAGGATCTGAACAGAGAAGAAAGGGGGAGGATCGCTGAGGTTCTAAAGGGACCTTAGTGCCAGAAGAAGAAGAAGAAAATACCGGTACCTGTCGTAAAACAGAAAATGAGCAATGTTGTGTTCAGCACACTTGCTATTCTACAAGTCGTTGATATTATTTTTATTTTTATGTTCCATAAGAAAATGGAAGTATGGTGATGGCGAAGAAAATCGTGTTCTAGATAAGGGCTGATTCTGATTGTACTACTCTCAAAACATGAAGAAAAGTCAATTTCTGAAAAGTGTCTGTGTGTCTACGTGTAGAATTTTTTATGGCGAACGATAACTGCCGCAAATTCAAACAGAATATAATCATTTTTTACATACGTGCCTATGTTGTTCAGGACTCAAGGCCTGTTGATGTTGGTGAAGATCAGTTAAGGGGAAGGGGTAGTTTACCTGCAACGTTTTACGTTTTAACAAGAGTAAAGTACCCCAAGCTTTTTGTGTCGTTTCCTCTATTGTTTGTTGACGTTTCTTCGGTTTTAAAATACGCACACAACACAAGCTACTCTGTCGCAATTAAATCTGTCTACAAGCTCTTCCGTCTGTCACTCTCACGTAAGAATTTTTTATTTTTTATTAGTACATCGTTAATACTTACACAATTTGCGAGAATTTAATTTATTTCTTGATTTATGTTTTCACGATAATTAATGTTGTTAGTTTTTGTTATTCCGGTGTTTCAGCTTTTGTAATGAATCGCGTACGATACAAAAGGGGAAGAATCTCCTAGCTTTCGAAGTATGGATATGGGCCGGTCTTGGCTAAGCCCGTGTGCCCTATTTTAGCTGGGTTCTCAATTTGTTTCAACTTGCGTTGGGTGAGATTGCTTCTTTCTTTAATCTTTCGCGTCTAGTCTCTTTTGATTGAATCTTGTTCTTTTTCTGACCCCGATGCTATTGGAGTACTTGAGAGCTAGGCTGTCTTTCATTTTTCATTTTATTTCTTCTTCTTCTTCTTCTTCTTCTTCTTCTTCTTCTTCTTCTTCTTCTTCTTCTTCTTCTTCTTCTTCTTCTTCTTCTTCTTCTTCTTCTTCTTCTTCTTCTTCTTCTTCTTCTTCTTCTTCTCCTCCTCCTCCTTCTCCTTCTCCTTCTCCTTCTCCTTCTCCTTGTCCTTCTCCTTCTCCTTCTTCTTCTTCTTCTTCTTCTTCTTCTTCTTCTTCTTCTTCTTCTTCTTCTTCTTCTTCCTCCCCAACAAGGATTATGCCTTGAATCTGTTCCGGTTTCATAGGATTTATTCCCATCTTTTCTTTGGTCTCCCTACGCTTTTTCTTCCAGCTGTTTGTATCTACTTGCCGCGTTTGGTAGTCTTCGATCATCCATAGGTCCAGATGGTCCTTCCAATTTCTTCTATGCATCTGTATTTTCTCATTTAAGTTGTATATTTCCAAGTCTTCTCTAATTTCTTCATTTCCAAATCGATCTTGTTTAAAACAACCTTTGACAGATCTTAGAAATTTCATCTCCGCTGCTTGTATGCGGCTTTTATCTCTCTTTCTCATTATCCACGACTTCCATAAAGAAGCATAGGGTCAGCCGTTACCTTGTAAAACTTGAGCTGAGTATCTATCCGCGTCTTGTTTTTTTAGTATTCTTCTTATGGTGCCGCACGTCATTTGAAACTTATGTAGTTCATTGACTTTATTTCTTAATTTTCTTATTTCCTCCTTGTGGGCTACAGATAAATCTATTGTAGTAATCCCGTACAGACTGGTGGTTGAGAACAACACGACGTCCCAGTCAGTAGCGAGCACAGACTGTAGACGATCGTCAAACAAGGAAGACCCTACTCTCCTGTGGCAAAAACAGGAGTCCACAGTTGTTCCGAGGTAACGGGAACACCATCGTTGGGCTAAGTTGGATTGTAAGATGATTCAGATGAAGGTATGAGACGTTCGGACTCGGAAACTTGACGCTGAAAGGCGGGACAGGCAGATGAAGAAGAAGAAGAAGAAGAGCCTAATTAACCATTAGGCTGACTAGGCTGTAGCCTAGGACGCGGCACTTTAGGGGGCGCAAAATTTTAGCTAAAAAATAATAAAATTTTACAGCTAAATGTAAAATTGGTAATAAATTACAAGGATAAAAATTTGAGTTCATTTTGATCACAGGCGCCTATTTGCGAGGAATTATGGTAAAACTGTAAATAAATAATAGAAGTGCTTTCCAAACTGTTTTCTCCGGTTAAGAGTTATCGGCGGCCGGCGCTCATAGGACTATGCCGCCGCCCGACTTTCATGGAATTGCCGACCACGTTATCTATTGCATCCACCTCCACCCCTGAAGGCATGAAACATCTGAAGACACTGCTGCTGCCGCTTTAGATGGGAAAGATGGGAGACAATCTTTCATTGTTGAAAACTACTAAGTTGCCTTAGATTCGCTTCTGCTTAATTTGAACAGAAGAAAATCAATTTACAGTGATATACATTACAAGTTTGGGTTCTTATGGAAATTACCTGAACTTTCTGAACTAAATAATGACATGATAAGATAAAAAGCTAATCACCTTCTAGAAAATTATGCTGTTTACTTGGATCAGACATTTCCTGATGAGTGTGTGCATTTAGCTCAGTTTTTAAAAGACTATAGTCCTATCAACCCAGAACAAGAAGGAGAAGAAAAGAAGAAAAAGCGGTCTGAAGCGAAACCACTGTTGAATTGTTTGAAAACGCTTAACGTGGAATCAATGTTTCTTAATGTTGAGATTAGCTTTGCGCATTTTCCCGTCACTAACTGCAGTGGCGAAATATCTTTTTCAGCTTTGAAGAGGGTGAAGAATTATTTACGCTCAAATTTGCGCCAGAATAAACTGACCAGTTTATTCCAGTCCTCTTGTTCACTGAAAGTGACTTTCTGCAAGACTTGATTTCAGTGAGGTGATTAAAACGTTTGCTCAATCTAAAGTGAGAAAAAAGAATCTAGCTCGAACTTTACATGAGTCTTAACAAATCCACAAAATATTTAACTGATTGCCTTCTTTGTGTAAATGATGTTGAATAATTCTTAATAAAACTGTTATAATTCTGTAACTACTTAGTTATTTTTTCCCTTATAAAAGCCATGCAAACTACAAATGGTTGAAGGTGTAATTCTAAAACAATCTCTGAAAAATAGCCTCAGTTTTCAATTCTTGAGACTATTTCCAAAAACAGTAAGATATTTGAAATATTCCTAATTAATAAATACAGTATATTTGTAGGGTGTTTAAAGCTTCATTCAGCCCCTTGGAAATAAACGTAAGAGTAGCCTATGGGAGGTGAGGGTGGCGCTAAAATATAATTAGCCTAGGGCGCCAAGGTACCTTATCCGGCCCTGATATGATGAAGAAAATACTCAACTGTATGCATAGCAAAAATTAGATTCAATCACAACTTCTTCGATGAGTAAGAAAACAATATCAGAGATTTCCAGTATTATTCCTTTATAAGAAACTCATTGAGTTTCCTGCAGGTCTCCCATGTAATATCTTCAAATAAATACAACTGCAAGTAGGTTTATTAACACCTGACGCACGTTACAATATCATATTGTAATCGAACATTCAATTATAATACAAAAATATCGGTATAGAGGACCATACATGACTTCCATGTTCTAAGATTTATATTTAAAATAATTTTCGAAATGAAATATTTCCATAAAACTATTTCTTTCTTCAGCCTTAATCACAGTACTGTGGTCACTAACGTATACCACCTCACGTTAGCGCACTCGATTTTCACTGATGATGGCAGTCGATGGCACTGCCGAAACGTCTGGTGTTACAGAAAATATTGGACCACGGCCAAACAGTCCTGGAAGGAATTTTAACAAAAAACTACTATATACTAAATTATATAAAAAATTACTATATAAAGAAACTACTATATTCTATATAAAGAAACTACTATATACTATATAAAGAAACTACTATATACTATATAAAGAAACTACTATATAGGCCTACTATATAAAAAATTACTATATAAGGAAACTACTAATACTATATAAAAAATTACCCCCTCCCCCATCAACTACCCTTTCCATTTATAGATATTTCATATACGTTTCTACAGTGGATTATTATGACCTTCTTTTCAGAATACCTGCTTTATTTATCAAAATTAAGTACTTTACTCTTGTTAAAACATAAAACGTTGCAGGTAAACTACCTCTTCCCCTTAACAGATTTTCACCAAAATCAATAGGGCATGAGTCCTCTATAACTCAGGCACACGTGCAAAACATTATTTGATTTTGTTTGAATTTGGGGCAGTTATCATTCGCCACAGAAAAAATTCTACAAATAGACACACAGACACTTTCAGAAAATTACTTTCCTTCATGTTTTGAGGGTAATACAATCAGAATCAGCCCTTATCTTGAACACAATTTTTTTCGCGATCACCATACTTCAATTTTTTTACGGAACATGGAAGTAAAAATCTCTGAAGGTACAGAATAATTTCTGTGAAACGTGCGTCGTCAGGTGTAAATAAACCTACTTAAAGTTGTATTTACTTGAAGATATTACAGATTTACAATGCTACAAAATTAATAATAAATAAATATGTTATGTACAAATTAAAAATCGGTTTCAGTATTACCATCAAGTAGGCCTACTTGTATGGTTGTAACCTTCTGGTTATTCCAAAGGAATTAAGGAGATTAGCGTTGCACAAAATTACGTCGCAGCCGTACGTATCAGACTAATTAATTATCAGTTTTAAAAACGAAACGACGAGAAGCCGGAGACAGCGACGGCGGTGGAGCCAATAATCCTCCGCTACTGAGGTTTTACTAGAAATTTAATTAAACATCGCTCCGACAGAGCGCGCGCACAACAAATTCCATACAAACTTTTTACAACTTACTTGGTTCGTTTTCCGACTTAACGTTTAATCGTATTACTGACGAATGCAAACTAAATTAATGAACGCCTTTGTGGGCACGCAAGCGCTCGTCTGGCTTATAGGCTACATGTGAGCTTTGTATAACTGACAGACTGTAAAACTGTAACAACAAGTATACATTATTCAAGGTACGCCTAATACCCTGCTTTGTAGAAACGTAACACAATAATGTGGGACAACGGACGGAAATACGGTAGCCTACAATGTGAGCTGAACAGATCCCACCATACCGGCAGATTACGAGCAATATTAAAACATAAGTTGACTTAAACGCTCATGTAGTTCCCTACGAATCGAATACCGGAGCATTTATTCTTATAAGGAAATAGAAATGACTAAAGGTAAATATGAATAAAACAAAATACATGGGAATACGTCACCTTCATCAAGACTTGATATTGGAGAAAGAGATGGAGAAGATTTCATATAAGCTACAGAGAAATACAAGTATTTAGGGGTGAAAATTACGGCCAGTGGGAAGCAAGACAAAGAAATACAATCCAGAATTAATTTAGGAAAGATGGGTATGTCTACATTAAATGGAATCCTGTCGGATAAGCAAATTACAGCAGAAACTAAAACCAAAATATTTAAAACCATTGTTAGAAGTATCACGACTTACGGGTCAGAAGTTTGGACTACCAATAAACACACGAGAAGAAAATTAATGACAGCAGTGGTGGACTTTTGGAGACGTTCGGCAACAGTATCCAGACGTGAGAAAATTACAAATGAAGTCATTAAAGACAGAATGAATGTGAAAAATTCAATTTTATTCAAAAAAATAATTACAATGGTATGGACACGCGAAAAGAATGGTACAGGAAAGATCGCCAAGGTTATGGAATGGACCTCATGTTGAGGTATGGTTAAAAATAATTAATAATTTAAGTACAGGAGCAAACACACGCTTTATTGAAGAACAGTTTAGTAGCAAGTATACATACAACGAACACACGAAATACACATTACAAAAGCAGATTTAAAACTGAACTTAACTGGTCGAGTGCATCTCTGTTTATATAGAAAAAAGCTTCCAGATTTTTCCTTTTATTTAAAACTAGCAGAACATTACTTTTGTAGACTTCTCACAGTAAACAAGCATGTGTGTGGGCTGAGGCCCCGCCCAGGTAGCTAGACCTCCCACCGCACAATACAAACTTTCACTCTACAATAACAGGTATACTTACTTAAAATTGAATGTAGAGTTTTCTAGTAAATTCTCAACACCCTCCCTAAAACTCTACGTTCTCACAATCACATTAATTTAAAAAAATTCATTTTTACTCTTAAGTCCAAGTTTAGATCTTAAATAAACAAATTTTGGTTTTGGCAAAGCTTTCGTAAGTATATCAGCGACTTGTTCATCACTTTTAACATAATGGACATCAATTTCTCCATTTTGAAAACAATCACGTACATAATTATATTTCACATCAATATGTTTTGTCCTTTGATGGAATTCAGGATTACTTATAATTTTTAATGCACTCATATTACCTATATATAAATCATATTTATCAGTCTTACAATCGCATTCATTAAATAACTTCTTTAACCACATTATTTCAGTTGTTGCTAATGCTGCACTTACAAATTCTGACTCGGTTGTTGATAATGATACAGATTGTTGATTCTTACTTCGCGAAATAATTGCAGCATTTGCATACATACAAGCTACGCCAGAAGTTGATTTACGTGTAACTGTATCGCTAGCATAATCAGCATCACTATAAGCTTTAAAGTTGCCATCCTTACAATATAGTAATCCAAAATCAATCGTACCTTTTAGATAACGTAAAATTCGTTTAACAATTGACCAATGAGCTACACTTGGTTTGTCTAAAACTCTAGATACAACATTTACAGCAAAACTTATGTCCGGACGACTTACAATTTGCAAAAATATCAAATTGCCGACAGCTTCACGATAAGGTACATTACTTACAATAGTTTTTGATAAATATTCATCATGATTACAATCAATTGGCGTGGATACAATATTAGCTTCTGACATATTAAACTTTTCTAAGTTTTTGTTAATATAAGTACTTTGATGAATGAAAACAGACCCATCATTCAATCTACAAATTTCTATTCCAAGATAATTAGTAACTTCTTTAGTACTAGTAATTTTAAACTTTTCATTAATTTACATACGCGTGAGCTTCCATCATCAAAACCTTCAGGTTGTTTCATATATATATCTTCCTTTAAGTCACCGTATAAAAAAGCCGTTTTTATATCAAATTTACCGATATGTAAATTTTCACGAGCAGAAATACTAAGTATCAATCTTATTGTACCAAGCGAACAACCGGACTAAAAGTTTCTTTATAATCTATATCTTTCTGTTGCGAATAACCTTTAATAACCAACCGCGCTTTATAACGTTCTGTACCATCTGGATTGAGCTTCTTCACAAAAACCCAACGATTGTTAATCACCTTTTTATCTTTTGGCTTTTCCACTAATACCCATGTCTTATTTTCATACAAAGAGTTTATTTCGTCCTGCATTGCAGCTTGCCAACTATCTTTTTCTTTACTTGTAATTGCTTCGTTATAATTGGATGGTAACTTTTCAGCAATAAACGTGATCGGACATCCATAATATTCTGTAGGTTTTAATTTTGTTCTATCGCGCAATTGTCGTTCAGTTTGATTGTTATCGCTATTTGAAGATTGTAAAGGTTCTCTTTCTTCAAACTCATTTGATTCATTTTTAAGTAAAAGTTCATTATTTTTAGGAGTTATAATTTCATTTTCTTCAGTTTCTTTATTATTATTGTTCAAAGAATTCAAAATAATTGAATCAGCTAATACTCTTTCAGGTTTAAAAAGTACATCTCTACTTATAATGACATCTCGCACTTCCGGAACATATACACGATAACCTTGACAATCCTCATGATATCCGACCAGATAACCTCTCATCGATTTTTTATCAAGTTTCTTACGCTTTCCTTTTGATATATGTACATAACACATGGTTCCAAATATTTTAAATCTATCAACAGTAGCTGTTTTTCCATTCCATAACTCATAAGGAGTTTTATTATTTTGTTTTGTTGGGCCTGTTCTATTAATTACATGTACAGCAGTATTCATTGCTTCTGCCCATAAGAATAGAGGTAAGTTTGAATTTGAATATAACATTGATCGAGCAGCCTCTACAATGATTCGGTTATCGCGCTCTGCAATTGAATTTTGTTCGGGCGTATATGAAACATTAATCGAATATTTTATACCTTTACTATTTTAAAAAGAGATCACAGCTTTATTATCGTATTCTTTACCACCATCAAAATGAATTTCTTTAATATTTGTTGCAAATTGATTCTCAACCCCGATACAAAATGATTTTAGTTTTTCTATTACTTCAGATTTTTCTCGAATAAAATGAATTTCTCTATAACTTGAAAAATCGTCTTTAAAAGAAACAAAATATAACTTTCTACCGAGAGACTCTACTTCCATAGGACCACAAACGTCAGTATAAATTATTTCGCGAGTTTTAGTGGCACGATCGATCTTTTTGTGAAAAGGCAATCTATGACTTTTGCCATAAGCGCAACCTTCACAAAAGAAATTTTCATCCGTAAATTTTATATTTAGATTTTTCAAAAAATTCTTCACATGTTTTACATTTTGATGGCAAAGTCTTTCGTGCCATAATTGTAAAACATTACCGTTGGAAATGCTCGATCTACTCTTTTGTTCTACCACGTTACATTCTTTTGGAATTAAAGTTTGAATGTCTAATTTTAGCAAACTACCAGGCTCATATTCGGAACCAGTTACAAGAATTTCATTACCATGCTTTAAAGTACATCTCGTAGCATTATGTGTTATTTCATAATCTATACCCCTTTTACCCGCATATTTAACAGAAAACAGATTATACATTGAATCAGGAACATATAATACATTATAGATAGTACCTTCTACTCGTTCACTATTTTTATAAGTTTCAAAGTCAATATTACCTTTACCATATGCAGACATTGTCATACCGTTGCCCATTCTTACACTGACTGGTGTTGTATATTCTTCGAACGTTGAAAACCATTCTCGATGCTTCGACATATGATCCGTCGCACCCGAATCCACAATCCAGAGATCATCCCGATTGCCACAGCTGCCTTTGTCACCTATTAGTGCTATCCTCGATGTTGATTTCTTCTGTCCAGAAGACGAGTTACTTCTTTCTTGATTATTCGACCATCTTCGCTGTCCATTATTCTTATTCATGAAGCAATTGTTACTTTTATAACCTTTTCTTTTGCACGTATAACACCTGAAGCAGTCCCTTTTTAAATGATCTTGTCTTCCACAATTATAACACTGCTCTTGTTTCAAATTATTCTTCTCATATTTATAAGAGTCATTCTTCTGTTCTTTATGACCGATTTTCAGATTAGCTAGCAACGCTGTCGTCTCTTCGTGTACTTCCTTTTGCTCTTGTAATCTAAATTCTTCTGCCATCAAGCGCTCAGTCAAATTTTCGAGATTCTTCTTATCGTCAGATACCGAATCCCAAGCACTGTGAAAATGATTAAACTTTTGTGGCAAAGATGTTAAAACACGAGTCATCACCATAGTCTTTTCAATTTTTCCCCCGAGATTTTTCATTTTTCTAGCCAGCTGTTCTATTTTTGAAATATTATACGTAACACTTTCACTCTCTGTCCACTTAAACTCAAAAAATTGTTTTTGAATCATTGACAGATTTTCATCAGATTTTAGATCATATGCTGTATTCAATTTGTCCCACATCTCCTTGGCAGTAGAACAACCCATTATAAGTTTGAGAGGCTTTCTCTCCACTGTTGTAACAATTAACTTTCTGGCAATTTTGTCCGCCTTCTTGAACTTTTCCAACAACGCGTCACGATCTTCTGCACCTGCAGGTGGCTCGGCTAATCTTCCTTCGCAAACATCCAGCACATCATCATCCTCTTCCATCAATGTGCGTACTACGAAGCGCCATTGATGCCAATTATCTTTGTCTCGAAGTTTTTCAATTTTTATATTCGGTTCCATTTTTGCACAAATATTTTATACTTGCACTCCAATTACACACTGCACTCCGATTTTAAAATGCCACTGGGCCCATAACCTGTTGAGGTATGGTTAAAAATAATTAATAATTTAAGTACAGGAGCAAACACACGCTTTATTGAAGAACAGTTTAGTAGCAAGTATACATAAAACGGACACACGAAATACACATTACAAAAGCAGATTTAAAACTGAACTTAACTGGTCGAGTGCATCTCTGTTTATATAAAAAAAAGCTTCCAGATTTTTCCTTTTATTTAAAACTAGCAGAACATTACTTTTGTAGACTTCTCACAGTAAACAAGCATGTGTGTGGGCTGAGGCCCCGCCCAGGTAGCTAGACCTTCCACCGCACAATACAAACTTTCACTCTACAATAATAGGTATACTTATTTAAAATTGAATGTAGAGTTTTCTAGTAAATTCTCAACACCTCAACAGGTAGAAGGTAAATAGGAAGACCACCTATCACCTGGATAGAAGTAATTCAAACTATATGCTTATTGAGGGAACGAGAAATTGAAAAAGATCTTTGGATGGAGATGAGAATTCAGTCTCTTCTCTAATCTTTGGTTCCGGAAAATGTGTAAACATTGTACAGCCGGAATAATAATAATAAAATAGAAATGAACTCCACCACATGTATTGTTAAAGCAACACGTGATTAAATAATCAAGTAGTAATATTAAAAACGAACTAGGATACTAGTAATATTGGTGAACCGGTGGGTGCGGTGCCTGGCTGGTAATATACAGGTTTCGGATTCGTTCTCCCCCCCCCCCCAGAACCAGAAGCACCAGGGACAACGATAACATCCTGAGGTAGCCTATAGGCGACACAACCGACTGTCTGTTCCTAAGGTTTCATCGCCAGCGTCAACTGACTTATTAGTCCGTCGTCTACTCCTGCTGTTACAAACAGATGTTTTGGCCTCTTCTCTGGAGGCGATCTTCAGTGTGCAAACGACTAGTGAAGACCGTGTCACTTAGCGAATCGTTTGTACACTGAAATTGGTCTCCAGAGGAGAGGTCGAATAAAAATCGTATCACCTATTTCATATATTTTTCATATTTTATTATAATTTTTCCTAGTAGAAAACAGCTAATCAGAACAAACGGAAAGTAGAAACCAACTACGGAGATCAGTACATTATAGGCCTAAATTAAAAAATAACTAAAACAAAAATGCTGTATTCAAGTAACATAGGTCTATTTGTCGAAATGGTGTCATTTTCTGATTGATTTATTTTGTTTAAAACACACAAATAAAAATGAAAAAATTGTTTTACTCGTTTATCTTGTATTCCTCATTTATCAATAACAGTCATTTTCTTCATAAAAATTAAAATAATTTCATTGTCAGTAGTATTAAGGAGACAAAAATGGCTTTGGGGCCCTTTTGTCACTCACTTTGCATATATTCACGATCAATATTCTTTTAATATAATTTATCAATCCGCTATAAACAGAAATTCAAATGCAGTACGCTCAAATACGTTAACAGAACACGACTAAAATGATCAACCGCAACTCACTCGTGGCAAAAACAGATTGGGATAAAAATAAACGCCGTGTCTTCTCCAACAGTCTACGCAATACGTACGTTAGTTACGAGCAAGTGTCGTGTCAACAATGTGTGTAGAGCATCAGTATCGTATATGACCGATGGTTAAACGTGACCGAGAAAGGTCTCCAACTGGACCAATATTATCGTAGAATGTTTCTTTTTTCGATTCTTCAGATCTGTGGTCGTCCTCAGAAAATTACAATTTTTCAAAGACATAACAACCACAAGGTCCTTAAACCGTCCGTCGCTCTCAGTTCCGAGAACTACCACGACTTTTGGGGTAGAAACGTCAAGACAAGAAAATCAAAACGTTGTAGGAAATCCGGCACGAGGGTTTCGTGGCCTGGGGGCGTCGTCCGGTCGAGTCGGTTTCATACAAAAGAAAAACCAAGTTTAGACTAATCAACATTACTAACTTTAAAGTGGTTGAAAAAGGTATAATAACATCCTGAAATCAGTCCTATTAAAATAAACGGTAATAACACAATAAAAATACACGTTACTGAAACGCTGTTAGAAGATACTTAGTGACTGAACTGAATTTCCTATATTCCATATTTCAAACAAATAAGCAAATGCTGCGTGATAAACCTATTTTAGGGCTTATATTAAATTAAATATCTAATACTACATTAGTTCAATGAAAAAAATAATAATAAAACTGCCTAAAAAGTAGGAGATTAACAAAATTCGTGTAGGCCTACTTTTTCAATCCTCTTAAAAAATATTCATTTGGAATAAATAAAAATGACTTTTCGACGGAGAGAATAGCTAGGCTATAGGTCCTACAGGCAAATAACATAACATCTTTTATGGTCTATTTTAGTTTGCTGATCTCTTTAGTGAACAAACATAGTTTTATCTGGGCACATGATAGTGTTTTGTCAGTCACTAGGTTCTTCTTCTTCCTCCTCCTCTTCTTCTTTTTCTTCTATCTTCGATTCGCCTGTTCCGGTCCCAAACGAATAGGGTGTATCCACTTCCTACCCTTCGTTGCCCAACGGGCTTGTATTGCCAAACTTTCTTAGACAAATTGCCACAGGCTATGATATCCTATTCAGATGAGCAGTCCATCTCTCTTTGTTTTCTGCAATACGATTTTGGATATTAAAAATGTTCAACTCTTTGCGAATACCTTACATGTTTGTATGTTTTTCAACATTTTTCAGCAGACCGCAAGAATCTCACCTCCGATGCCTATATCTTACTTCGCCGGAAGCCAAGTTTCAGAAGCATACAACAACACTGGCACAGCCATTAACTTATAAAATTTTAGTCAAGCTTCTTTCGTTGTTTTTCTCGATTTTGCTTGACTAAAACTTAGAACACTTATGGTCAGCATCATAATCCAACGACGTAAGTTAAGTGACAACCAAGACAGCGGAAATGTGACACCTACTCTATCTATACATCACTAGGCCTATGTTTCATGCCAACAAAATTAGAAGCTAACTGCTAAAAGCTCAGTCCAGTCCGTTTTAATAAGATTTCCCTCCATATTTGCAACCCATTCGGCATAAGTGGCATATAGGTACCTATAATTTGTTCACCGAGTGTTTGCAGAAAATATTTCAAGCGAATGACATTGACGAGGGTCGGATTCTATTGTTATCGGTAACATTCCAACGCCCGTTTCACAGCAGTCCGCCAACTCATATTTCCTGTTCGTCACGTTCTGTAGGTACTGTGCGTAATCTACTGAGTTCAGTTCCTTCCTTGTTTTCACCGTTGAATAACGTGTCATTTGGGTCTGTTTTTACTGTTTAGTTATTATTAATAGCTTGGACTAAAACCGTACAATATGGAGACTCTTTCCCCAATAGCAAGGAACAAACGCGGCAAAGTTATACATAGTGCTAAGAGATTGTGTATAGTGAATAATTTTAAACATTTAAGTACAGAGAATCCTACCATAAAAAAGGACAAGGCCATGGAAAAAGTTGCTGAAATGACCGGTGTTAGCAAGCGGAGTGTTTATAGTGTTATTAATGTATATTTGAAAAACAAAACGTTAGGCTTGAGTTCACCAACAAATAAAAAATCTAGAGTAGCGGCAGTAGATAAATCGGACGAATTTACAAAATGTGCTATTAGGAGAAAAGTTCACGAATTTTTTTTTTTAAATGAACAACCGACAATAAATAAAATTTTGAGTGCAGTTAACAACGATAAAGACTTACCGGATTTCAAACGGTCTACGCTATATAAACTGTTAAAATCATTGAATTTTATATTTCATGAAAGAAGACGTAACATGATTATCTGTGACAGGGGTGATATAGTTGTATGGCGATGGAATTACCTACGCAAAATTAAACAGTTTCGTGAAGAAGGCCGTAAAATTTACTATCAAGACGAAACTTGGGTAAATGCAGGCCATGTCAAAAATAAGGTTTGGCAAGATAAAGCTATTAAGTCGCCGAAAGATGCGTTTTTGAAAGGTCTGTCGACAGGACTACGAAGTCCGAAGGGGAAAGGGAGCCGCCTGATAGTTGTGCATATGGGCTGTGAAGAGGGCTTTTTGAAAGATGGATTAATGGTGTTCCAATCAAAGTCTACTGCTGACTCTCACGAAGAAATGACCGGGAATGTATTTCAAGATTACTTTCGAGAACTCCTACCTTCCCTGGAAGATAACTCTGTTGTGGTGTTAGGTAACGCACCATATCATTCAGTAAAGTGTGAGAAAATTCCGAACATGTCGTGGAAAAAAAATGAAATAGCAAATTGGTTAAAACAAAAAGGTTTTAATGCTGATAGTAGTTATCTAAAGAAAGAACTTCTTTATATTGTAGAACAAGAAAAAGGAAATTACGACAAATATGTTATTGATGAGATGGCCAAGAAGGAAAACAAGACAGTATTGAGATTACCCCCCTTTCACTGTGAATTAAATCCCATCGAGTTGATCTGGGCTCAAGTGAAAAATCATGTTGCGGCTAACAACACAACATTTAAGCTTGCAGATGTAAAACGGCTGTTGGAAGAAGGGGTGGAAAAAGTAACTGAAGAAGACTGGAAGAAGTGTATAGAGCACGTAAAGAAAGAAGAGGCGAAACTGTGGGAATTGGACAACTTAATAGAAGAAATGGAGGAGAGTGGCCCTTTGATTATAAATGTTGGTAATGATGACAGTAGCAGTGACTCCGACTTAGCTATGGAATTGGAATAAACATAGTTTCCATTGTTGTAAATAGCCCAATGTACGTACATACTGTAGTAGATAGGCTGATGTAAATATTGTAGTAAATGGCATGTTAGTATTATCATAGCAAATAGGCTTATTTTATAATTAATTTCATTGTAGGTTTTAGTACTGTGATAGCAAATGGGGCTGCCTATGTTATAATTTTAGTCCGGGGTACTCCGTACCACAGGTTTATGTGATCTAGGCCTGTGGAAGCCTCTTTCCCCTAGTATAAAAAGAGTGACCTCCGACAAGGTGGAGGGGTTGACGTTTCCCTCGGAGGCTTATTAATACTAACGTCCACCGATCACAAAACATCAATTTATTAGATGCTCGGTAGCCCGTGCGCCCCCCGCACGTCCGCCTGTGAACCGGCCTCTACCATTCGCCAGTGTCGTAATAGGCCAACATTTTCTGCAAACACTCGTTGAACCATGTATAGTCATCAGAGTCACAGAACGTTATTTTTTGTTTTTTTATTTCGGAGGCGGTGAAAAAGGCGGTGGAGTCATGGAATTATCAAGTGCTTAAAGTGTTTTATAAAACTGAAACAACGGTAGCGTTGTCGATGGGGTTTATCTCTGATCTACCAATTCGTTTGTAAGAAACGCACTTATTTACATATTTAGGCCTACACAAATTACAAGAAACACAAACGATCCAGATGCCGCGATCTCAACACCCCAATAACAAAACGACAACAATAACAAACACCGTATTCTATTGTTAATAACAACAATCGCTGTCGCAATTTATTCAAATAAATCTGACAATCACGTTTCACCCTTAAACCGAAACCGAACAATAGCACAGAACTGACGGGTTTTGTGAAGGAAGGGTTGGTTGGCTGTATGTTGGGTAAAGTCTGCTGGGAGTGGCCTGTTGGGTATGTTTTAAACAATCTGTGTGCAAACCTTATACAGTCACGCCTAAATATCACACTGCCATATTGAATGTGTTTGTTCAACGCACGATTTACATATGAAAGGTGGGCACAGACCGGCCTTCGTCTTCGGTGTTGGAAGTTAACGGAGGCAGGTCACCCTGCAGTATTCTCTTCCTTACTGATAGACCCCAAACCTGGAGCGTTAAAACTGGCTTGCTACCTATCCTGTCGCACCACAGATATAGCAGGCTTCGTCGTGAGTTAGGTCGCGCCTGACGCTATCAACCGTCTTGTCTCATAGTAGCTCACTCCTACGATACGGCGTAAGCTCCTAATTCGGGTCTTTTTCGATAGAACCCCGTAAACTATTCATCAATGTTCATCTTTCTAACTGAAACTGACCACAGTATATAACAACTGACTACAGTATATAACAACTGACTACAGTATATAACAACTGACTACAGTATATAACAACTGACTACAGTATATAACAACTAGCACTCGGTGGGTTATTGCCTCTCTACCTTACACTAAGTAGTTCTCAGGAAAAACTAACGGACGAGAAAGTGATATTTTACATGATCCATAGCATGCAAATCCAAGTCGGCCGTGTAGGCCTATATCCACAGCAGTGGGTGTTTTGCGGTGGGCCTATCTGCCGTAAAGATACATAACGTTTTGTTTATGTTGTACCAGACAGAACCGCTGAAACCCTGCTTGACACAATTAGAGCCTCTATAAGGCCTGCCACACTCATTTCTGAATTGTGGGGAGCGTACGATTGAATATCAAACTTACCAGGAACGAATTTCCCCCATTTTACAATCACAATCAGAATTTTGTGGATCCTTTGGGGGGGGGGGGATACACGAAGAGGATCGAGTCCTTATTGGTGGCCGTTAAACGTCGCAACAAGCGTGAATGCGGAACTAGCCGGAATCAACTAATTGTAGTCTATTTTTAAATTAATCGTAACATGTGTATCAAAGTGTAGGTGGTAGTGTTGAACTAACTGTATTATGTGTATCAAAGCGTAGGTGGTAGTGTTGAACTGATTGTATCATGTGTATCAAAGTGCAGATGGTAGTGTTGAACTAACTGTACTATGTATATCAAAATGTAGGTGGTAGTGTTGAACTAATTGTATCATGTGTATCAAAGGTAGGTGGTAGTGTTGAACTAACTGTATTATGTGTATCATCAACAGACGTTTTGTATATTGGAGGTATTGGAGTCACTTAGAATAATTAATAGGCTAATATTCTGACTGTAGACAGTGTATAGAGTATAGATAGTACAATGAAAGATGAACAAATTGCCGAAGTTAACGAATGCGGTATTATATCGAAAAAGACCCCTAATTCGGCCACTGCATGACGTCACTGTCAGACGCGGGAAAAGCATCGTGTGTATAGGGTTACCAGACGTCCGGCTTTAGCTTTTTACAGTTTAGTCCGGCTAAAAATAAGCATGTCCGGCCTGTCCGGATTATGTTAGGCTTTTTGTCTGATAAATTTACGCCTAGCATTATGATAAAAGTATAGCACATTTTTATGCCTGAAAAATTTACTAGATTTGAAAAAATGTACGTAATAGATTTTTATTACTTCCGTGTTCCATAAATGAAAAAGAAAAAAAAATCGAAATATCTATAAATGAAAATGATAGTTGAAGAGGGAGGGGATAATTTTTTATATGTGTACTACGTTATCGCCAACAAAGAAGTAATTTGTTGTTAAAATTCCTTCCCGGGCTGTTTGGCTGTTGTCCAATGTTTTCTGCAAAACCAGACGTTTTGGCAATGCCATCGACTGCCATCATCAGTGAAAATCGAGTGCTCTAACGTGAGGTGGTATACGTTAGGGCCTTATTATACTGGGCCACTCGAGTAGCTCGCGCGCGCGACAGTATAGACGCCCGGGTAAGCCACCGCTGTGGCCTGGCCTAGCTTCCGCGGTGGCATGGGCAGGCTTCCGCGGTGGCCTGGTTTGCCTACTTCTTCACTCAGTATGTGAGATGTCGTCGTGAAGTGAAGAAGACGAACTTTGTCTGCTTCTCTTACTAAAAAGAAGGAAACGTAGACGAAACAAGGCAATTGGTGTGTGTCCATTACTACTAGGAAGACGCTCTAAAGGAGTCGTTTACACTCTTTATGACGACCTCAGGGAAGACGACAAGAAGTTTTTTGGATATTTGAGAATGTCGAAACATTCGTTTGACGCACTTTTAGAAAAAAGTTTGGCATTGTGAACGAGAGCTTGTAAGAGAATACAGAGTCAAGGTCGAGGGTGGGGATGCGACTGTGGCGCGCGTTAGTGGCCCAGTGTAACAAGCTCCACAAGAAACAACGGCCCGCTACCGATGCGACAGACGCGAGGTTGAGCCACCGGTAGCGAGGATGGGCGTCTGGAGTGGCTAACCCGCGCGTCTGTCGCACCCCTAGCTTCCGCGGTGGCCCAGTATAATAAGCTCCATATGGTTACGTGTATTGTTAAGAGTGGTTTGTCTGAGCGTCTGAAGCTGTCGCGCGCGAGAGCTACTCGAGTGGCCCAGTATAATAAGGCCATTAGTGGCCATAATACTCTGGTTAAGGCTGAAGAAAGAAGTAGTTTCGATGGAACTATTTCATTTCGAAAATGATTTTAAATATAAATCTTAGAACATGGAAGTCACGTATGGTTCTCCATACCGATATTTTCCTTTCATCTCAGTATGTTTAGGCCTTTTATGATTTTACTGTTAATCTCTGTATTATCATCAGAGAGCCACCGCGAACTGGTATCGCCGAATCAAAGAGGCAGCCCCGTAGATTACTAGTGAATAAAGAGCCTAGCAGTGCCAACACTAGCCATTGTTTAGATTTCTAAGAAAATGTTAACATCTTGTTTTAACATGATAATGATTTTAGGCTGGGGGGTCATTCCACAAAATGCGTGATGCAAAATGTGTAACGTCATCGAAAAATGTAACGCTGCAGGTGATGTTAACACTATACATTTTCCACACTTTCGATTCCCCACAGTCTAGAAATCTTCGGTCTCTGTCGTTTTTAACATTATAATGTTTGTTATATAGTAAATATATTTGTTATATACTAAATATTTGTTATATAGTTATATAGAAAACATGATAATGTTTTCCACAAAATGCGTGATGGAAAATGTGTAACGTCATTGAAAAATGTAACGCTCCAGGTGATGTTAGTAATAAATAAATTTGGTTACAGTGAAATAAGTCACAGAGAATCTGCAGTTTATGGACATTACACGTTTCAAAAGCCTAAAAACATTATCATGCTTCGATGTTTCGGTTTCGTCGAAATTCTTTTTCACTACATTTATCTCTACGTCGGTGTTGTATCTGTAAACTTCAGAAAAGTTTTACAAATAAAATAAACTGCTAAAATGTCCGGCTCAATTAACAGCTGAATTCGGGTTTTCTCATTTTTTATCTTGCAACCCTAGACGCGACTGAACGGGCCGAGTATTCTGCACATATTACTGCAGTACACATTGAACCTTTATATTCAAATATGAACCAATGTAGGCCTATTCTACTAAAAAAAAGTATTAACTCTTTTCGTTAAAATAAAACAATTTGTTTACACGCGCACACATATATACACAATATTGTAGTATGCACGAGATAAATATTGAATAAATTATTCTGCAAATGGCTAAAAGGGCACAAGAGTATTGAGATTTACGACAGTCCAAAAAAATACTTGTTAATATTAGAAGGCCTGCGTTCTATAAGTTGTAACACTCGATCACTGTTTTGTAAGAAATACATTATCAGATAACGATAGATTATTAGATATAGTATTATACATTATACATTCATCATTAGAAACAATGAAATTAATTAAATATTAATATTGACATAGGCTAACCTAATATGTTGACAACTTTTCTGATTTTGTCAAATTATTAAAGATATCGTAGGAGATAGATGAGCTATTGAATCACGAAGACATTGTAAGATTCATAAAGGCTCAATGAGTACAATGGTTAGGTCACCTAGAGCGGATGGATGATCAGCGTATGCCAAAGAAAATTCTGAGGGCGCAAGTCTATAAAATCAGAAAGAGGCGCCGCCTAGGATAAGATGGTTGTATGATGTGTTAGAAGATCCCAGAAGAATGAAGATCTCAATAAGGGTTTACACTAGGATGGCAATGGATAGAAGACTTTAGAGAAGATTGGCAGTAGTTGCGCTGTAGTTGTAGTTATAGTTGGGTTGTAGTGCTGAATAAGAAGAATTATAAATAGGCCTATCATATTTCCAAAAAATTCCTATAACGTGATGTCCTGCATAGACTTTTACATTTTTTTTTAATTTTAACTCCCAATTTTTGTCCGTGATGGCCAAAATGTTAATAAATTTTCGAAGTAAAGTCTATTTTAAACATTGTATTTGCCCCAAAAGCGTAGGTAATTAACCTGTTTTATAGTAAAGTCTATGTTCGGATTTGGTAAAAAATTCCCTTTAGTCTCATACCCGGCAGGGAGTTTTCTACAGTTTTTCAAAATTTTGATCCTTTTTTCGGCTCTTGTGTCCGAAATTTTAAAATTTCCAAAACGGAACATTTTATTCAGATTCTGCTTTAATTTCTCTTTAATTAGTCACCATATACGAATTCTTCCATTTTTTCGAAAATTACAACCCCTCACATTTTTATTTCCACCCCTATTTTGGATTAGCCTAAAAAACAATCGGCCTACGCGCTATGGGACAAAACTGTGAACAAACATGTTAAACTTTACAAATATTGGTTAACGCATTCAAACGAATCGCCAGAGAACTCGCTTCGTTCATTTAGACAGGGAAAAGATTTAAATTAATATGCTTAGCGGTTTCAAATAGTTAGGTTTACTGTTTAATCTTTTCAGATTTTATTATTAACATAACAGCCCTACATTGATTCGTTAATAGTAGAGAAATGTGAAGATTTTTATTTGTATTCAACGGAACACGCTTCAAAGGGTTTGCATCTAAGGTCCAAAGTAATCCACACAGAATCAGATTATAAACAGAGAAATGTGGCGCGACACCTAAACACTAGGCTACCGTTCAACCGATCAACACTGAAGGTTCAACGAATTGTGCAAGGATTCTTTAACTTGTTGTTCTTTAAGAATGATGATATCCTATTAGTTGTATTCTGTCCGATGTCAATGATTCTGACCGTTGTCGCCATCTGTATGTAGATCCGTGGGATAAGCTGTCGCCTCTCTTAAAATTTTGTCTAATGTCATGATTCTCTTCCAAGCTCAAAGGGGAATTGTAGGTCTATGCCTACAGTATATCTTGGGGTTACTGGTAAATCTACCCAAGTCCACTCATGTGAATTTACAGAAGATTGAAATTAAATGTTGTCAAGTGCAATGATAAATCATAAAACTGATTTTAAAGGTTATTTTTTATTATTATATTATTAATAGAATGTTTTATTGGGTTACTGTAAAAATTATGCTAAATAGTTGAGGACTGCTTTCGTATAGCTGTTAAAAAGTAAAAAGAAAAAGAGAAGTGCATACAAAATATCGTTTTTGAAACATCGTGAAAACTTAGACTTGGGTAGTCTTACCTCTAACCCCTCGACATGTATCCTGTGGATGGTGGCTAGCACCATCAAATCCCATACTGAGGCGAATAATTAATTACGCTTAACAAGCCGAGACGATTATAAAATAATAACAGAGACATGGAAGGGCGCTGTGATTTGTCGCACAGCTATAGGTATATCTCTGGAGAAGCAACCTGTTTTACTACCTGACGTTCAAATCCACATTTATTTTTCACCTGAATATGGAATTATAAGACGATTCCTTAATCATGAGGTGTTGTGTTTTTCTTTAGGTTAATAAATATGAAACCCTTGCTCTTGTGAGCAGTTTGTTCACCTGTGAGCGTATGCTCAACGTTTTCATTCTACAGTTTATCTCATCCTTGCAAAGAGTGCCAAAGTTTGATCCTTGATTTGACTATGCAAGGTTCTGCAAATCTTTTTATTTTTAAATTTGAAGTTCCCAAAGTTTAGTAGCTTAGTAAATAAAATAATCGTCGTTATCGAATTCCTAACGGTGCCAGTCTGAAGGCAAAAAGGTTCATTTGAAATTCGATAATAATGTAAAAAGTTGTAACAATTTCGGGTGTATTGTAAGCCACCTTCTTATAGTCTTTGTTGCATAAGAACTTGTAGCTTAGTATACCAATGTGTTTCTATTCACCGATAAGATCAGTTGCAAAATCAGTTAACCGAATCCTACGTACCCCACCTGACATTCCTGAAATATCTCCTTTTATTACCGTATAAATATTGAAACATCTGGAGTTTTGAAATGCATTATCGCTATAGCCTAATTGTAAGACGTCTCAAATCCAAGCAGCCTATAATTGCACATTAAAGTATGTCAACTTGTTCAAGTACTGCAGACTTAATTATCATTTTGCCTTTATTATTGTAGCCTTAATTTAAATCATAATCCTTTATCATTTTGTCATTATCATTCCAGCCATAATTAAAATCATAATTTTAATTATGATTTATGCAATATTTATTTGACAAATAGGCTACAATATGATATGTGCAGTATTAGACTATAATTCAATTACATACAATATTAATATAATGTAATTACAAAAAAAGTTTCTTCTATGATCATGGAGAGTATACCCTGCCACGTGCCTGAAAAATCTCATTTCAGCCGCTTGGACGCGACTGGCCTGGCCATTCGTTAAAGTCCAATTCTCAGACCCATAAGAAAGTGTGGGAAGAGCCATCACCTTGTAGAATTTTAGGCGTGTTTCTTTACTTGCTGACTTAAGGGTTCACCTGATGGTCCCGCACATAGGAGAGGTGTGGGACGTCCGAGGAAGCGTTATTAGTGACCAGCTGTAATATTTGCCTATTTGAGACCGTAACAAACCATTCTACCATTCTTGATTTAAACCTTGAGGATGATGAGGATGATGACAAGAAAATTAAAAAGATTATTGTTTTGATTAAGTTGATTGTGTAATCACCAAATCTTGTTTGGTGCTGCTCTCTGGTGGCGGACCTGAAGTTAACGCTAATATAACGTGATAAACTGTGATGAAAGAAATGGCCGTAGTGCTGCGCTCTGGTGGGGGCTCTGTAGTAAACGCTAAACATTTTGCCGTCATGTGTGATCAAACACCAAAAAGATTATTTAAAGAATAAAATTATTATTGTTTAAATATTTACTTTATTTTCGCAATAGTGTTTAACCATTTAGAATATGCTCACATTCTTTAAAATGAACAATTTTCTTAAAGCACACACGATTGTGGCAGTTGGGAAATTTTGGGTAGGGAAAAGAGGTTTGATTAAGCAACACTGCTTTTTTGTTTCAGCTATTCGAGACGCGTTGAATCAATTTAATGTCATAGGAGCGCGAGGTGTTAGGGGTGAGTCGGGCACCATAGTTATGTACCTGAAGTTCTCACTTCAAAATATTGCAGTGGCGTATCTAGAATTTGGTTTTGGGGGAGGGATCCGGCGTCGGGTCGGCTTCATAGAAAAAAGAAAAAACAAATTGAGACTATTCAACATTAGTATCTTTAAAATGGGTGAAAAACGCGTGATAACATCTTGAAATCAGTTCCATTAAAGTAAACGGTAATAACACAATAAAAATTCGCGTTCTTGAAACATTGTTAAGAGATACGTGTTGATTGAATTGATTTTCCTGTATTTCATATTTAAAACGTTGCCTAATGCTGTGTAATAAACCTGTTTGTATATTTAAAAAAGAGCTACTACTATATTAGCATAACAGCTGAAAAATAAATAGTCTAAAAATTAAGAGATTAACAAAATTCGACAACTTTTTCGATCCTCTGGTTCCCGTTCGTCCCCTCCCGTAAATACGCCCCTGAAATATTGAAGAGAACAGTATCCCACTGTAGAAATATCGGTATGGAGAACCATACAAAACATGACTTCCATGTTCTAAGATTTATATTTAAAATAATGTTCGAAATGAAATATTTCCATAAAAACTACTTCTTTCTACTTATTGCTTCAACCTTAACCACAGTACTGTGGTCACTAACGTATACCACCTCACGTTATCGCACTCGATTTTCACTGATGATGGCAGTCGATGGCACTGCCGAAACGTCTGGTTTTGCAGAAAACATTGGACTACGGCCAAACAGCCCGGGAGGAATTTTAACTACAAACTACTTCTTTGTTGCCGATAACCCAGTACACATGTAAAAAATTATCCCCTCCCCCTTCAACTATAATTTTCATTTATAGAAAATTACCCCCACCCCGTTCAACTAGCCTCTTCTTTATAGATATTTCATCTACGTTTCTACAGTGGGTTATTATAATCTTATCAGGATACATTATTGATCAAAATTAAGTACTTTACTCTTGTTAAAACATAAAACGTTGCCAGTAAACTACCGTTTTTCCGTAACCGATCTTCACCAAAATCAATAGGCCTTGAGTACTCTACAATTCAGGGACGTATGCAAAAAATTATTTGATTCTGTTTGAATTTGCGGCTGTTATCGTTTGCCGTAAAAAATTCTACACACAGACAGACAGACAGACACACACACACAGACACTTTTCGAAAAGTGACTTTTCTTCATGTTTTGAGGGTAGTACAATCAGAATCAGCTGTTATATCGAACACGATTTTTTTCGCCATCACCATACCCGCCATTTCCTTATGGAACATGGAAGTAAAGAATAGTCTAAAAATTAAGAGATTAACAAAATTCGTCAACTTTTTCGATCACCTGAGTCCCGTTCATCCCCTCCCGTAAATACGCCCCTGAAATATTGAAGGGAACAGTATATCCCACTGTAGAAAAATGAGTAGGCTATGTTAATTCTGAATTCGCGTGTGACTTTACGGAGACATATAGGCCTATCTTCATTTTACAACACACCTTGTTGTAAGTGCTATTGTTAGTTTTAAGATGCTTCATATGTCGCTTCGCGAACCTTTCAACCGACCCTCATACTATTCTCCAAATGGCCTAAAAAAACTTTCTTCCGGTTACAGTATTGCATTTGGCAGTGTACTGTACGTGTCCTACAACAGTGTAATGCGGCCTTTCTACTGGCGGAGACCAACGGCCTCGCGCACGTGCACGTGTGTATGCGTTCCTTAGTTTAGCCGTTATAATAACAAACTCGTTTACATTGTTCTAAATATCGGCACACGCCGAAAGGTGAAAACACATATACAGACACACCGACCGATTGTATACACACGATTGTGATTGTGATATGTGTGTGTCTCTGTGTGATTGTTGTGAGTGGAAGTGTCTTTCCATTTTAGACATCGTGTCACTCTCTATATGGAATGTGAGAGTGCAGGCCTAAGTATAAGGAAAACCCTTTGTATACCTACAGCTTAAATGTGATTGCTAAGAGAGAGGGAGGGAAACAGTGGTGTGTGTGTGTGTGTCTAATTAGATGCATCATTCATTAGCCAGCTGCATCTTTGTGTTCTACTGGCGTTACAACACAATAAAAAGAGTATTAATCAACTGTAGTTTATCACCTCCAACGGAGCCGCGACCCGTCTTGTCGTAGTAATTCTGATATCGACATAGCCTTGTTTTCGCTGTGTGCAGAAGTATGTCAAAACTAATGTTCGCCGCAGGAGAATCCCCGCACCTACCAAACCACAGTGGATTCTTGGGCATTTCGGTTTTAGCCTCTTCAATGATTTTCTCCATTCATACCTCTCATTATATAGTCATCTCCACTTTCTTATCCCCATATTCCTCAGATCCTCCTCAGCACCCTCGGTCCATCTGTCCCTTGGACTTCCTCTTGATCTCCTACCTGTTGGTCTTCATTCTAGAATTTTTCTGGGAAGTGTTGTTCTATCCTCATTGTGTGTCCCGGCCTTCTACTCTTTATAAACCTCACTACATCAGCCCCGTGTATTATATTATTTATTTAATGATTCGTTCGTATTCTCCATATGTCGTCGTTATATGCAATATTTAGTACTGGTCGAGAAAGTTTTCTGAGTTTATTCGTTCGAAAATTCTTAAATACTGTTCGTTTTTTTAATGTTAATGCCCAGGTTAGGAGGCGTAAATGAATGTGATAATTTAGGAATTCAGTGAAGAGAAGTCCCAAGATAAGGACCAACTTTGTCCTTTGCCAACGTGAATAGAACACCCCTACGCTGAGGCAAATGTTAAACATGTGCAGCAACAGTTGCGGGTGAGTCCGCACCACAGCCTTCAGCATGTCTCAGGTATGCATGACTTCCTTATCGGCAAAGGCAAAGGGGATGTCAGTTCCCCAGCATTCTAAAGGCCGTTGTACACGTTGGACACTGCTGAGAAATTCTATAAACATTTGATAAAACCTTATCTTTTGAAGGCTATAAAGGACTCAGGACAGTTATCCGACAGTCCGTATCGTTTCGGAAGTGCAGGTCTACAATATATGCAATTATGCAATTAAATATGGCACTTAAAGCAGGAAGGGTAATTGAAAAAGAAATCCATTTCTCGCAGCCAATAATCCTGTTGGTTACACTGGACGTCAAACATGCATTTAACTAATCAAAGTGGAATGGTATGCCTGACGCTTTGGAGCATACGTTTGGGATAGCCAGATACCTGTTGCGAATGATTAGAGATTACCTAAATAATAGCGCATTACTGTAAGATACTGTAGAAGGATACCGAAGTCGCAGCGCAAGAATCGGTTTTAGTGCCAGATCTCTAGAAGACTTCGTATGAGAGCATTTTTCGAATGGAAATGCTTGAGAATACATTCTTAGTGTGGTGCGCTGATGATATTTCATCGTATTACTGAAATGGTGTTGCTTACAAAAGGTATCTGCCCAACATCTTGCCAACGTAGGTCGGGGATGAAATTATGCAGACAAAAACCGCGGTTAAACGTCAGGGGATAATGCTAGATACCAAGCTCACAATTTGAGCACAAACAAAACGGGCAGCTGATAAGGCTGCAACTGTGACCACGCCGCTGAGTAGTAGGCCTATCACGGCTAACAACAGCGGGCCGGTACCTTCTAAGCGACGATTACGGATGTCAGTTACGCACTCAGTACTACTTTATGGTGAGGAGATCTAGGGCTGATGCTCTCAGGCTCCAGAAGTATAGAAGAAACGTGTCAGAAGTGCAGCAAAGTGGCGCTCTCAGAATGGCTTGTTCTACCTCACGGTTTCGCAGTCAGCGGTTCTTGTAACTTCGGGAATAATTCCAGTCAATTTCTGGCACAGAAACGAAAACAGGTTTACAAGATGAAGGGCAAAGTAGGGAAAGTACAAGCTCACAGGAAGTCCAAGGCCCATACTATGGCTCAGTGGCTGGAAAGTTGGACCAGTGACACGAGTGGAAGCCAGTCTCAAAAAGCTTTTAGCTGAGTGGACAGATCGCAAACATGGAGAGGTTAATTATTTCATAACTTAGTTTCTAACTAGTCACGGCCTGTTCGGGGCTTACCTATAGCCTGTAGGATGCGGAAAGTAGACAGACCGTGCCGTACTGCAATTAGACTATGTGTATCACACGTTTTCACCTGTGATAGATGGAAAGAGGAGAGGCAAACCGTGGGGAACGCAGTGGGACAGATCATGACCGACAATATCGTCACACTAATGTTGCAGAGCGAACACCACTGAGATCAGGTTGCAGCCTTTATACAGATGCTACTATGGCAAAAGAAGAAAGCAGAAAATGATCTTGCTAGGGCCGCTGATATAGGTAGTAGTAGAAAACAGATAACGTGGACACGCTTAAGGTTTAAAACAGATGAATGCCCACATGATGAAGAACAAACGGCACTAAATTAAAGTATTGCGAAAGCTGGGCCCCGAGGTGGATCCATCCCGTGGACAATAGGGTTTGTGGTGCGAGTCCCACACACCATAGGAATGCTGACCCGCCTTCGACGAACATTAGTTTTCCAATTTCTCTCGTTAAAATATTATTATTGTTGTTGTTATTATTATTAGGAGGAGGATGAGAGGATCCTTGCTTCAGAATATCATAGAACACTACATTCAGATTTTGGTTAAATTCCCTTTAACTTTATCCGCGCACGGATTTTTCTGTTTTTTTTTCACAATTTTGAATCTCTCACATTTTTGCCTCCCACCCTTCTAGTTTGGGAAGGAATAACCTAAAAAACAATAGAGGTCTAAAGAATAAAACTCTAGAAACGCGCGCCAAATTTTACGGAATATCGGTCAATGCATCCAAAAATTATCGTGAGACATACGCCACATAGATAGACAGCCAGACAAACACATAACGATTGAGTTGAAACAGAGAACTCTCTTGGCTCATTCAATATTATTAATTATTTTTTGTCTTAAGGTTACTCGGCCGGTGTCAATACCGGGCTGTCAGGCCGTAGGTCGGTTGCTGTAAATTCTGGACAACGTCGGCGTTTCGTATCCCACCCTCGTGGATCTTCTTCAGGCCGCAAAACATCGACAGAGCGTTACGAAAACAGTAACGGCAGATCGTAGACCGGGTCGTTTCCATGAGGACAGTCCGGGTACTTTCAGTGAATTCTTTGCAGCGGTAGACTTTTTGTAAGACAGGATATCAGTCCTACGCTCAGCTCCCAACCTGGAGGACCAGGAACGTCGATTTCGGGCTATTCTTCCCCTAGGGAGTTGCCTTCACCTTGGCTCAGGAGCGTTCCCACCCCTGTCAAGCAGTAGGCAAACTCAGCCCTTGTGTACAGCTGTTGACCCACTAGTGCCTCCTCCGCCCGTACACTAGGTGTACACCACCTTGTCAAGCGAGGACCCAAGATTACCTCAAAGCTGACTAGCCAAGATCTCTCGTCTGGTTACCGATCCACTTCGAGGTGATAAACTACAGTTGATTAATACTGTTTTTATTGGGTTGTAAGCACAGATCGTAGTGGTGGCAGGGAAGTAGGCGTGTGTGGTGACCAACAATAACACACAACCATCTTACACACCAACCATGCAGCTCTTCTGAACACAAAGCAAGCTATTGGGACCGCGGTCAGTTGCGACCCAAAAGTATAAAGTTAGTACAGATATAATAATGAGACATGAAACGGTTAACACAGATCGTAGTGGTGGCAGGGAAGTGGGCGTGTGAGGTGACCAACAATAACACACAACCATCTTACACACCAACCATGCAGCTCTTCTGAACACAAAACAAGCGATTGGGACCGCGGTCAGTTGTGACCCAAACGTATAAAGGTAGTACAGATATAATAATGAGACATGAAACGGTTAACACAGATCGTAGTGGTGGCAGGGAAGTAGGCGTGTGAGGTGACCAACAAAACACACAACCATCTTACACATCAACCATGCAGCTCTTCTGAACACAAAGCAAGCTATTGTGACCGCGGTCAGTTGCGACCCAAAAGTATAAAGTTAGTACAGACATAATAATGACACATGAAACGGTTAACACAGATCGTAGTGGTGGCAGGGAAGTGGGCGTGTGAGGTGACCAACAAAACACACAACCATCTTACTCACCAACCATGCAGCTCTTCTGAACACAAAGCAAGCGATTGGGACCGCGGTCAGTTGCGACCCAATCGTATAAAGTTAGTACAGATATAATAATGACACATGAAACGGTTAACACAGATCGTAGTGGTGGCAGGGAAGTGGGCGTGTGAGGTGACCAACAAAACACACAACCATCTTACACACCAACCATGCAGCTCTTCTGAACACAAAGCAAGCTATTGTGACCGCGGTCAGTTGCGACCCAAAAGTATAAAGTTAGTACAGGTATAATAATGAGACATGAAACGGTTAACACAGATCGTAGTGTGGGCAGGGAAGTGGGCGTGTGAGGTGACCAACAATAACACACAACCATCTTACACACCAACCATGCAGCTCTTCTGAACACAAAGCAAGCTATTGGGGCCGCGGTCAGTTGCGACCCAATCGTATAAAGTTAGTACAGATATAATAATGAGACATGAAACGGTTAACACAGATCGTAGTGGTGGCAGAGAAGTGGGCGTGTGAGGTGACCAACAGAACACACAACCATCTTACACACCAACCATGCAGCTCTTCTGAACACAAAGCAAGCTATTGGGACCGCGGTCAGTTGTGACCCAATCGTATAAAGTTAGTACAGATATAATAATGACACATGAAACGGTTAACACAGATCGTAGTGGTGGCAGGGAAGTGGGCGTGTGAGGTGACCAACAAAACACACAACCATCTTACACACCAACCATGCAGCTCTTCTGAACACAAAGAAAGCTATTGTGACCGCGGTCAGTTGCGACCCAAAAGTATAAAGTTAGTACAGATATAATAATGAGACATGAAACGGTTAACACAGATCGTAGTGTGGGCAGGGAAGTGGGCGTGTGAGGTGACCAACAATAACACACAACCATCTTACACACCAACCATGCAGCTCTTCTGAACACAAAGCAAGCTATTGGGGCCGCGGTCAGTTGCGACCCAATCGTATAAAGTTAGTACAGATATAATAATGAGACATGAAACGGTTAACACAGATCGTAGTGGTGGCAGAGAAGTGGGCGTGTGAGGTGACCAACAAAACACACAACCATCTTACACACCAACCATGCAGCTCTTCTGAACACAAAGCAAGCTATTGGGACCGCGGTCAGATGCGACCCAATCGTATAAAGTTAGTACAGATATAATAATGAGACATGAAACGGTTTACAGCCTACCTCAGAACAGCATAGAATAAGGTAGCAAAAAAGGACTTGCGCAAACATAGTAGACGGCAACAGTAACTTTGTTGGACAGCAATGGGAGAAGAAATGAATAGGGATCCATGGGAACTGGGATATAGTCTACAATTATAAAACACAAACTGTGAGGTTTTTGGTCGGAAGAGCCACAGGATGCGGAGACGATGCAAATCATCGTAGATGTGCTTCCTTCAACTCACTCGGTGAGAATAACTGAGAATAGAACAATGGACCCCGCAGAGATCCCGATATGTAGCGAAGAAGAACTGATGCTAGCAGTGGGCTCGTTACAAACTAAAAAATCGGTATGGAGAACCATAGGCCTACATGACTTCCATGTTCTAAGATTTATATTTAAAATCATTTTCGAAATGAAATATTTCCGTAGAAACTACTTCTTTCTACTTACTGCTTCAGCCTTAACCACAGTACTGTGGTCACTAACGTATACCACCTCACGTTAGCGCACTCGATTTTCACTGACGATGGCAGTCGATGGCACTGCCGAAACGTCTGTTTTTGCATAAAACGTTGGACCACGGCCAAACAGCCCAGGAAAGAATTTTAACAACAATCTATTTCTTTGTTGCCGATAACGTAGTACACATATAAAAAATTATCCCCTCCCCCTTCAACTATTATTTTAATTTAGGGGGAAAATTACTCCCTCTTCCTTCAACTACCCTTTTTATTTATAGATATTTCATCTACCTTTCTACAGTGGCTTATTATGACCTTCTTTTCAGGATACTTTATTTATCAAAATTAAGTAGGCTACTTTACTCTTGTTAAAACATAAACCGTTGCTACCCCTTCCCCTTAACCGTTCTTCACCAAAATCAGTATGCCTTGAGTCCTCTACAACTCAGGAGTACATGCAAAAAATTATTTAATTCCGTTTGAATTTGCGGCAGTTATCGTTTGCCATAGGAAAAATTCTACACATAGACACACAACACATACACAGACACTTTTCGGAAAATTATTTTTCTTCATATTTTGAGGGTAGTACAATCAGAATCAGCCCTTATCTCGAACACGATTTTTTCGTCATCACCTTACTTCCATCGGCTCAGGCGCTTTTACTTCCATGTTCCATAAGGAAATGGAAGTAAGGTGATGACGAAAAATGTTTGGCCGTGGTCCAATGTTTTATGCAAAAACAGACGTTTCGGCAGTGCCATCTACTGCCATCGTCAGTGAAAATTGAGTGCGCTAACGTGAGGTGGTATACGTTAATGACCAAAGTACTGTGGTTAAGGCTGAAGCAGTAAGTAGAAAGAAGTAGTTTCTACGGAAATATTTCATTTCGAAAATGATTTTAAATATAAATCTTAGAACATGGAAGTCATGTAGGCCTATGGTTCTCCATACCGATTTTTTAGTTTGTAACGAGCCCACTGCTAGCATCAGTTCTTCTTCGCTACATATCGGGATCTCTGCGGGGTCCATGTCTCATTATTATATCTGTACTAACTTTATACGATTGGGTCGCATCTGACCGCGGTCCCAATAGCTTGCTTTGTGTTCAGAAGAGCTGCATGGTTGGTGTGTAAGATGGTTGTGTGTTTTGTTGGTCACCTCACACGCCCACTTCTCTGCCACCACTACGACCTGTGTTAACCGTTTCATGTCTCATTATTATATCTGTACTAACTTTATACGATTGGGTCGCATCTGACCGCGGTCCCAATAGCTTGCTTTGTGTTCAGAAGAGCTGCATGGTTGGTGTGTAAGATGGTTGTGTGTTTTGTTGGTCACCTCACACGCCCACTTCTCTGCCACCACTACGATCTGTGTTAACCGTTTCATGTGTCATTATTATATCTGTACTAACTTTATACGATTGGGTCACAACTGACCGCGGTCCCAATCGCTTGCTTTGTGTTCAGAAGAGCTGCATGGTTGGTGTGTAAGATGGTTGTGTGTTTTGTTGGTCACCTCACACGCCCACTTCCCTGCCACCACTACGATCTGTGTTAACCGTTTCATGTGTCATTATTATATCTGTACTAACTTTATACGATTGGGTCACAACTGACCGCGGTCCCAATCGCTTGCTTTGTGTTCAGAAGAGCTGCATGGTTGGTGTGTAAGATGGTTGTGTGTTATTGTTGGTCACCTCACACGCCCACACTTCCCTGCCCACACTACGATCTGTGCTAACCGTTTCATGTCTCATTATTATGTCTGTACTAAATTTACACAATGCTTCACCGTGTTGCCTAGTTTGCCTGTTTGGGTATCACGTCATGCTCGGATTTCCCACTAGGCACACTAGGCACGTGCTCAGGGGGGTGGCACGAGGTGAACAATTATTTGTTAAAATTTCATGGTTTCGGTTTTTAATTACAGTATTTGTATTGGAGACTTACATTGTGGCCAAATTGAAGAAAATCGTTTTGAAACAACCTTTAATTATATCATTGAATAACACGTTATTGAGACTGGGCCTATGAATGGCGGTGGTCGGAGCGGAGCACGGTCGTATATATAGGTCTGAGCACTCCGTTGAAATTCTTGTCCTAAGGTGTACACGTAAATAAATGTTAATAAAAGTTAAAGAAAATGTAGTCTTTTTCACAATTCCATCACATTTACCTTTTAGATTTAAGATCAATTGAGATATTTGCAATAGAGAAAGTTGAAATGACTATTTTCAGCAACTTTTTTTCAGCAGTCAAGGAGATTTGAATATATAGAAGTTACTTGTTGGGGGGGGGGCTAACAATAGTGCCTAGGGGCGGCAAGACACCTAAATCCGTGTATCACGTTACTACTGAGGCGGTCTCAATTTGTTTCTTCTTCCATAGGACGTAGCCTACTCGATGTGAAGCGCAATTTTCAGTTCAATTTTCCTTCAACATTTTTGTCCGGGGTAATGGGTCCGTCCCACTCTGCCTTCCAGCTGATGTCTCTCCTCTGTCCATTTGTGTGACACAGTATGCCTCTTATTTCTCATGTTCACAGTGCAAACAATTTGGTCTAACAGCATAGCCTATTAAAAAACACAATGTAGGCCTAAATGTATTTTTCCCGCGTCCTGTAAGATACTGTGTTGGTTAGTATTCAGTCTCCCCACATCGTGGGGTTAGTGGTACAGTTACCCAGATCCATTTAGATGAATTTACGGAAAACTGAAGTTAAAGATTTTTAAGTGCAACAATAAATCATAAAATTATTAAACTGATATTCAAAATTAATTTTTTATTGTTAAAATTGTTTTATTGTTAATGGGGTTTGAAAAAAAAATCAAAGCAAAATAAAAATTATCTATTTCTATTGTTATTAATAGAAATTAAAAATTGCAATTGATAATAGTGTTTTGGAGCAGGTATCATATTTTAATTATTTGGGATGTGATATCTCATATAGGAAGGACAACGATATCGAGAGAAAATTAAATAAATTTAGTCATACTTGTGGAACAATAAGACGGCTATTGAAGACTAAAACGCAGAGGAAGACACAGCTTAAGTTCTGTAAGGTCGTGGCTGTGCCGAATTTAATTTATGGATGTGAAACATGGACTCTCCTCCAAAATGATATTTCAAAAATACAGGCCTCGGAAATAGAATTTTAAGAGCAGTTAGGGGATGCAGTTTGATAGATAATCTACGAAACGACGACATAAGGAAAGACCTGAAGTTACAGTCGGTTCTGGATAGAATAAAGGAATAGACTACAGGCAGAATTTGAAGTTCCATGTGGAACGAGGCATGGTAGACGCGCATATTCCTAAACAAGCGTTTGAATACAGGCCAGTAGGGACGAGAGACCGTGGAAGACCCTGGAAAAAATGGTCAGAGACTCAGTGAAGTCGGAACGGACTGTAGCTCAAGCCATGTAGTGAAGAAGAAGAAGAAATATAAATTTAAAAAATGACGAAATATGCTTTTTGAAACAAGTAGAGGGAAAATGAGGATTCAAACCCACAAAGGAATGCCACCTTTCTTAAAAAACACTAAAAAACATGATCTCAGAGATGACGCCGCCACCGCTGGACCCGCAGCATCCCGATGGACCACAGCACCGCGAATTTCCGCGAATAAATTTTTTATTTTTTTAATTTGGTTTTCTTATTTTTTTAATTAAATTGATTTGGTGGGATGAGGTTCAATGGACCACCAGCATCCGTGAATATAATTTTTATTTTTTTAAGAAAGCTGATTTGCATATCAGTGGGTGGTGTTGGGTGGGAGGTTTTTTTATTTCATATCAGTGGGTGGGGGGGTGGTTCCAACTCGAAGCATTATAGTGTATACTAAAATATATGATCAGGTGTACCAACCTTTGCATGAGTTCAAATTTGTTGTGTGTTATAATGTATATTAAATCTATATGATCAGGTGTACCAACCTCTGTAGTATTATTATAGTGTATAGATATTTTATATGAGCAGGGTTGTCAACATTTTCTGCGGTGGGGGGAGGGAAATTCAAATATGTGTTATATAGTGTATATATTAAAATATATGATCAGGGTTACCAATCTTAAATTATTATGTGCGTGTATAGAGCAGATCTGCCAACATTTCTTTCTCTTCTGTGGTGGGAAATTCAAACTATATATGATCATAATTGTTACTCTCTCTCTCTCTCTCACACACGGTGTGTATGTCTCTCTCTCTCTCTCTCTCTCTCTCGTTGTCAAACGTTATGCTCACCGGCATTATAGTGTATATTAAAATATATGATTAGGTGTACCAACCTTTACATGAGTTCAAATTTGTCGTGTGTTATAATGTATATTAAATCTATATGATCAGATGTACCAACCTCTGTATTATTCGTCCTCTCTCTCTCCCTCTCTCTCTCTCTCTCTCTCTCTCACACGTTGTGTATGTCTCTCTCTCTCTCTCTCTTGTTGTCAAACGTTATGCTCAAACCGTTCTCCTGTCTCTCTGTGGTCAGTACCGAGCGGATGTATATGAAATTAGAAAGTTTATATTTATTCGACAAATATTAACGTCCTCTCTCTCTCTCTCACTCTCACTTGTTTCAACTGTGTCAACAAATAGTAACGTCCTCTCTCTCTCTCTCTCTCTCTCTCTCTCTCTCTCTCTCTCTCTCTCTCTCTCTCTCTCTCTCTCTCTCTCTCTCTCTCTCTCTCTCTCTCTCTCTCTCTCTCTCTCTCTCACTTTCACACGTTTCAACTATGCAAGGTTCCATACCCTTTCTCCTGTCCCCCTCTCGTACATTGAGTAGTCGGTGTGATGAATAAATAATTTTAGCACTATCTCTCTTTCGTTGTCAAAACGTCGTCTTCATTTTCAATGTATTAAATAATTAATAGTTTTATAATGCAGTCAGTGTGATTGATCCTTGTTAGAAATATATATATTTGGCGTCAATGAACTACTTACCTGTTATGTTGTTACAGACAATACTTCTGTTTTAAGGTTGCAGTTTACACACACACACACACACACACACAGGTTCAGTAGTGTATAGCGAAATAAATTAAAATTATACACACACATGAAAACGGCGGCTGAAATTCATACAAATCTTCTGATGTAACAGTTCACAAAAAATAAATTAATTGTACACATGTTCAGAGGTGTAGAGTGAAATAAAATAAAGTCATAATTTGTTTAAATGATTAAATATATATTTTAACATTCACAATATAAAATTCACAATTAAATAAATACATTAGAAATTGATATTTTTCGAAAGTTTATATATAATTGTGTGTCGTACTTGTAGAAGAAGCAACCTGCAACATAACAATACAACAACAACATTAAAATCATGTTAAATATCACACACACAGATGCACACGCAACGCGCGCACATACAGACGCATACGCAACGTAATCACACACACACACACACACACACACACACACACACACACACACACACACACACACACACACACACACACACACACATACGCATACGCATACGCACACATACGCAACGCGCCCACACACAGACGCAAACGCAACGTAATCATACACATACATACAACGTGTACATGTAGGGCCAATAAACAGATAACAGATTTAAATATGCTATAGTCATTGTAAGGCGTTACAATCATTGAAGTGTTTAATAAGTAAATTGTATGTATGTATATATCACCGAATAATAATAATAATAATATAATCGTTCTAGTGTTATCGTTTGCTGCAACAGGTAAAGCAGTTACAAATAATTACATATAGGTTCAGAGGCGTATAGTGAAATAAATTAAAAATCCATTCATCAAAACTTTGTAAATTAGAATCTGCACTACATTCAAACATACGCACACACACACAATGATAAAAAAATTGTTTATTAAAAGTAGTTTGTTACCTTAACGTGGTACATGCAGAACTAGTGCTGTTACAAAATATATACATATAGTAGGAAAGCCCACAGACTACTAGAAATAGTTATCACCTGAAAAAAAGAAACCACACATTACGAACTAATATGTATAAACACAAATATCGTTACAATAATAATAATAATAATACATAAACTTACGTTTACTGCCGTCCGAACTGAAGTGTGAGGAGGCAATAACTATAGATATCACAGTAAGAATTTTTTTGTTAACCAGTGGTGTAACGGGGAATTTTAGCAGGTGGAGGAGCAGAGTCGTCATCGTCGTCGGCATGTATCCGATAATGTCCGTACGCAAGGGTATCACGACCATTGCCTAATATATAACGCTTATCATCATACGGTGACAACGCTTGCTTATTTACACGCATCGTGTACAACGTATGATGATCGCTACGTAAACACAGCGCACTGACAGAAAACGGACAATGATCAGTGAGACACTTGCGATACATATCGTGTCGCAGACTCCTCTTAATAGCAACTCGAGGCACACCTTTACACACACGTTTTTGACTCGCATTGCTAGAATCTTCGTGGGCCACAAGGAACGAATAACATTTCGCTCTGAGACCTACGAATTCTCTAATAGGACGACCACACGTTTCATCCTTGAACAGTCCAACAACCTTTTTGTTCTTAAGGCTATAACAAGGATGAGACGTAGGGTAATCCGAGGTGTCAAAAACGTGCAAGTCCTTCTTCATATCTGCATACAAGTCTGATGTTTGAATATGATACATCAGACTGTCTGTATCAGTCATTAACAATTTAACGTTGCGGCCGTACTTGGCGACAGCATAACGATAATGAAAGTCGTACATTATTGTTTTGCTAACGTCAAGCACCGTGAAGCCAACATACACGGGACGAGAAAGAACAATGGATTTTTTACGGAGTGAAAGCCCCACCAGATCGTTCGTATAACGAATCATACGTTTTAGCCTGGGTGTGGAAACTAGTTTTTGAAGCCGTCGTTCATTCGAGACTAGTTCAAAGTCTATATGTTTCCGTACGTTCTCCAGCGACTTACCGTATACGGCGTTGTTCATCAGTTTGAAAAGGTCTTTTTCAAAGCTGTTGACGGCTGATTGCCTCTTGCGGGTGTTGAAATCGATAAACGGTTTCAACCAAGCGCTTTGCTTAAAACACAACACCCTATGAGTCGCTTTCAGCTCTAAACCAAGACTTAAATACAATTTCAAATTTCGATAATGGAGAACATAATTTTGTTTGTCCTCCAAAGTTGTTAACAACTTCTCTACGGATGACCCTGATTCGTTATACGATGATCTGTATATACTCTCGTGTAAACGTTTGGAAAAGGGAGAAAGGATATCGTGTGTTATGCGCTGGCGCACAGGTGCAAGCGGGTAGTCGGAATGCAGGTCGTGTAAGGTATTAGGATAGTGTAGGTCGACTTCGAGGATGTACCCGATGTCAGCATCATCACTCACAGTACGTACGTCCAAGGACTCGATTTCGTTACGATCGAGCCATCGGAAGTCTGCGTAAGGGAGTGGTTGCGACATGGCTGCACCGTATAAATTGTTACAGTCCGTATACAGAATGAAGGAGGTCGGTTTCGAAACATCGTACTGATCTGGAATCAGAGGATTGTTAGCGACTGCATGACGGTTGGATATCATCGCGCAGCCTCCGCGGATCCCAGATTCGAGGAACAGATGTAGATTTATTTCTGTCAACAGTTCTAATTCGACCCCGGTCATTTTTAGCATCGCGTTCCAAGCGAGTCCGGGAAGCGAGTAAAAATGACAGGGGTCCAAGCAGTAATCGCGTAAGGCCATGTCTCGGAAACTTTCAAAGACATCGGCCAGCAGCATTACGTCTGTCAACAAATACAAATCATGGTAATCTCCAAACGTACGCAGATTGAATGCACTCCACACGTTTTGCGCGTGCTCGTAATCTGCGTCCGAAATAGATGATTCCATCAACCGGTTATCAAAGTGTTCACGAGCGGGTAGACTTGTTTCGTTGAACCGATCAATAATGTCAACGTACTCGTATGGGTATACCCCCTTGCGTACGAGCAGATTGGTCTGTTCATCGAAACCCCGTCTAAGCATTTCCTCTCTGAGCAAAGGAAATTGGCTCCCGGACGCGGACAGATTGGTAACGAGTGTGTCCAGAGAGCGATTAAGAAATTGAAAGGAGTCTACGAAACGCAAGGGACCCAGGGAGAACGACACGTAACGCTCGCTGGATGTTGCGATGCAGGATACGCGTTCGTCCTTATATTTCCCTAAACCCTGCATTAAATGGTGACAGTCGTAGCCACGAAGGTTGTGAAAGAAGACGGGGATATGACGAGGCATCTTGTAACTCAGATTACAACTATTATGGGCTGCTCCCAAGAATTTCCCCGTAAGATGGCAATGATTGCGTACCTTGTCATCGTCTGTCAAAGGGCGCTCACACAAATGACAAACGGTGGCGTTAGTGAACACAACATTGTCATCATCGGACATAATTAATTGTACGTTATGTCGTACCACCTTCATCATATCCTCGGCGTCTTTCAACAACCACGAGAAGAACGTGTCTACAACGTTTTCACCCCGATAAACTTTAGCCTCTCTCCAAAGGCTGTGCGTATGATCGACGATAGCATAGGAGAAACCTGACGGGATATGCATCGCTTCGTATGATGTGGACGATACAGGAGGAGAAGTTACCTTCTGACGGGCACCGCTGCTATCGACGGAGTAGAATTCACCTAACTCGTGCACTGTCGTCGGGACGTTGTTACCAGGTGAACACGATTGAAGCGGAGTGATGAGGGACTCGAAGTCGGCGTAGACGGTAAAGGGTACTTTAAGACAGTGCGCGTAATTTTTAAAGGACATAAACTTCTCCTCCTCCGTGGGCATTTTGGTCTTCTGCTCGCCGTAAGGTGTGCAGTAGGGGAGATGATCGGACAGACCATGTTCTGTGGTGAAACGATGCAGGCAGTAGTCACAGTAAAATGATTTATTGTTATGTTTTGTTAGGGATGATAACAATCTATTCATGTTACTGATAAGACAGTAATGTTTTCGGCTATTCGTATCGGTCAGAAGCAAAAGATTAACGTGATGCGACCTGTCCTTATTCGGGGTAATTCTCAGAGGGTAAACCTCATTTTTTGATTCATTTTTGATATTGTCTTCTATATCATAGCCGAAAACGTTTATAGAAATGTTAGGATTCTGTGCTTCAAATTTGGAAATGGACTTTAACGAAACAGGGTACTCGATACCGGACATATTTAATGTGTTTATGAATGGGATGTATTTTGAAGCACGGTCTCTATGACGTTCTTGAGGGTGTATGTGGGCTAGAACAGACCACAGAAAACACATTTCATCGTTGGGGTTCCTGATGTTGACTACTGCCCTGGTGTGTGAGAGTTTTCGCGGGGTTGGAAGGTAGGAGGACGCTGCTAGAGGCTGGTACCGTCCAACAACCAGTTCCAGCTTCAGTACAGCATCCACCGACCATCCGCTCCCGTCACGGGTAAAATTAGATATGCTATTGAAGATTTTATCGTAGGATTCATCGAGTAGACAATTCAACTCGTCGCTGTCGTCCGCGAGCAACGTGCGACAACGTCCGTGGAAGACGGCGTCTTTCGTTACCTCTTTCTCCTCACCACTGTCACCATCTACCACGGTTTTGGTAAAACGTATCCTGCACGCAATATGCCACTTGATATTGCGTAAACGTGCCTGCTCTGCCTGAATATCCTCAAGCAATAAAGGACGTGCCTCAGTCATTACGAATACTATGTCATGATCCGACGCGTTGACGTTCACTGGAATGTAGTCGAAGGTTGTGATGCACCCTCGGACACTACTGTTCCTCTCGATATAAAACCGAGTCACAACTGAAACAATAGAAACATGAGTATTAGTAACCAATAGGATTGATAAATAACGTGTACACACAAATTCATGTTTGTAGTAAATAAATAACACTCGTCGGGGGGTAATATGTCAGTTTATTACAAACCGTGAAGATGTCAGCTACTCCTGATTTTAGTATTGAAAGTGAAAGAATAAAATCATTCAAGTATTGGGAAGTGACGTTTATCAGCCCCGACGAGTTAGCGTTTGCGGGGTTCTACTTCTACCCTAGAAAATTTCGATGTTTGTGGACATAGTATGTCATTCGTAGACGATAGAGTTAAATGCTTTTGTTGTGGAATTGAATTAGTTGATTGGAAAGAAGGTGACAAACCTATGAAGGAACATGAAAAATTTTCATCTACATGTCAATTTCTAAACGATGTTAAGAGTGAGACTTTTCATGCACACACCAATAGACATAGTATGACTCAAACGTTAATTCGCATCAGCAAATTTGCACACTACATAATTACAAAAATAATTTCTTAACTGTGACAATTGGTATTGGACTTTTTACCTTTTTCAGTCTGCTCCTCCCCACGTTCCTGCTGAAGGTTAGCCATGATCTTCAAGTGAGAATGAATGAATACTGAAAAACAAAAGGTACTGTTATAACGCTGGTATTATGTTAGTGTATCGTAAACGTTTTATATATCAATTTGTACATAATACATGTACGCTTAGACCAACTATTTGCTAGATCGAGAAAGTTAAGTTTATTTTCGCGCACACACACACAAACAGATTTAAATAATACTTTCATGCTTACAATATACAACCAATGTACACAAACTTATAAAGCATCAAACTATATATATCATTCGTTGGGTTGTAATTATTATTATTAAACAGTAAATATGCTTAGAATGAAAATATTTGCTATGATTTTAGTAACATATAACAGCGTCTTACATACCACTCGAATCTATATATACTGTTCTGTTTCAGATAATAATAATAATAATTTGATCACACACACACATACACATACATGTATTAAATCAATAAATAATGCTCACCAAACTAGCGTATGTTGACTACACACACACAGGAACTTGTGTATACTGAGACGTACAATAATTCAAGCAGTCTTTCAACTATTAAAAAACTGCTGAGATAGATTTATCAACGCACGCAAGCAGTCAGTGTGAAACCGATAAAATTCAGTTATACCTAAAAATATATATCTTCAATTAGAAGTGTAATATAAAAGGTACAGTAAGAATATATTTCAGAAAATTGATCACCCACACACACACACACACACACACACACACACACATGTATTAAATTCAAATATATATCTTCAATTAGAACTGTAATATAAAAAAAATACGGTAAGAATATATTTCAGAAATTGTGATTTGAACATACACATACATGTATTAAATTCAGTAAATAATGTTTTAATGCAAATAATTTTTACTAGTAACATATAACAGCGTCTTACATACCACTCGAATCTATATATACTGTTCTGTTTCAGATAATAATAATAATTTGATCACGCACACACACACACACACACACACACACACACATACATGTATTAAATCAATAAATAATGCACTTGATAAATTATGCTCACCAAACTAGCGTATGTTGACTACACACACACAGGAACTTGTGTATACTGAGACGTACAATAATTCAAGCAGTCTTTCAACTATTAAAAAAAAACTGTTGAGATAGATTTATCAATGCACGCAAGCAGTCAGTGTGAATCCGATAAATTCAGTTATACCTAAAAATATATATATCTTCAATTAGAAGTGTATAAAAGGTACAGTAAGAATATATTTCAGAAAATTGTATTAAATTCAAATATATATCTTCAATTAAAAGTGCGTTAAGAATAAAAGTACGTTAAGAATATATTCAGAAAATTGTAATTTGATCATACGCATACGCTTACACACACATGTATTAAATTAAAATATATATATCTTCAATTAGAAGTGTAATATAAAAATACGGTAAGAATATATTTCATAAATTGTGATTTGAACATACACATACATGTATTAAATAATGTTTTAATGCAAATAATTTTTACGTTTAAATAAAATCTGTACATACAATAAATTATACTCACCAAAACTATTGTATGTTGACTACACACAGGAACTTTCGTATACTGCGATTGCACAATAATACAGTCTTCCAACTATTAAAAATGTCGTGATAGATTTGTCAGTGCACGCAAGCGAGTCAAATGAGAATTTATCGTTAAATTTGTTGAGTATATATTGGTCTCTGGTGGTAGGGGAAAGCCGATGTTTGTTTTGGACGTGAATACTTTCTAATCCATAATTACTTGTGATGGGTGCAACTAATGAGTGTCATGTGTCATATTAGAAAGTGAAAGGCGGATTTAGCGAATACATACACACACACACACACACACACACACACACACACACACACATACATACAATGGTTTATTTCGGTAGAACCATCTGAACATACATGCAATTAGTTGTATAGTAATCAGAATGTGTGTGAGAGAGACAATTTAATAGTTTGAATTTTATACCACAAGGTAAACTATATTTTTTTTTAAGTCGGGGGTTGTTTCCGAAAATTATTATTTAAAACTGATAATTGTTTTATTAAAATCTTACGTACGTGCCAAATTAATTGCCGACGGCGACTCTGCTCCCCCTCCTGCTAAAATTCCATCTGTTAAAAACAAAAAGAATTCTCACTGTGATATCGATAGTTATTCTCTCTCCACGCTTCAGTTCGGACGACAGTAAACGTAAGTTTGTGTATTATTATTGTAATGATCTTTGTGTTTATAAATATTAGTTTGTAATGTGTGGTTCCTTTTTTTTATAGTATAATGGAAAACGCTGCTGTAATAATTGACTTTCACTGCTTTTATGATGACAACGGCAATTATATAGTAAAGGAGTTGTCGGTTATGGACGTAACACGTTTTGCATACAGACATTGGATTTTCGCCCCGCCTGCTACAGTCGTTACGAATTCGAAATACACTAGAACCAACTGCTGGTTAACGGCAAACTATCATGAGCTAAGATGGGATGAAGGAGAGACACCGTACGACAATCTTGTTTCAGTGTTAACAACGTATACGAACATATATAAATATGTGTTTGTGAAGGGTCTTGAGAAAAAACGTTTTTTAGAATCGAAAATAATTCATTATCATATAATAAATCTTGATGACATTGGTTGCCCAAAAGACGTACCAAAAGACATTCCTGGGGCGTTATGTCTTACACATTGCAATTCTTCTTCTACACTATGTACAAACCATAATGTGCACGCACTTAGAGAGTGGATAATTAATGATTTTTCTGTTATACAAACATTTTTAATGTAAGTGTCTCATAGCATTGTTAATTTCATTAGGTAAACTTGTATATGGCTGCAGGCGATAACTATTTCTGACGACTTTCCTAATATATATATTATGTAACAGCCATAATTCTACATGTATGTACATGCAAACAAAGCTTCAGGGGATGAAAAACACCATCTGTTAAAAACAACAACAAAAAGTCTTGCTGCAGGCGATAACTATTTCTGACGACTTTCCTAATATATATTATGTAACAACCATAATTCTGCATGTATGTACATGCAAAAACACCACCTGTTAAAAACAACAACAACAACAACAACAAAAATTCTTGCTGCAGGCGATAACTATTTCTGACGACTTTCCTAATATATATTATGTAACAGTCATAATTCTGCATACAAAGCTTCAGGGGATGAAAAACATCACCTGTTAAAAACAACAACAAAAATTCTTACTGTGATATCTATAGTTATTGTCACTCCATACTTCAGTTTGGACGACCGTAAACGTAAGTTTATGTATTATTATTATTGTAACGATATTAGTTCGTAATGTGTGGTTTCTTTTTTTTTTCAAACGATAACTATTTCTAGTAGTCTGTGGGCTTGACTTTCCTAATATATATATATTTTGTAACAGCGCTAATTCTGCCTGTGTGTATGTACATGCAAAGCTTCGGGCGATGAACGTGAACTTTCCTGATGACCACATCACCACCACCACCATTACTTTCACTAGTCTTCTTTGTAGTCATTGTTTAGTTCCACCTAGTTTGATACAGACGTCTTCACTTCTCATAAATAATGTCGTTTATCACAAAATTCAATGCAGTTTCTGCTATTGAGTACAAACGGTGTGCAGAATTAACATTGAACAAGCAGTATCCGATTGTTAACATGGTGCATGTGGACACAAGATATGGGAAGTCTGTGCTTGTAACGTTGGAAGATGGTGAGCTACGCTATCGTGTATATCTACCTAAGAGGTATGCTTGCGTCTTTACAGATGAAGAGCTCCGTCATATAAGCCCCAGCGACCTACATCTCGTGTTTCGAGGCATGAGGAATCAAACAGTACATATGGAAATCGTACCTCGTTAAGGTAACAAACTACTTTTAATAAACAATTTTTTATCATTGTGTGTGTGTGTGCGTATGTTTGAATGTAGTGCAGATTCTAATTTACAAAGTTTTGATGAATGGATTTTTAATTTATTTCACTATACGCCTCTGAACCTATATGTAATTATTTGTAACTGCTTTACCTGTTGCAGCAAACGTTAACACTAGAACGATTATATTATTATTATTATTATTATTATTCAGTGATATATACATACATACAATTTACTTATTAAACACTTCAATGATTGTAACGTCTTACAATGACTATAGCATATTTAAATCTGTTATCTGTTTATTGGTCCTACATGGTACATGATTCAAACCAAACGTGTACACGTTGTATGTATGTGTATGATTACGTTGTGTTTGCGTCTGTGTGTGGGCGCGTTGCGTATGTGTGCGTGTACGTCTGTGTGTGTGTGTGCGTGCACGTGTGGTGTAACCCAAACGTGTGTACGTTGCGTTTGCGTCTGTGTGTGGGCGCGTTGCGTGTGCATCTGTGTGTGTGATATTTAACATGATTTTAATGTTGTTGTTGTTGTATTGTTATGTTGCAGGTTGCTTCTTCTACAAGTACGACACACAATTATATATATAAACTTTCGAAAAATATCAATTTCTAATGTATTTATTTAATTGTGAATTTTATATTGTGAATATTAAAATATATTTAATCATTTAAACAAATTATGACTTTATTTTATTTCACTCTACACCTCTGAACATGTGTACAATTAATTTATTTTTTGTGAACTGTTACATCAGAAGATTTGTATGAATTTCAGCCGCCGTTTTCATGTGTGTGTATAATTTTAATTTATTTCGCTATACACTACTGAACCTGTGTGTGTGTGTGTGTGTGTAAACTGCAACCTTAAAACAGAAGTATTGTCTGTAACAACATAACAGGTAAGTAGTTCATTGACGCCAAATATATATATTTCTAACAAGGATCAATCACACTGACTGCATTATAAAACTATTAATTATTTAATACATTGAAAATGAAGACGACGTTTTGACAACGAAAGAGAGATAGTGCTAAACTTATTTATTCATCACACCGACTACTCAATGTACGAGAGGGGGACAGGAGAAAGGGTATGGAACCTTGCATAGTTGAAACGTGTGAAAGTGAGAGAGAGAGAGAGAGAGAGAGAGAGAGAGAGAGAGAGAGAGGACGTTACTATTTGTTGACACAGTTGAAACAAGTGAGAGTGAGAGAGAGAGAGAGAGAGAGGACGTTAATATTTGTCGAATAAATATAAACTTTCTAATTTCATATACATGCGCTCGGTACTGACCACAGAGAGACAGGAGAACGGTTTGAGCATAACGTTTGACAACAAGAGAGAGAGAGAGAGAGAGACATACACAACGTGTGAGAGAGAGAGAGAGAGAGAGAGGGAGAGAGAGAGGACGAATAATACAGAGGTTGGTACATCTGATCATATAGATTTAATATACATTATAACACACGACAAATTTGAACTCATGTAAAGGTTGGTACACCTAATCATATATTTTAATATACACTATAATGCCGGTGAGCATAACGTTTGACAACGAGAGAGAGAGAGAGAGAGAGACATACACACCGTGTGTGAGAGAGAGAGAGAGTAACAATTATGATCATATATAGTTTGAATTTCCCACCACAGAAGAGAAAGAAATGTTGGCAGATCTGCTCTATACACGCACACAATAATTTAAGATTGGTAACCCTGATCATATATTTTAATATATACACTATATAACACATATTTGAATTTCCCTCCCCCCACCGCAGAAAATGTTGACAACCCTGCTCATATAAAATATCTATACACTATAATAATACTACAGAGGTTGGTACACCTGATCATATAGATTTAATATACATTATAACACACAACAAATTTGAACTAATGCAAAGGTTGGTACACCTGATCATATATTTTAGTATACACTATAATGCTTCGAGTTGGAACCACCCCCCCACCCACTGATATGAAATAAAAAAACCTCCCACCCAACACCACCCACTGATATGCAAATCAGCTTTCTTAAAAAAATAAAAATTATATTCACGGATGCTGGTGGTCCATTGAACCTCATCCCACCAAATCAATTTAATTAAAAAAATAAAAAAACCAAATTAAAAAAATAAAAAATTTATTCGCGGAAATTCGCGGTGCTGTGGTCCATCGGGATGCTGCGGGTCCAGCGGTGGCGGCGTCATCTCTGAGATCATGTTTTTTAGTGTTTTTTAAGAAAGGCGGCATTCCTTTGTGGGTTTGAATCCTCATTTTCCCTCTACTGAAACATCATTGGACTTGAGTAGTTTTACCGCTAATCCCACGATAATTTCAATTTATCCAGGCGTCCAATTTCTTCATAACTTTCATTGTCCATCTGTCTCTCGTTCCCTGTCACCATCGTTTTTAACATTTAGACTATGCATTGCTACTATTCTTGCTGCTTTGCCAACATGATAGTAACTGTAATAATAGGAAATAACAATAATTAAATCCTTAAATTCGTTGTGACCGTCAATCAATGAAATTTTCCGGTGAAGGGTTTGTGAGGATCGTTCAAAAAATATAACACAAATTTTAAATTATTTGTGTCGACGTTTCGACATTATTTATTGTCACATCATCAGGACAATTGTGTTTGGCGTCGTAACACCTCAGCAACATTTGTCCTGATCATAACAATAAATATTGTCGAAACGTCGACACAAATAATTTAAAATTTGTGTTATATTTTTTGACAGAGCCTCACAAACCCTTCACCGGAAAAATTAACAATAACTACGATTACAAGGAGGAGGAGGACTACAACAAGGGCGTCGACGACGACGAGGGGGACTACAACAAGGACGACGACGATGAGAATGACAACGACAACGACGACGACGATGACGACGAGGGGGACTACAACAAGGACGACGACGATGAGAATGACAACGACGACAACGTCAACGACAACGACGACGACGAGGGGGGCTACAACAAGGACGACGACGATGAGAATGACAACGAGGACGACTACAACAAGGACGACGACGATGAGAATGACAACGACGACGACGACAACGACAACGACGATGACGATGACAACGACGACGACGAGGGGGCTACAACAAGGACGACGACGACGACGAGTGGGACTACAACAAGGACGACGACGATGATAATGACAACGACGACAACGACAACGACAACGACAACGACGACAACGATGACAACGACGACAACGTCAACGACAACGACGACAACGACGACGACGACGACGAGGGGGACTACAACAAGGACGACGACGACGACGAGGGGACTACAACAAGGACGACGACGACGACGAGGGGGACTAAAACAAGGACGACGAGGGGGACTACAACAAGGACGACGACGACGAGGACTACAACAAGGATGACGACGACGACGACGACAACAACAACAACAGGCTAATAATAAGTACCATAATCATTTTTCTATATTTCTAATTTATTTTATTTTTTAAGTTTCCTTTATTTATGCATATCGTATTTATGGAGACAACGGGTATGAAACCTATGGAGAATTGTTCTATTGTTTTCCAACCTTTGGTATGATTAGGCCTATATGTGAGTTGCAAACAAAGTAGTCTAACTACGGTCATAGCACATACTTTACCAGATCAAAAACGTTTACGCTTGCGTATAGAGTTCTGTAGCAGCTGCTTATTTTAAATCTGTCAGAAGTAGAATCTGTAAACGGCAATTAGAAAATCTAGCCTACGTCTTGCGTCAGTAAACATGAGGCGGAACGGAATTGGGCAAGCTCTAAGGAAACAACAATTTGGGTCTGTCATTTGGCCGCTGAGTGAGTGAGGGGTGGCTTTCACCCCTGGCCGTCCATCTGTTCACAACGGCCCACTGACCTACATAAAATTCCAGGAAACTGTGGTCAACTAATACTATAAATAAATCGCAGAGATACTCGCTACAAGCCTGGCTGCTCGTTCCACTCGCACAGACTTAGGCCTATTCCTAGCACAATATAAAGTATCCTGTCCTACCCGTCGTGATTATGCCGATGTAGTGAGGAACTCTGATCATTGTTAGGGTTAGACCGTAGGTTGTCATCTCCTGGTAAACCTATTAGGGCGTTATGTAAAAAATAATTAATGGTTGATAAAATGTTAATTTAAGTAGGCCTGTATTTAAATAATTCACACTTTTTGCTACTGTCTGGTTCTTAATGCACAATGCATTGCACATATAATTTATTTAATATTTATAATTTCTTTACCTCAAGTTGTTTTTTCCTTACTTGGAACATGTTTCGGAAATCCTATTGTTCCCATCCTCAGCCATCTTAATTTTGTATCTTGTTGAGTACTTGTGTTTTGGTTGATTGTAATAAAACACTGTACATAAAATAGAAAATAAATAAAATATCAAATAAAAACTAAATATTTAAGAAATGATCAAAATGAACAACGCATAAATAATAACAACAATAATAATTGAGCCACATTCACATACATAAATGATAAATGACAAAGCTAACAAAACTACTTAAAAACATAGACATTAAAATAGCATACAAAACTAATAAAAATAATTTACAAAAACTAAATAACCCACACAACAAAGATAATACAACAACCAATGGTATAGGCCTATACAAAATTGAATGAGAAGATTGCAATAAATGTTACATAGGACAAAAAAAAAAAAAACAACTGAAAAAGCGTTATTTTGAACATCTAAACGCCTACAAAAATCACAAATAGGCCTAGCCTATATAAATCTAGTTTGGCCACACATGCAATAAACACACGACATGAATTCCCAGACACAACCAACTTGACACTAATAAAACACATAGGCTACCACGCAAAAGTACCATAATGAACATATGGGAATATTTACACATATAGCCTATAAACACAAAACAAACTAATACCTGAACAAATACAAATCAATACAAACATGACACAATTTTTAAAGCACTCAACACCGAAAATACTCAAAAAACTAATATGTAAGTTACACCACAGTCACACACAATAATACCAATTTAAAATACCAGAAACCAACAGGAAACCATAACAACAACCAACCAAAAGAAAGTACTCAACAAGATATAAAATTAAGATGGCTGAGGATAGGAACAATAGGATTCCCGAAACATGTTCCAAATAAACATAGCTAAATATCTTGAGGTAGGTAAAGAAATTATAAATTTAAATAATTGTAAATATTAAAAAAGCTTATTTTTCAAGTACACACACTCATACTTATAACACTGTAGACTACATACACATAGCCCTACTTGCTTGTGTGTGTGTGTTTGTGACCGTTTCAAAACGTTCTTCGACGCCTCCGACTTCCATGTTCGTCGGGACTTTTTTTATTTTTCTCATTCACGGTTTCCGTTTGACGCTTTGCCTTTGACGTTTCAAATCTATAAATTTTTTAATTTATAATTTTAAATAAAACTGAAGGTCACTAAAAATTTAAACATTGGGCTTTGACAATTTTCCTTGAACATAATTAGGCTATGCCCAATTCGAACTAAATTCGGGGTCAATTCGAACTAAAGGCATCTAGATGTTATAAGTCTATATGGCTATAGCTTTTATATCTGCCGAAAAAATTTGGTGAATATCATACATTAGTCATTTTATATAGAACCTAGTCTAAAAGGCTAATTAGGCTATAACATGCTAAATTGTAGGTAGTGCTAGAGATATTTTGATATTGCGTAGCTATGCTTATGCGGATACCTAATCCATAATAGGCTATTTAGAAAATAAATCAATAATATTCTAATAAATAAAGTAATATCTTATTTTAACAATTTTTATTAAACTTTAAATGTTAATTTTTACCTAAATTAGGCGTAGGATCTATGTAGGTCAGCTATTGTTGAAATTATGTTGCTACTAGTAGGCCTACTTTCTACACATGAAATAGGCCGGTATTTATAATTAGGCCTTTAGCATTCAAATAGGCTACGACCTAGTAAACTAAACGGCGTTCCAAGTCGCATGGTATCTGAGGGATTAGGAGGCCCTTACTAACACACACACACACACACACACACACAAACGCAGCTGGCCCGCACGCCTGGGATATGAATCATCTACTGGGGCGTCCACTACGTAACTGAAACTTTTATAATATGAATTCTTTAACAAACGGGCTCAGCGTATTTGTAATCTCCATAAAATTTTAAAGAAAATTACACCAAAATTCGACGTGGTTGTGATATATTTTAAATGTACAACCAAGTCTAATTTAATATTCATTTGCCTTTAGAATTTAAACACATTTTCTAAGGAACGCTATTATTTTATCAGAATATTTTATGTCACAAATAAAAAATTACTACATATTTTGGAAGGATATTAGTTTTTTGTAAAGTAAATAGGCCTACATTTTAAATATGTAATGAATAAATAAATGTATTGTAAAAATATTGTAAATATTGTAATTATTAAATAAATAATTACAAAACATTAAATTTAATATACAAAATATTTACAATATTACAAATATATAATTACAACATAAATGTTGTAAATATAGTATTTTAATAAGTAGGCCTAATTCTATACAGTTGTAGGCCTATAAGTTGTCATATGAACCCATTTTTTCTTTTTCATTGGGATACATTTTTAAATAAAATAATTTTTTTTATGAATATTACATACAAGACCGCAGCATTTGTTATTGTAGACAAACAAAACAGGGGTAGTTCACCTGCAACGTTTTACGTTTTAACAAGAGTAAAGTAGGCTACTTAAAAATTCACTTAACTTTTTCAAACAATGGTAGGCCTGATTGTTAAAATAAAATAATTTTTTTATGAATATTACATACAAGACCGCAGGATTTGTTATTGTAGACAAATAAAACAGGGGTAGTTTACCTCCAACGTTTTACGTTTTAATAAGAGTAGGCCTAAAGTATGCTACTTAAAAATTCACTTAACTTTTTCAAACAATGGTAGGCCTGATTGTTAAAAAAAAAAATATTTTTTTTTGACAAGCAACCAGGTTGTTCGGTTACGAGGGAGGGGTAGTTTACCTGTAGCCTATTGTTTTGTGTTTTAACAAGAGTTAAGTACTTCATTTTAATAAATAAGTGGCCCGAAAATAAAGTCATATTAATCAACTGTAAAATGGTGAATGAGATAATTATAAATGGAGTGTGTAGTTGATGAGGGAGGGGGTGATTTTTTGGAAACTGCTGTGCTGAAATCAAGTAAAGTACGAATCTTTAATTTTTAAGGATAAGATACCTTAGAAATCACATATGATAAAACTATTACTCTATGAAAGTGTAAATATCATTAATGGTGGGGATCGGTTGAGGAGGAGGGATGATTATCTGCGTGGTTCAGTTTCTTCATAAGAATAAAATAGGGCTACCTACTTTTCATAGATAAAGTGACTCAAAAATAACATTAGGCCTATATTAAACGACTACCCCATAATAACAAAAATGTCTATAAATAATGAAAATAGGTTGTGAGTAGGCGATATTTTTAAAAAATTATCTAACCGAATTCAAGTAGAAATGATTTTAAATATAAATCTTAGAACGTTGAAGTCATATATGGTTCTGCATACCGACATTTTAAGTAACAATTGAAATTAAATTAAAATATTTTATGACAAGTAAGTTCTAGGCTATACCTAATCGTAAGAACTGTTTCAGAAAACAAATTCGCTAAATAGACCTATAGGCCTACAGTTTAATAAAATCCAAAAATTGTAGTTTCAAATAAACCCTTTTAATATTGCAAATTTCTCCAGAAAATTGGATTCAATCTTATTCGTGAAACATAGGCCTACATTATAGGCCTAAACAAGAATATGGATTCAAAATTTGATTACTCTCTTTAAATATATAAAATAGGCTATATGATCCGTATCAGCTTACGAATTGGTAGACTTACCTACTACCGGACAAATGTAAGTTAGTGCAAAGTAGCCCTAACTGTTTTACGTCTGTCATTCTATTGTCCTATAGCTTCTATATCCCTATACAAAAGGTTATAATAATAATAACTTTAACAATAATAAACATAATCAAAAACAATATTTATTATTATAGGCTAATAATAATAATTATTATTATTGTTATGTTTTACATCATTAGGCCTTTATAGTCTAGTAGGTCTATACTGTATCTATAATTTAAATCGTTAAAAAAATTCTTCTTAGGCCCAATGTTATTAATTTTATTATAAGCTAAATAATTTTTGTTATCATTATTAAAGTATTAAGCCTATTATTATTATTATTATCGAGGCCTGGACATAGGCTAAACTAATGCAGATGGACAACAGCATATCAAATTTGAGAGTAACGTTTTGAAGAGCCTTGGCAAACTGAAGATCGGTCGTAGGGGATATGAAGGAAATATAAATTGGGTCAATTAATACATGGTGATGATATAGTCTAGTTCTTCAAGAACAGAAGAAGATTAGAATGGCTGGAAGACGAATGGATGAAATCAGAGCACCTAAAACAATCACAGACTGGAAACCAATAGGCAGGAGAATTAAGGGAAGACCTAGGAAAAAGGTGGATAGACGAAGTAGAGGATGATATGAGATATATGAGTGTGAGACACTGGAGAAGTTTTGAGGTGAGAGGGCGGAATGGGAGGGGGGAAATTATTGAGCAGACCAAGTTCCATACCTATTGGGTTGTGGTGTCAGAAGAGGAGGAGGAGGAGGAGGAGGACTATCATCATTGTTATTATTATTATTATTATTACTAATGTTATTATTATTATTTAATTCGTAATGACCGTCAGTAAATAAATTTTTCCGGTGAAGGGTTAGTGAGGATCTGTCAAAAAATATAACACAAATTCCAAATTATTTATGTCGACGTTCGACAATATTTATTGTCATCATCAGGACCTGTGTAAGCTATGAATACAGAAGAAATGTCAAAGACAACAGATAAATTATTTGAGTGAACGTGTGTGTGTGTGTGTGTGTGTGTGTGTGTGTGTGTGTGTGTGTGTGTGTGTGTGTGTGTGTGTGTGTGTGTGTTGTTTCAATTCCTTCACATATAACTTAGGCTACAAGGATAGGCTACACAGATACGCACGGACGCACACACATACACAAACATGTTCACTCAAATAATTGATCTGTTGTGTTTGACATTTCTTTTATATTCATAGCCTACACAATGCCTGATGATGACAATAAATGTTGTCGAAACGTCGACACAAATAATTTTAAATTTGTGTTATAGTCTACTTTTTGACCGATCCTCACTAACCCTTCACCAGAAAAAAATATTATTATTATTATCATGATGATGATTATTATTATTATTACGATCTTGCATCCAACGGGCAATAGAAGATAAGGAACAACTAGAAGGAACCCGATAAGGTCGAAATAGGCTCTACCCTGAAGTAATAGGCCTACACGTAGGCTATGTTTTCCAGGATGGATAGGCCTATGACTGTCTGAATTAGAGGTGTAGAGGTGGGTTTTCTTCTTAATGGATGAGTGGGTGAGAGTGTTCCACACAGCAGCGGATCCGCGGTCTCCTCTAAAGGTACATAAGGCACTTTTCCCTCTTACAAAAAAAAAATGATTATGATTATTATTAGGCCTATTATTATTTATTATTTTTTTAAGTCTCTTTGTACTATAGTCTTCATCAGCCTATACCTTACCTTACTGGCAATTTTTTTTAAAAACGTGGACAAGATTTAAACAAAATCCTTTACAGACTGTGTTTCATGCTGCAAGTAGCCTAACCCATTTTCAGACCAGTTTCCAGCGAGCGAACGGATTTCCAGGGTACAAAATTGTGCATTTTCAGTTTATCGTTGAAAAACAAACGTTAAAGGGCTTTATCGTGTTTGCGATGTTTAGCCTACTGATAGACCTTAACAGGTCTAACTAATAGCAAACAGGCCAGTTAGTAGTTAAGATACGTAGGTCTAATAATTATTATTATTATTAGGCCTATTGCGTTGTAGAAGGCCCTAATTTTTACATGATTCACAAAAAGTTCGATTTTCTTAAATTTAATTTTCCATATTATTTTTTATTGCCTAACAAATTTTAACAATGAAAGGTTAGCGAGGATCGGTCAAAAAAGAATAACACAAATTTTACATTATCTGTGTATAATGTGATGAACCTGATGATGGCAATAAATATTGTCGAAACGTCGACACAAATAATGTAAAGTTTGTGTTACAGGCCTACTTTTTTGGCCGATCCTCGCTAACTCTTCATCGCTAAAATTCATTGATTGACGGTCACTACGAAATTGAGCATTTTTATTTAACATTAATTTTGTTTTGTCCTAATGTTATGTTTATCACTTTACTTCACTCAAGCAATCTACAATCTTCACAATAATATGTATAATGGTAGGCCTACTGTCATTTGTTAAAAGTAACAAAGCTGTTAAGCCTACTTCTAAAATTTAACATAGGCCTAATGCATGCACACTATTCATCGGGTTTTAAGTTGGCATATTTTAATTTAACTGTCAAATATTAATTCCCGATTAGCACATAGGCTTAACTTCAGATACGAAGTATACAAATAATACAATAGGCCTATAGGCCTACAAATATACAATAATATAATAATACAAATTTTTTATATTAGTAGGCCTATTAATAATAATAAAACATTTTGTACAAGAATAGACCTAGGCCTATATTATTTTATTATTTTTTGAATATTACAATGTTTCAATAGTATTATCATCATGAGATATACAAATTAATAAATTGTTTTTTCAAATCAATATATGCGGCACCATATATTAAATAACAGACCTACAAATACAAAGATTTTTGTATAGCCTATTTCCGATCTGATAAGCTGTGAAGCTTGAAAGCGCTAATCGGGAATTTTTATTTATATCTAGTGGTGTGCATAAACTAACTTATAAATAAATCTGTTTGTAATTATAACCGATAACACAACTTTATTCATTTAACTGTTAATTATTAGTCTAGGCTTACGTAGGCCTATCATTACCACAATAAATAGTGATATAAAATAAATTTACAGTAAGATTAAACAAGATAAATTACACGATTTACATGGAACAGTGAGTCTTCAAAGTACATGGGGCTGAGATAAGTTTTTTTAATTCAATTAGAAAACAATATTTCTTTAGAAGGCTTTTTCGCAGATCAATACTCATCCTCTTAAACCAGATGACTACTTTAATAATTTCGTAACATCATTTTCATTCCAAAAGTATTAGTCAGTTTTCTAAAGTATAAAATTATTTTTTTTCTGTAACGTACACGATTTGACATTTGCAAGAAGAAATGTTTTTCGTTGGAACTGCTTATTTTGTTCCCCTTAAACTGCAGCTGGAAGGGGAAATTTACACCAAGTGGGCGTGGTTCATAACTGTGACGTCACTGAATAGGGAGGGAAACTCTCCCACCGTAAAAAAAAAACTTCTTAGTATCTAAACAGACAGAAAGCAACCTTGTGATTGGCTGGCTTGGAGCATGCCTGCTCTCTAGTGGGGGCATTTGTATAACTGATACATTTGCTAAACAATCCATAGCCTTTTTCCGTTTACCTCTGTTTCACATATCGTTTTAATCTCTTTTCTTGCTCTTTCTTCTCTCTCTACCCCCTATCAAGCTCTCTCACTCTCATTCTGTCTTTCTTTAGTCACTATTTTCGCAATCAGAAACCGTTCTTCGACAAAAAGTAAATTGTTTTTCTTTCTTTACTTCAAGCACCTTATTTTTTTTCTTCTTCTGTATAATTGCATGAGTAATAAAGAAAAAAACCCCGTTTCCTTTTTCTGCAGTGTTATCGAACCCATGTACCCTGTAATTGAGTCAATTACGGTCTAATTTTAAAATAATTTTGAATTATCGTGTAAAAATCATTCCGACTTGTTAATCAACGGGTTTTGATTTATTACAGTAAGTAATACCACACTGGAACGTTATTTTCTCAACCTAGGCGAATTATAGGCGTAAGTGTTTGGCCCAGGAATAGGCCTACACCCTACAGCAATTATCGACCATTTTATTACTCCTGAATGTGCAAGTAGCTGAGCCGATTATGAATAATACACCTCATTCACGATGGATTGACATTGGAACCGCAATCTGGTCTAATTAAGTTTATCTGTCAGGCGCCCGCCGTTTATTTTCTCGAGTTTCAATATTATTATTTTTAAAAAATCGGAGTTCACGTTTAACTTAAAATTGTTTGGGCCTACGAAAAAACATGCAACACACTGAAATATACTTATATTGTAGGCCTAATGTTGCAATCTGTGAATTTATGATCAATGAGATTTCACGATTATAAAAAACTGTTCAAATGTAAACCTTAGCCTATAAGTAGGCCTAGACTACTAACTACGAGTAGGCCTAGGCCTCTATAACAGCGGTTCCCAAACTTTTCAGTCGCTGACCCCCCCCCCCAAATAATAAATTTCAGGGACCCCGTCTGAGTTCTGAAATAAAACAAACCGTAGGCCTAAATGTGTTACAAACTCTTATAGGCCTATTTTAATTAAAATTTATTAAAATTAAAATTCTTTTAACTTGCAAAATTATAATAGCCTATTAATGATATCAAACATAGTTTAATGTGAACAATGAAGCTGCTTTTGAACAATTAGCTCTGGAATATTAGGTTTAATGTTTGATAATTTCAATATTAAGTCACTCTCGACATAAAGTTTATTTCTTAACTTTGCCCCAACCTCGGCTCTACCTTTCCAGCCACACAGGTCGAAATCCAGCTACTTAGGCGTAAAACCAGCTACACAGAACAACGTTATGCTTAGATCCAGTGCTTAGGCTATACGTGGACTAACACAGCGCGATCGGTTCTGCGTTTATGCGGCGCTCTAGTCAGTCCGGCTGACAAACAGATGTGGTAGGCTACACGACATGATTTAAAGACATTATTAATGCCATTAGTTTCAAATTACATCTACAGTTACTATTAGTTTTAACAGAAACGATACTGGAATCTTCTACTAATTGTTTGAAGACTATTAAATTTAGATTTTAGAGCATAACAAATTGGAGAAAATTACGGTATAAGTTATTCTATTTTTTTTTTTTTTAATGTCCGCGGACCCCCTGAAACATTGTCGCGGACCCCTGGGACTCCACTTTGTGAATCACTGCTCTTTAACGATGACATGTGTGTAGACTTTTACACAAAAATTAGGCCTAACCTGTAAAAAACGTTAAGTTTGAGCGAAGAAAACTTTAAGTTTCTTTAAAGTAAACAAACGACGTAGTCTGTTTAACTATTATTTTTACGCAAGATGTGCCTACGTAGGCTAAAGCTGGTATTAAATTTAACTGTTTAAAATTTAATTTATAAGATAATGAATTTTATAACGAGCCTATTGGCGTAGGCGACTAGTCAGCGGATGATAGGCCTAACATGTGTAGGCCTACCTAATTTCGCGACAAGAGCCTGCCTATTGAAGAGTTCAGGTTTTTAACTGTATTTATTTTACACACACACACACACACACACACACACACACACACACACACACACACACACACACACACACACACACACACACACACACACACACACACACACACACACACACACACACACACACACACACACACACACACACACACACACACAGAGAACTTTAAATTCAGTGTCCGAACGTTTAAAAATGATAATTTACAAGTAATTAAACTATTTAAGATACAGGTAATCCATATGTATTAAGATCTGAATTACAAAATATTGAAGGACTCAATAAACCTACTTTAAAAACATTTGTAATCCAATTGGTGTAGCCTACTGATAGATTTACAGTCCTGTAGTTAAAAAAAAAAGAATTCCTACATTAAGTGAACGTCCTCAGCGTTTTTTGGATAAACATTCCTTCCTTAGTCCATTTTTTAAATGAAACCTTCATTAAGGTTCTGACGGCATAATACTAATTAAAATTCCCTTACTAAATTGTTCTGAGTAATTAAAAGGCTTAGTAATCGGAGGTGAGGCCTCCGTGTTTACCTTAGGTAAATAGGGGACTTAGCCTATTCTCCAGGACCATAAATTTCCTTCTTTTACAGGATCATAAATTTTCCTTACGCATTGTTTCCTGTTCAAAGACTTCTAAAGTAGAGGACATCTGCTCACGCAAGGGCCCAAACTTCTGTTCCATATGTTACCATTACCTGGTTCAGACTTCTACAGTCCTTCATTTTAGTAGAATACATTTTGTGGACGCTATAAGTTATTGCATCTGAAGAGGTATTTCTGTTCACAGGGTATGCTCGATTTCCAGCAATTACCATCTTGTTAATTTCTTCTTATATCTGGTTTGTATATTATTCAGATCGTTTCCCAGTTATGTAGGCCAGTAAATGGACTACATGTAGGCCACTCCAAACCTAGGCCTATATGAATGGACTAAGCTGAAGATCACTAGACTTCACCCCGACTGGGCAACTCTAGACCAGTAGCCTACTCCAAACAGTGACGGTTAACCGAAACTTATGGTATCCACGACATTCAAAAAAAAAAAAAAAAAAAAAAAAAAAAAAAAAAAAAAAAAAAAAAAACAACCCTATTTCTTGAGGAAACAGAGTTATTATTTTAATAGCACGAGAAGCATTTAAACTGTCGACTGGAAAGTGAGTTTTATAAATCGAATGCAGAGTAGTGGGCCTGCATAACAGTAAGAACTGGACTTCAGTAGGAGTAATGGGTAGGTCTACATTCTTAAATTTTGGTTTTCGAAAGTAGTAGGCCTACAATATTCTACACGTCATGAATAGGGTACTGTAGGCCTATCTCGACAAAAAGTTTTCGCTTCCGGTGACATGGTCGGAAGAGAACCTCAATGCGCTTTATTAGGCCTATAGTCTAGGCCTACCTATGTGTTTATGAAGCGCCGAGATTTCAGCGGCACATTTCAGAGATTGTTTTAAGATTCTACATCTCTCGTGTTGATATTTATTAGCTGTCAACTACGTGTGCTCCTATAGCCTGCAAGCCGATTGTTCCAGATAGGCCTATAGGCCTACTTGTCCCCCCCCCCAATAGGCCTACAGAGATACAGACGCGATCACACACAAATCCTTAAGCCTAAATTGTCTCCATGTCTCTCAACAGTCTGTCTGTCTGTCTCCCCCCCCCCTCTCTCTCTCTCTCTCTCTCTCTCTCTCTCTCTCTCTCTCTCTCTCTCTCTCTCTCTCTCTCTCTCTCTCTCTCTCTCTCATTTCTCTCTCTCTTTTGGCACAAGAGTTTCTCCCTCTTTCTAGATATTTTCTCTAGGAGTGACTTACAAGATTTCTTTTGTGTTAATCGTAATTCGTTAAAACTGTATGCCTGTGATTCTAAGTAGGCACGCAAATAGGCCATCATGTCGATTTGCTTAAATTTAATCATTTGAATCATCAAACACCAGTAGGGTGTAAGACTACAACCTGCACACATATATCTATATATATATATATATATTTATATTTAATATTTATACTGAAATTACCTCAAGATATTTTCCCCCTTATTAGGAACATGTTTCGAGAACCATTGTGTTCTCATCCTCAACCTTCGTGATTTTGCGTCTGTTGAAGTATTTGTGTGTTGGCTGGTCGTTATTGTGGTTTCTTGTTGGTCTCCGGTATTTTAAAGTGGTATTATACACGAATATTTACTATATGCTGTTTCGCTACGTATTCTAGTTAACTTTGTGTTTCCATCTTTACAAATTAATTAATTTCCATCTTTCAAAGCAGTCAACATCGAAAATACACAAAATAATAATACATACACCACAATCACACACAATAATACAACTTTAAAATACCAGAGACTAACAAGAAACCACAATAACGACCAGCCAACACACAAATACTTCACCAGACGCAAAATCACGAAGGCTGAGGATGAGAACACAATAGTTCTCCAAACATGTTCCTAATAAGGGAAAAAATATCTTAAGGTAATTTCAGTATAAATATTAAATATATTATATACATCAAGAAACGGACTGTAGCAAAAAGTATTTGAATATACAGTATATAGGCCTATACAGGCCTATAGGCTATATATAGGCTAGGCCTACTGAGAAATTTAAACTTTCAGAATACGGTTCACAGCATAATTTGTGAACTATCCACAAGTGAATTTGAAATGTTAATGTGTGTGTGTGTGTGTGTGTGTGTGTGTGTGTGTGTGTGTGTGTGTTGTGTGTGTGTGTGTGTGTGTGTGTGTGTGTGTGTGTGTGTGTGTGTGTGTGTGTGTGTGTGTGTGTGTGTGTGTGTGTGTGTGTGTGTGTGTGTGTGTGTGTGTGTGTGTGTGTGTGTGTGTGTGTGTGTGTGTGTGTGTGTGTGAATACTGACAGTCTGCTGTCAGTAGTAGGCTAAACAAACGTGAATAAAGTCGATGATAGGCTATATAAAGCATGACTTAACAAAATTAATAGTCTTTGTAGCCTACAAAACAAATATAGGCTATCACCTAGGCCTGTACAAAACAGAAATGATAGGCCTACTTTAAAGAGACAGTAATTAACGTACTTACATAGAAAAGTTCACAAAACGTAAAAATCCATGTGCCACTAGGCGTCATTTGTGAACATAGGTTCAACTTCAGACTCAAAACATAGGGCCAGCCCAAAACCAAAAACATGCGACTTTGCCAAAACGACAAAATCACAAATAAGTCTATGTTAAACTAACGAAATCTGGACCCATGAACATAATTTCTGTGCCTATAAAAAGCAGATAGTAAAGAAAAGACATCTTAATAATCAAAGTAGCTACCAGATTAGGTGGGCCTACTCCGACCTATTTAGTAAGTGAACTCGTTTTTGTGGTAGCAAAATGGACATTCTCTCAGTAATTTATACACGAATATTTACTATTTGCTGTTTCGCTACGTATTCTAGTTAACTTTCTGTTTCCATCTTTACAAATTAAGGGGCATAAAATACCTATAGGCCTACTGCTACCCCATCTCTGACGTACAAGTTAAGTATCTTACAGTAGAACCTCCATTAACCGAAACACTTTTAGCCGACAAAAAATCCCGATTTTTACAATGAAAATTTGTTTTCTGGATAAAACACGAAAATTAATATAGGCTATTAATAAACATGTAATAAATTGTGCGTCATGTCAGCAAAGCGGAAACGGTTCATGATTAAGAAATATTGGAAGCAATTAAAAGAATTAAAAACGACGAGTTTTTGCGAACTGCGACTGCCGATTTTGGTGTTGGTGTTTCTACTGTTTCTGATTGGGTCAAGATGAAAAATAAGTTTGAAGAGCATGGTACGAAGATGCAAACAAGGAAACAATGAAGACGCGTCAAAACGAGAAAGCAAATAAGGTTGTGTTTTTTTTGGTTCGCGCAACAAAGGGACGACGACGAAGACGATGACAGCAGAGAGCAGCAGACATGAACCGCTGACGAGATCTTCAATGCCTTGGAGGTATGAGTTTTAATTTTGGGTTAGGCTATAGGCCTATGACATATATATGCGTTTTTCTCACGGAGTTTTATTCATATTTTCAGATAGCGTTACGGTTCGTCGGAAGCTCTGAAGAATCAAAGCCCTCTGACGTTCTGCTAATGAAGCGATGGCGAGATATTGCTGCAAGAATGCGATGTAAAAAGAAAAGGCAAAGGAAATTAGAAGACTTTTTTTAAAAAATCATAAAATTAGTGTTAAAAAAATGACTTTATGTAAATAGTTTTGGTAATTTTATATAGGCTATTGCCTTCAGTTATTTTACCTCAAGCTTTAAAAAATGACATCTTAATTAGTATCCGAAATTTTAGTTATCCGAAACCGCCTCCCCCCCTTTGTTTCAGTTAACAAAGGGTCTACTGTTATAATCATCGCAAGTAAGCCTAGGTATTAACATAGCCTAAATGAAAGACGTCTTAAGTGGCTCTTTATGGAAAACGAAAAAACATAGGAAAACCCAAGAACACGAACAAACAGGTATTATTGTAGAAGAGTGATCTTAAACAAAAGTAAACAGAAGTAAACAGAAAACACTTCTAGGGGTTAATCTGTAAGACTACGTCGCGCAGACGGTAAGCTCTGTGACACACAGACTAATCCTGTCACACGTTATGAATCCATTCAAAATCTTCATCACCATGATGCAACCATATTCAGTACACCTACGACAGGATCCTTCAATATTCAGTTAAAGATAGCCTATAATTGGCCTCTATAAAACTAATACAAAAGTAAGCTGACAGCGTTGCAAATGTAAAGACAACGATTAAATTAAATAGAAAAAACGTAACGGTATAATTCCTCTCTTTTTTAGTATTGACAATTTAATTATTTTTCTATTGATGCCTATACTTCATGAAAACAAAGAAAGGATAGGCTGAGGTAATTTATTTCTAGTTAACGAAAATCAGTATTTGAACTGGTAAATTCCCCAGGCCGGGTAAATCAATATTTACGGGTATTCAAGACGGCATATTTGTCGTATACAAATTTAAATCATTCATGTTATTTAGGCCTACAATCATTCAACTGAAACATTAAAATCAAAACATATTAAATTTTATTAATAATTAAACGTTTAAATAAAACCATTTCTATTACAAAAGGTTCTCACAATAGGTCTACGTTCTTACAAATAACAACACAAAACAAATAAAAATATTTTACTAATAAGACGATCCAATAAAACCATTTCTATTACAAAAGGTTCCCACGATAGGTCTACGTTCTCACAAATAACAACACAAAACAAATACTTTACAAATAAGACGATCCAATAAAACAAAGACAAACTAAGACTAAAGAAATACGGTTCAAAAGGGATGCTTGGAATTTCTAATGATACTGCTAGCTTTCGTGATTCAAAATATGTAAAATTAGCCTACATGTTAAAATTACTTATAGTTAGAAAATTAATGTAAGAAACATTTCGTTCAACATGCAGTCTTTTGAATTTATTGTTTTTTTTTTCTTTTTGTAGGCCTACCAGTATTTTTATTGTGATACCTAGTAATCAAAGTTCATAGAATAGACCCTAATAGAAAAATTTATGTTTTAAATAGAATTAAACTGGTTAAATAAGAGAATAAAATAATAAAAAAATAAATATTTACTATTTTATACACTTTATTCCCTTTTTCTTGGTTGAATTATATTCTTGTTCTTTGTTTTGGTTTGTTGTTATTAATTCAGAGAGTTTACGCGAGTTTCATAGGAAACAAAACGTGCTCTGTTCTGCACCACAAGTCTCCCCTCCCTTCGCAACCGAAGTGAACCAATCAGATTGTAGCTACACTTTACCCCTCCCCTACTGAGCTGTGTTCAAATATTTTCCATTACTCCCCTCTTCCAAATAGAACATAAATACTGAGAATTGTTTATACGTGTGAGTGGGGTCCAAACGGTGTGTTGGTGAGCAGGGAGGGGTGTCGGTGAAAATGTCACTCCGATTCCTGCCAGTCGCTCTTAAATAGTGGTCGTGTTAATAATAGACTGTAGCTGCCGCAGATTGTTTGTGACACCAATGTTCTGATAATAATAACAAGGAATGTTATAATTGTGCGCGGCGTAGACTTTAGAGATGTGACGTTGTATAAATAATAATATAATAAACAAACTTTTACTGATAATTAAACTATTAAAATAAGTGACAGTTAAATTAACCAGAAAGGCTACGAAAATTTTTTTAAAATTTAGGCTCTTCGTTTTCTGTCGGCTTTGCTAACAATAAATGACAATTTGAGTGTTTCCAATAGTGAGAAATGGAAAGCTTGGGTTGAAAGTGTTTTAGAATTAGACGTGCTTATAGACTAATTTATATTAGGCCTATATAAAAATTATTAATGACACAGTAATTTGAACTGACTAACTAGGCTATAGCCTAAACGAAGAGTCGGTAAATAAAGTATATAAGACAATAAAATTAGCTTATAGTGTTTAGGTTCGCCAAGTAGTTTAATTCGTTAGTAGAGCTTAGCCGCGATGAACAGCTGAGATGTGCAGTAACGAAAGCCCGACGCCGCCTCCAAGCGGCCCGTTGCCCCTACTGCCGTACGGAGTCAACAACCTGAAACTGATGCTGAACGACCCGACGAGCCCGTCGACAGCGGCGACCAACGCCGTCAGCCAGACGTCGAGTCCTCCGTCGGGACTGCTGCCGCTAGACCAGTACCGTCTGCAGCTGTACAACTACGCCGTGCAGGCGGAGAGACTGAGAGCGCAACAGTACCTGCCTACAGCGACGGCCGGACAGATACCCATATGTCCCGGTTACACCCCGTACCACCCGAGACTGGCGCTGCAGATGTCGCTGTTCCATCACCGCGTGCTCCAGCCCGAGGAACCGAAACCGCAACACAGCTACATCGGACTAATAGCTATGGCCATATTGAATTCTCCCGAAACGAAACTAGTGCTCTCCGATATTTACCAATACATACTCGACAATTACCCGTACTTTCGCACCCGAGGTCCCGGCTGGAGGAACTCGATCAGACACAACTTATCGCTGAACGATTGTTTCGTGAAAGCCGGAAGAAGCGCCAACGGTAAAGGTCACTACTGGGCGATCCACCCGGCGAACGTGGAAGACTTCAAGAAAGGCGACTTCCGACGGAGGAAAGCTCAACGCAAGGTGCGGAAGCACATGGGACTGGCGGTGGACGACGACGGAAACGACTCTCCGAGTCCGCCTCCGATGACGATGACGCCGCCTCCGCCCAACATGTGGCCTCCGACGCCGGTCATGTTTCCCGCGGCGTTCCCCACGACCATACCGCGGAAGCGACAGTTCGACGTGGCGTCGCTGCTGGCGCCCGACGACGGCCCCATCAGGAAGCAGCGGTGCTACGTGACGCCGTACAGCAGCGGCGAGGAGGACGAGGAGGACATCGACGTGGTGACGGCGACGCCGGACAAACGCGAGGAGGACGACAAGCAGCAGTCGCCCGCCACCGTACCGACGTCCCCGTGGCTGTACCGGCCGCCCGTGTTCGCCGCCTCCGTAGTCGAGCAACAGCAACAGCTGGTCGCCAGGTACTACGAGCAGATTGCCGCCCATCATCAGGCCAAACGTCTGCAGGCGTTGCACAGCTTACAGCTGCAACAGTCTACGACGCCGCCGCCACAGCCTAACGACAGATCTTCCGATGACACAACATAGACACCAGGTAAGTACCGGTAACTAATCTACTGTATGAAGTTAAGGACTAGCCTACTCAGTACATTTCATAACTGAAAGTTAAACGTTTAGACACTAAACATTTAGTATAGAAGTAAGCTATTTACAATTCTATTAGGCTATAGTAACAGTATATACTAACAGTATATAGTAACAGTATATAGGTCCAACATTTCGTGAAACAAAAGTAGGTAAATTTGTAAAATGTAATGACTAAGCTAATGTTTTCCTGCTCTTTAACGCGACTGCTCTAAGCATGTGGACATTAAACTACTGCAGTTATTAAAGCTCCCGATCTGCAGAACTGGTTCACCATTTTGACGAAAATAACCTATAAATAGGTGTTTGTTATTAGGTAAATTTTTATAAGCCTGTACTATTAGATAGACCTGCTCTTCAGTTATGAGAAAAATCACGAAAACCCGATTAGGTTTACTCTACTTATTACTTTTTTTTTTTGGTAAAGTAAGAATTGTGAAAAACTACTCCATTGGTTTTTTACTTAAATTTATAACCGCATACCTAAATAACAAATAACTTAGTCGTTGCTTTTAAAATCAGGCCTATTTTTGGTTCCATAGATACCTATAGGCCTAAATATAACATTTAATTAAAAATAAAGTGGTGTTAGTCGTTATAATCGCAAACAGAAATAACACTGTTGCCCACCGCTATAAAATTTTTTTCCGGTTAGTGTTTCCAAGCTTCACAGCTCATCATCAGGTCGGAAATAGGCCTATCCATGATGAGCTGTGAAGCTTAAAATCGCTAATCAGGGAAAAAATCTATAGTCATGTGCAATAGTGTTATTCTGTTTCTAAATCTAATAGGATAACTAAACAAACATGAATAAATAAATCTAAATATATGCCTACAACTGATAACAATATAGGCCTGTGTGAACTTTTTGTAAACATAGCTTACAAGCGTTTGAAGGCTCCAAATTTTGTAAGGAGTGATGAGAAATACTTTCAATAGCCTACTTTTTTTTGGGGCCCCAAATCTCCTAAACTTTGAAACTTTGAAATCTCCTATACTGTACACTATAGGCCTATTCAAAATTTGGTTGGGTAAAATTCTCTTTAATTTAATAGATTCTATACATTCTATATAATTTTCTTAAATTAAACCTATTCTATGCATAATTTTCTTTTTAGCAAACGTTTGACCCACTTTTTGGTTCCCGACGTCCGAAGATTTTGAAATTTTCAAAAAATAAATACTATAAGCTATTCACATCTTGGTGAAAATTTTAAAATTTTCTCTAATTTGGTACTCCTCATGGGTTTTGCGATTTTTTTACAATTCTCCTCCTGTCCCCCTACTTTTGGGTCATCTCAGAAGCAACAGAGATCTCAGGGTAAAAAAGAGTAAACACGCGTACAAAGTTTTACGAAAATCGGTTGATGCGTTCAATAGTTATCGTGAGACATAGCCCTACCCCAAGTAGACACGCAGACAAATAGGCCTACTGGTCGAGTTAAAACCAAGAACTTGGTTGGCTTCGCTCATTGAATAAGACTTTTTGAAACTGACAAGTTTTGTTCTACGCAGGTCTGTTGTAGGTAACAGAGTATAAATCCGTAACAGATTTAAATTAACTCAATTCAGACACTAGGCCTACTGTAGGTCTACTGTAGGTCTACTGCAGGTCTACTACCCGTTAAACACAACCAAACGAGGGTGCGCGTTAGTAATTTGTTAACAGCGGAAGTGACGAGAGATTTTTAAACGGTGCACAGTCTTAAAAACGCGTTATCCGCGTGTAATTTTGGCGTTAGTGAAATTTATACGAAACGCATTTATGAAACATTTGACTTTCTCCCGAGTTACTACCATAATAGGCCAATTATTATTATTGTTCAATCAATAAATTCTGTATAAACTCGATGGCTTTTCTTACACCACTGATTTTTCTATCTATTTTGCTAAGTAAATCAGTCTTGCGTTTGAAAAGTGATCTGGTAACTTATTTTCTTTTAAATCAATTTTCAGGCTTCCACGTAAATCGAGTAGTTATCGTTTAGCTAGCTGGCACTACAATGTGTCCGTGATAGGAGCTTTTTTTTTGTACCAATGGTTACAGTATCCAATCAGTGTTTAAACCCTGGCCTAGGGAAACAGAAGTAGACTATAGCTACTAACATATAGACCTAGGCATACACGCTGTTTATGTATGTAGTAGACCTACTTGTAGACTAATGCAATATCTTCAAATAAAACCTAATACAGTGGAACTTGCTTATAACGAGATTCAAAGGACCGGACAAATATTATGTTCGTTAAAACCGGGTGCTTGCTACATCCGAGTTATCGACTCGCAAACCTAAATTTTTATAACGTGATTATCGAACACACGACAAAAATGTCTACCACACAAGAGCCTTTGCACAATAAAATTTTGACATGTTTTACATTCTACGCTTAAAAGTGAAATTTATACTTTAAACATTTTTTAGACGCTATCATTCTTTGCTGAATATTGGCGTACAGTGCATTCGCGAAATATAGTAAAAGTAACTGTGTAGCAAAAACTTACCAAAAATCAGCCGGCTATCCGTTTGGCAAAAAACGCAAAACTTTCCATGCCACATGTACAATATTTATTTTTAAATTACAAGAAAATTCACTCTAATTCATTTGTCTTTTTGTTTTTTCTTCTAAATGGAATCGTCAAAATTATATTTCGCGCACAAACCTTAAATTAACCTTAAAAAAGTCATTTATTTTTGTTTGTTTAGTAATTTTGTATCTGTAGATATCAAAACAGTTTTGTAATTTATTTAAATATTTCACGAGTTCATCACTTAGGCCTATATTATTAGTTTCACTAAAATGCGATAATGATTGTAAACGAATGTTTAAAATGCTGTATTGTAACGTATTTTTTTGTTAGACCTTAACCTATGAACAAGCCTGCGAGAAAATACTCGTTATAACCAAGTCTCTAATGGGTTCCTACTCGTTAAAAGCGAGTTTAATTATCATTAATAAGATACGAAAGCAAACAAATCTCGTACTTTTGCTCGTTACATCTGAGTTCTCTTTATAAGCGAGCTCGTTATTCGCGAGTTCCACTGTGTTTACAAATCTAACATGGCCACACACTGTTTAAATAATAAAAATAAATTTCCAGACATTCAAAATGTCAAATCTATTAAAAACGTACAAAAAAGTAACAAAATGAATATCTGGAAAAATCTTAATATTTACAAACAAAATAATAATCATCTAATAATTAAAGAACATATTCAAATAAAAACAAAACAAGACGATTTATTTAAAATCATAGACTTATTAGAATAATAAAAACAAATATTAAATATATACATAAATAGCTGACGACGTAAGCTTTAAACAAATTAAAATAACTTATGAATCGAAGTAAAATCGATTATCCGTTAACTACGTTGTAAGCGAAACATTCAATTACAATTCACAAACCTCTGAAGATACAGAATAGTTTCTGTGAAACGTGCGTCAGGTGGAAATAAACCTACTTGCAGTTGTATTTATTCGAAGATGTTAGCCTTCGTGGAGACCTGCAGGAAACTCAACGAGTTACTTAGGCCTACAAATGAATAACTGTAGACTAATGTACAAATGTAGAGGAAACGGAACAGAACGAACCATGCACGATACAGAAATAGTATTCAGTTAAGAAAAACAGTCAATAATAGAAAAGCTCACATTTTTTCTCTAACGATAAATTACACAAATTAAATATAATTATTCAAACTCAACGTTGTGTGTAGCTAGGCCTGAATAACTCTTTATTTAGCCTACACCAAAATGATATAATAATTTTAATTTAAGATTATCGTATTGACCAATAGACAAGGTATGTTTAGTTAATTTAAATAAAATAAAATTTAAATCTATGTTTTTATTTCTAACTTGAAAACGATGCTCGAAACAACAGATAGAATAACCTCCTACACAGTATACCCTAGGCTTAATTGAGTTTCCTTTAAATGCTACGGAACTGATAATGTAGGCTATCATTAGTGTATGATCCATCCAAATCCATTTAATACGTTTAAAACTCAATGTGTGGACTGTTCAGGAGAAACTAACAACATTTTCGTTTAACCTGTAGGAGTATACAGAACTTATACTTTAACCGGTCTGTTTCAGTACCAATTAAACGTGTCTGTAAAAGCAAAAATGAGATCAAAACAGTTGAAAATATCTTCACGTCGTCCGTTGTAACACTGTTAAATTGATAATCTCAAAGAACATTTTTAATGTACAGATTTTGTGTTATACTAGCAGACATACAAACAAGACATACAAATAGGCTTAGACCTTAAACACGTTTTACTTAGTACCCTCGAGTTCCTGAGCAAACCGTGAACTATAAGAGAGTTCTGTGACGCTCAACAGTTAACTAAGTCTTTTCTTATTAAATGTAGGCTACATTAAAAATATAATCTTGCAAATGAGTTTGTGTGAACTAAACACAGACCCCAAATTAAGGTATCCAATTCGTTCGCGCGCGCTGACGCGTGTGTCAATATGAGTATTGTAGTGCTTAAATTTTAATTTTTCATATACAATAATTTCTTCTTGAATCAATTTATTTTCCTCTGTTATCATCGTTACTAGACTTACAGAATCCGAATTACTAAGATAATTGTAAAATACAGGTCTAATAAAAAAAACGTTTTTGAGCTCCAGGCTCTGAAAGGCGTAGGTTCACATATGCTTGTGTCAGCTGCCTCTTGATGTTAAATAAGACGATGATGATGATAATAATAAATATAATAATAATAGTAATAATAATAATATGAAGTCATAATCATAGAACTGATAAATATATTCTGTATTGTTATCTACCAATAATAAAAAGTAGGCCTAGCGTTGTCACAATTGTTACAATCACTAAAAACAGGTTGGTTGGTAAGGTTGCTTTTCTTACATCGTGAGATCGTGAATAGCCTAATTCTAATATTCATGGACATTACAATAGGCCTAATATGCCTGTGATTAAATTATATGGGTAAAACCTATCTACAATTTTTTAAGCGGCCGATCTTATACAACGTATTATAAGTTAAGCTACGGGCAATTATGTGATCTGATCCTATACTTTGATTTTCAGGAACAGTCTTCAGTTATCACAATTTTCGTAGACCTAAATGTAAAGATGTAATAGCCCTATGTTTTATGATATTAGTAGGCCTATAACCTAGGCCTATAGGCTATCTAAAAAAAGCGGAAACTAGTTAAAACAAGTTCTCAGTGTTTGTTTCCTAGTGACATAAATATTGTTTTTTTTTTATAGCAATTGGTATTGTCATTGCAGAAATATCAAATTTTTTTTATTAGGCCTAGTCAATTTCCTCAGTGCTGAAATACTGAAACTTCTTTAACTTCTTCTACCAATACAGTACAAAGACAAATTAAATACATTGTATAGTCAACACATTAAACGTATTTCATTACAGGCTACATTAAACATGCAACTTAGGTACAAGGGATTTCCCAGTACGCCTAGTGACTCTTCTTAGATCATGGTTCTCCACTTATCTCTACCTTCAGGGTCTTCTAATCGAAGCCCAAACTTATTCATATCCTTCTGCACACAGTAAATCCATTTTTCCTAGGCTTCCCCCTCCTCCTTCTTCACTGCGGCTTTGGAGATCCTACCATGTTCCATTCATCTGTGATACCCGTATTAAATTAAAAAATGTTTGTTCTATCACATCCACAATATATGCCTAGGCTATACGTGTGCTATCTATCATATGTTCTAACAATTCCACAAAAATATGACATGCTAAAAGACCAAATGCTGCAAAATATATTTTATTTGATTTTAAATACAGGCCTAACTTTGATTAGCCTATAATTGATTAATTGATCGCCAACAACATTTGTCGATATAAAAAAAAAAAAAAAAAAAAACTAGCGTAGCGTCTATGTGATAGGTATAGTAAAATTCGAGTAATGTTAAAAAACCTCTTAAACTTTAAAACTGGCTGATCACACACACTCTTTTAAATTTAATTTTCACATTTTATTTTCCAATTTCAATTTAATTTAATTCCGACCTAGTCGTCCCAGTCACCTGCTTCTTTACGCTTACAGTCTTTACCGAGACACTAGCGCTATGGTATGATGTTTATTGTACTTAACGAAAGGACAGGCCAGTCGCATCCAAGCGGCTGAAATGAGATTTCTCAGGCACGTGACAGCGTATACTCTCCATGATCATAGAAGAAACATAGGTATACGGCAGGAACTGAACATTATGAGTATACTCGACAGGATCGCCCAGTATCGGCTGAATTGGTGGGAACATCACTTCTTTGCCGAGTGGATGACTGCCGCATCACCAAACAATTATGGAACTCTAAGCCGAGGGGACGGAGAGGTGTGGGACGTCCGAGGAAGCGCTGGAGTGACCAGCCGTAATATCTGCCTATTTGAGACCGGAACAAACCATTGTTGGTATAAACCTTGAGGATGATGATGATGTGATGATTCAATTATACCCCCCGCTTTACAAAAATACTCATAATCGCTAAAGTTAATCTCGCCTATTAAACAAATTTCGGATCAATTTGAAAGACAAAAAATTCATTACCATCTTCCGTCCTTTCGAATGGGAGAAATCGGCCTATTGACGAGAGCAGTATGAATTGTTTCGTTGAGTGGACCCCAAGAAAACATGAAGGCACTGACGTTCACACACACTTCTTTAGCTTAATCTCTGTGTTATAGCATTCTATGCCAGGGGTCTCCAAACTTTTTTACTTGAGGGCCGAATTGAAAAATCTTGGAAGTCAGGCGGGCCAACAACGTACTACATGTAGCCCTTTACTTATTTTATTTTTTGTTTTAAGTATACAGAATAATAAAGTAAATAAAATAGGTATTTAAATAAAAATTAAGCAGACTTATCCAAAGAAAACAAATTCATTTATTCAAAATAATGTAATGTATTTATTCAAAATAATGTAATGTATTTATTCAAAATAATGTAATGTATTTATTCAAAGTAATGTATTTTTATTCAAATACATTTCTTATGTACCTATTATTTTTTTGGCTTTCTTATGAGTATGGGATATGTCCAGTTGCTTCTGACATATAATGTCTGTCCATTTTGGGTCAAATTTTGATGCTCCTATCACTAGAATGGATTTCAAGTGTTCGTCTGACAAGTTAGCCCTGTACTTTGATTTTATATTCTTATTTCTTGTTTAGTTATTTAGTAAAGTGTTATAATATTTGAAGTATTTTGACGATCTATTTAAAAACTGCACGCAGCATCGGAGGGGTTGCCGCGGGCCGTAGTTTAGAGACCCCTGTTCTATGGCATCTTAGGTGTGTACCGTATTAGAGAAGAGATTAGTGAAGGTCTTAACAACTGAAACAGATTACATATGGTAGGCCTAAAACTAATTGTAGGCTGTATTCTTACAAAGTGAAACAGTAGGCCTATCGGATTTTGCAGTCCCAGCCGATGAACAGTGGCGGATTGTCCATAACGCTAGGGTATGCTGCAACGGGCACTAGGACCTCACCTGTCAGAGAGAACACCATCCAGCTGAATTGACTAAGCGAAGCGAAGCTTACGATCACATTACGCAATTGTTTGGTTTTCTTACGCAGTTATTAACCATGGAGTGTCGAGTTGGAAAATCAAGTGAAAGCTCTTACAGAACTTTACTCGAATGATTTGAATAACGATCTTCTAATAGAATTGAAGCACTTTGTACCACAAGTAAAACTTCAAGAAAGAAGTTTTTTTCAAATCGTTCGAATGAAGATGATAGATTCCATGATACTAAAGTTTGTCCGCTCAAAGTATACAACTGGATTATTGACTGTAAAAATGATTGATGTAGGCCTATTTCCAAATATATACATTGCTTATCGTCTGCTTTTTACGATTCTAATTGCTAACTGCGGATCTGGAAGATCATTGTTTGTATTAAAACGCATTAAAGATGTGTTGAGTTCAACTATGGGAGATGAGAGATTATCTTCGTTAACAAGGTAGAATATTGAAAGCGAGATACTTGAACCGCTCGATTTAGAAGAAATTATACAAGACCCCGTTAACGCAAAATTAAAATTAAAAACGGATGGATTAGTATTTTCTAAGCTTAAATAGGCCTACTACTATGCTCAATTTAGTTACTGTTTAGCTAAATATTTGTTGTCATTCGAAAGTTTAATAAAATAATGGTTAACTTTCAAAATTGTGTATGCCATTAATCAGTGTAAATAATGGATAAAAGGTTGAATTCTAATCCTTGGGGTCTGATGCCAGCATAGGGCACTACGCGCTTCTAATCCGCCCCTGCCGATGAAGCTGTCGTACGGAAAAGAACCCACGGAGCGATGAAGAGTCTTCAGAGAGGGGCTTCGCCAATTCTACTAGATGCTCCCCACCAGCCACTAGCTACAGTAACATCAAACTACAAAAATGTTGTCAAGCAAACTATTAGAAACAAAATAGGCATATCTACAACAGAGATGTAGAACATGATAACTATTCTGACCACCTTTGTGTTCCGACGTTAGACTGACGAAACAGAGGGATGTGTTGCGTCTGAGACTTGCGGGTGGCGCTTGCAGTCAACAGAGACAGAGAGGAGAGACGACACGAGAGTCGCTGACTAGAATTACGTCTACAACTAAACAATGGGTAGATGTGTCGAAAGCTTTTGATAATGTGAAACGTTCGCTACTCTGGAGTACAATGGAACGAAGGGGCTTCCCTTCGCAATTAATTAAAGTTCTTAGGAGCTTATATTACAAGACAGCGGGTGTCGTGGATTTGAATGGTAAATTATCAGACGATATTCCTACAAATAAAGTATGAGACAATGGTGCTCTATTTCACCGACACTTTTTAATATGTACACGGACGACATATTTCGCCGACAGACAGCTAAAGCTGACTCGGGATTATCACTTCAGCGAAATATTCACGTAAATTTATTGCATTAAGCAGATGACAAGGTCAGAAACACCAAGATGCAGATACAGAAAAAAGAAGACCAGTTACTAAGGGCAATATTTATGTTCAATAGCATCATACAAGACTATGGGCTACAGATCTCTGCTTCAGAATCTAAAACGATGGCATTTCAGGGCAGGTATCCTATAAGAACTAAGATAGTCTGAATAATCAGATTTTGGATCAGGTTAGTCATTTTAATTGCCTGGGTTGTAATATCTCGAATGCAATTGATATCAATTGGGATAGTAAGCTAACAAAATTTGGACACATCTGTGGGACGATTCATAGGTACCTGAAAAATAAAATACGGAAGGATACTCGAATAAAATTTTATAAAACTGTGGCTGTCCCCACATTCCCGTATGCTAGTGAGACATGGACTCTTGGTAAAAGGGACGTGCAGAGGATTCAGGCAGCCGAAATGAAATCTCTAAGAGAGACGCAAGCTTGTTCTCTCTTTGATCGGAGAAGAAACAGGGATATTAGACGCAATTTAAGCATTGTATCATTGCACCAGAAGATTGAAGACCATAGAAGGAGATGGTGTGAACACTTGAACCGCATGCTATCCGTCTAACTGTGGCTGCCTTGGGTTATCACCCTACTGACAAGAGAGATGTCGGTAGCTCGAGGAAGAGATGGGTTTCGGAACAGATCTAAGGCCTAGTCCTTGGGGTGATGATGATGATGATGATGATGATGATGATGGTGGTGGTGGTGATGATGATGACTAAACAATGGGTAGATTTTTTAGTGTTCTGCAAACTGGATATGCGTTGTTGACACTATAAAAATTAATACTTTTTTGTTTACTGTGATGAAAGTTTACCAAAAAAGATGCAAATTTACTTGACTTGTTTGTGTAAGTTGGTAAATAGATGGTAGATTTAGAAAAACGATAGTTTTTGTTTAGACAATAGATAGTATTATTTAACGTATGACTTTATTTTCACTATTTTAGATACAACGCCTAACTTGAGATTAGAGTTATCAGTTATCAGTTATCAGTGAACAAAACAAATCAATAAAACGAATCAGGGTGATTTAAACAAATAGGTTAAATGTGATCAAGACATACAGTAGCCTTAATTAGTACTAATATTAACCTGAAGACCATAGGGTTAATCGAACAGCCGTAATGCATAATACTCAAGTTGCGCCTGCTGAAGAAGAAAGCGACACAAAAACCAATACAAGTGGGATGCCAAAAAATTATCAACACCGTACGAACACATCAAATAATTTATGCAAAGATGATAATAAATAGGTCTACTCAGTGGCGTATTTAATGCGGGGGGCCAACGGGACCGGACCCCCCCCAGATAGTTGAAAAAGTCGACGAACTTTGTTAATCTCTTAATAGTTAGGCTGTTTTATTATTTTTTTCAGTCACCTAACCTAATACAGTAGTAACTCTTTTCTCTTTCTTAAATATACAAAGAGGTTTATTTTACAGCATTAGCGTATACACGATTGAAATATGAAATATAGGAAAATCAGTTCAGTCAATAGACTAAGTATCTTGTAAACAGTGTTTAAATAACGTGAATTTTTATCATCGTTATTACCGTTTACTTAATAGGAATTATATTAACCACTTTACACATAATAATGTGATTAGCCTTAACTTGGTTTTCTTCCTGTATGAAGCCGATCCGATCCTGGGCCCCCCCCCCAAGGCCAAATTCTAGGTACACCAATGGGTCAACTAGGAAAACTTTTAAGAGACGTTTGAAAGAAAATAAACTATTGTAGAAACAACGGAAAGAAGATAAGAGAAAGATGGGGAGGAAACTATTAAATCCATAAGTACGTATCGAAATTGTAGAATGTTTAAATTAGACTAGGCCTGTAGCCTACAAAATAATTCTGATGTACGGCAAGGAGAACAAACGTTCCTGCAAAGCGAGACAATTCAACAATTCAAACAGTTGAAATACAATTTTTAAGAACGACCAATGGCTGCACAGAATACCCAACGATGAACGAACTGAATAGTAAAATTGGACTACAGATAAACTTGGAGAAAACAAAACATATGGCCTGTATGCTGCCAACAAAGTACCATTAATCCCAACCCTTCAAAACCTTGAAATAGGCGCAAAAAATATAGAGGCAGTAAAAGAGGTCATATATCTTGTCCCCTAGATAAACAGCACTAACGACACTAACACTGAAACAATAAGAAAAATATATCCCGGAAATAAAACATACTATGGATTAAAAAGCACCTGACATCTAACTTCATCTCAAGAAACAGGAAATGCAAAATTTACAAAACACTTATCAGGCCAGTTCTGACATATGCTTCAGAAACTGAACAATGACAAAAAATATCGAGAGACTTCTAGGTTTCTGTGAAAGATTTCTAGGTTGCTAAGAACAGTATTTACAAGAGTACAAGAAAATGGAATATGGCGGAAGCGCTATAATTATGAACAATACCGTCTTTACAAAGAGCCGGACATTGTCAGGATAATCAAAATATACAGACTAAGGTGGGTTGGACACATAGAAAGAATGGAGTAAGGACAGCCTGCGAAACATATTTTCTACCAGAAACCAATGGGTAATAGAAATAGGGGAAGGCCCCGAAGTAGATTCAAAGACCAAATAAAGGAGGACCTCGGAAAGCTGAACATAAGAAACTGGAAAGCCAGGGCACGCGACAGGGAGGAATGGAATCGACTCTTGGAGCAGGCCAACCCACCAAGGGTTGTAAAGCCACGGCTGATGATGAACGAACTGAATACCTAAAACTTAACTAAAGAATGGATGATGACTGAAGACAAAAAATGGCGTGAACTTGTCGAGCGAATGGGCGAAAACATGTTTCCAAAGCTAACTAACAAAGATTCTAAAATTTTCGGGCAAGTGTAATTATTGGAAATAAATTTAATACGACTTCGTGGTCAGTTATACCTAAGGAATGAAGTGAAGAAAGAGAAGAAGTGGAGATGAACTTGACGTTTCACTTGACACTTTTTTGCCCATTGGCTCAGAGCAAAAGAGTTGTATATTTTACAAAGATCAGGTGATGTCCTTGAGCAAACATCTGTAGTTTCAAATAGTGCTGACATTTCATTTTAAACTATAGCCTCACAGTAGCCGTTTGTCTTGGAGTACAGATCTTATCTTCTACTTATATCATTTGTCAGCCTTCTCCATTACTGAATCTAGTTTTAATTGCTTAATTACTTTAAATTAATCAATTGATTACTGCTTACTGCTTAATTACTGTCAAAAGTAAATTTATTTTTGTTCCTACACTGTCAATCATTCTCTACTAAAATTTTTGATACCGGTATTTTGTTTAAAACTAATAAAATGTAAAAGAACTCAACTAATATCAGTTTAAAAAAATTAACTAACATAATGTAAAGAAACATAATTTACTAAAACAATTACCAAGTGCTTGATACAATAGCCTGTAACTAATAGATCAATTTTTCTTAAAGAACAACTGGTTTATACGGATCTGTATTTAAGCCTACATGAAAAGGTTTGTTATTATTTTTAACAAGTGCCGGATTTACCACTAAGCCGACTACGCCGCGGCCTAGCGCCGCAAGAAACAGATTTTTTTTTTAACAGAACTATTTTCATTAAAGTCGATGGGACTTTGACTTATTTAAGTATGATTTTTTGAAATTAAATGATAAATTTTTGTTAATAATACTAACGGAAGACAGTTCTTATTTAAATATTACGCGCTTATTTTTAAGACGTTGGCATCCTTGAAAACTAATCTGCGCATGCGAATTTCGAACGTCCGGTTTATTGCTCCTGAATTTACACGACCGTGGTACCACCCTTGTTTGTTATCACTGTTTATCTACGTTGTGACTGAACGGTTTGCAATTATCTTTTTATTTTGTTTTGAATGTAAAGAAGGTTTTTAGATTTATGTGGTGGCCAGTGTGTTGTTTTGTTGATATTTATTTAGTGTGAAAACTTTATGAACATAGAATTGCATCCGCACACTAAACGCATTTATCATGAACAAGCTTCTGAAATACATTTCTGAATATGATTAGTTAAGTTACTCTACTTAAAAAATAAATTACTTTGATCAGTTCTTTTGCATGGATCTTAATAGGCCTATTTTGAAAAAGTTTGCTAAATGAAAGCACGCTTTTTTATAGTAGCCTCCTGGTTTTAAATTTGATAGTGCTAATCTGACATCAAATTACTTCTGCATTACATATATTACTTCAAAGTCATAGCCGGGGGGGGGGGGGGCTCAGAAAACTTGGCCTAGGGCCTCAAAAACCTTAAATCCGGCACTGTTTTTAACAGACACAAAACATTGTTTTTCTTATTCAGATCCTTCGTTTTGTTTTGCTTTAGTTCATGTTTTGATCAATGCAGATTTTATTTTCAGCAAAATATTCGTAACAAAATAAAACAGACAATTATTAGATTTTTGCCCAATGAATTAACAAATGTAGTCATTCTGCCTGACGAGTGTCCACAATTCGGTTCCATGCGTTAATTGCGTTTAACGTATTGTATATAACTTAATTGTATAAAGCGTTATCTTTCCGGAATATCAAATATCACTTTGTAAAGTCGTTAATATGTATATTAATAGGTATATTTATTTATTTTGTCCATCCATAATTGCGATTTTAACTTAGAACGTATCCGAAATAATGAAAATGAGGGCATTAATTTAAAATGTACTACCGTCTGTTAAATAAAAGGTCAAGTAAATTTGCTGCTTTTTGTAGCTAATTTGCTGCGAACCTGGGATTTCATTTCAGTGGCGGATTTTTTTCAAACACATATCGTTTTCTTAGAGCATTGTTTTTTCATATTATAATGAAAGTCGTACCAAAAAATTAAAACTAATAGGCAAACAATAGCTGTATTTATTAATTTCATTAAAATCAATCAAAAACATACTTCAGATAGGCTTGCAAGACACAAGTCAGGAGCTGGGAGTAGAAAGGGCGAATATATTTAAATCATGGTGTTGGGAAATTGCGTTTAAAGTTTGTGAATACGCTCAGGATAGAAAGGGCGAATATGTATTTCAGTATTTAAAAAACATAGATTCTGATTAGTTTACACTTTTATTTTTAAACAATTAATGATCAGTAAAATGAAAAAAATAATATAAAATATATATTCGCCCTTACTCCTCCAATATTACAACACTAAGCTCTCAGCTGGTTTTGTACAGTCCATATATTTCAATGGTATTTACAAAATACTAAGGACGAATATATACGTGATAGTGGTATTACCGTGTTCTTAACATGTCAGAAAATGGAATTCTGTAAAAAAAATCGATATTTTTATTCGCCCTTTCTCCTCCGAACTCCTGAAATGCATCCAACAGGGTTGTAGACATGTGTGTAAAATAATGTTAAATAATTTTGTTAAAAAATATAATGATTGTCAGTCTTTTTCAAAAGTAAAAATAGGAAAAAACAGAAAGGTAAAAAATAAATAAAGAAATAAATAGGCCTATTACTAGCATAAGGGTCTACTTTATTAAATAAGTGTTTATCTATCATTCTTAATATTTAAAAAAATATGTGGATTATACATGCTTCATTATATGTTTATTGCATATTCCATTTTTTTTAATCCAAAATATTTAAGTAAATTTGGTAAAACAAAGCGCGTTGACTACGCGAGTACATAGGATAACACTGGAATGTTCGACTCCTAACGTCACGTGACTTGAAAAATCGTCGTCCGCGCCTTCACCTGTCTTTTTCGAGGTCTCGGTTTGCGGCCAACTAGCGGGTAAAAGCAAACAGTCCTTTAATTGCAAAATTAAATAAATCAGCTGACATGGGTCAAGGGTATGTAGTAGTGTAACCATGTCGTCACATGAACCCATATGTTACAAAATGCTTGTAACCAGCCGAAAATCGTGTCCTCCTATCTTTCAAGTCGACTTTTTTCATTTTTTATCATTTCTTTCAACATCTGTTACATTTATTATTGCGTATATAAGCCATATTACTGTAGATTATTTAAACTTGTCATTGACCTAAATAGTTTTTTTTTTAATTGCCAAAGTTTGTAGTAAATTAATTACAAAAAAAAAAACGCAACTAGTTTTAAATTTTTTGCTCCAACATTTTCGGATTTCTGGGAGAATATATCCCCCATATCACCCCCCTAGGTTCGCTCCTGCGATTAGGCATCCCAATGTGGTTATAGGCCTACTGTGTAGACTGAGACTCAAAGTCAGGATCAATTGTAAGAGGCTCGTGGTTTGGAGGGGGGGGGGTGAAAAACAACTTCTCTTACACTTCTTTTAATTAATAATTTGATTTACACTTAGTCTTATCTTCTTCTTCTTCTTCTTCTTCTTCTTCTTCTTCTTCTTCTTCTTCTTCTTCTTCTTCTTCTTCTTCTTCTTCTTCTTCTTCTTCTTCTTCTTCTTCTTCTTCTTCTTCTTCTTCTTCTTCTCCACGTCAAGATATAGGCTTCACTGGAGCCATCTCTTCCTTGGTCTGCCTATATCTCGTCTTCCTTGAGACGACTACTAAGTTTTAAATTTAATAGTGAATAATAATAATAATCATCATCATTTTTTGACCGAAAAATAGTAGGCCTATACTATAAATAATAATAAAAAAGTAAATTTTTCAAAGTAGTAGGCCTATAAATTACTTAAACCTAATTCCCTCCATTACTTACTTAACATTTTTTATTACCATTAACATTGTATTATTTCTTACATTCATATATACTCAGATTTTTCTTGTATATATATTTATATATTATTATCAATAATAATAAAACTTTTTACAACAATATATTTTGTTATCTTATTCTTTTTACTTTTATGTTCCGTAAGGAAATGGAAGTATGGTGATCGCGAAAAAAATCGTATTCGAGATAAGGGCTGATTCTGATTGTACTATCCTCAAAACATGAAAAAAGGCATTTTCCGAAAAGTGTCTGTGTGTCTATCTGTGTGTAGATTGTTTCTATGACGACCAGTAACTGCCGGAAATTCAAACAGAATCAAATAATTTTTTTGCAATATGCCCGAGTTGTGGAGGACTCAAGGCCTATTGAATTTGGTGAAGATCGATTAAGGGGGAGGGGTAGTTTACCAGCAATGTTTTACGTTTTAACAAAAGTAAAGTACTCAATTTTGATAAATAAAGCATCCTAAAAAGAAGGTCATAATATCCACTGCAGAAAGGTAAACGAACTATCTGTAAATGGAAAGGTAGTTAAGGGAAGGGGGTAATTTTTTCACGTTTAGTATTAATTGAATGAGTTTGATGAAATTAAATAATATCGGTATGGAGAACCATACAAGACTTCCATGTTCTAAGATTTATATTTAAAATCATTTTCGAAATGAAATATTTCCATAGAAACTACTTCTTTCTACTTACTGCTTCAGCCTTAACCAGAGTACTGTGGTCATTAACATATACCACCTCACGTTATCGCACTCGATTTTCATTGATGATGGAAGTCGATGGCACTGCCGAAACGTCTGGTTTTGCAGAAAACATTGGACTACGGCCAAACAGCCCACGAAGGAATTTTAACAACAAACTACTTCTTTGTTGCCGATAACGTAGTACACATGACATATAAATAAAAATTATCCCCACACTTTCAACTATAATTTTCATTTATAGAAAATTACCCCCACCCCGTTCAACTAGCCTCTTCATTTATAGATATTTCATCTACGTTTCTACAGTGGATTATTATGATCTTCTTATCAGGATACGTTATTTATCAAAATTAAGTAATTTAGTCTTGTTAAAACATAAAATTTGTAGGCCGTTGCAGGTAAACTACCCTTTCCCCGTAACCGATCTTCACCAAAATCAATAGACCTTGAGTCCTCTACAACTCAGGCACATGTGTAAAAAATTATTTGATTGTGTTTGAATGTGGGGCAGTTATCATTCGTCAAAGAAAAAATTACCCTTGTTAAAACATAACATGTTGCTGGTAAACAACCCCTTTCTCTTAAGTAATATTCACCAAAATCAACAGAATGTGAGTCCTTTACAATTCAGGAACGTATGCAAAAACTTATTTGATTATGTTTGAATGTGGGGCAGTTATCATTCGTCAAAGAAAAAATTACCCTTGTTAAAACATAAAATATTGCAGGTAAACAACCCCTTTCTCTTAACCGATCTTCACCAAAATCAAAAGATCTTGAGACCTCTACAATTCAGGGATGTATGCAAAATATTATTTGTTTTTGTTTGACTTTACGACAGTTATCGTTTGCCATAAAAAAAATTCTACACACAGATACAGATAGACAAACAGACAGACACACACACAGACACTTTTCGAAAAATTACTTTCCTTCATGTTTTGAGGGTAGTACAATCAGAATCAGCCGTTATCTCTAACACGATTTTTTCCGCCATGACCATACTTCCATTTCCTTATGGAACATGGAAGTAAAAATAAAAATGCATTTGAACTTTTTCAAACAATGGTAATTGTTAAAAATAAAATAATTCTGTTGCTAGGAAATAACATTATATATTTTTTAATGTATGAAGGATTTTTAGTACTTACAAGTACACCTCTAGGTATTCCAGTCGGTGATTTTCTTAGTTTTTCATCCGAGATGAATTTCGGAACAGTTGTGTTCCATCTTCAATCGGAATCATTTAGTAAACTTACACATATAAAAAATTTGCACTCAGGTGAGCGACGTCGACACAGGTACATAAAACATAACACTTAAAAACACATAAAAATACAACACTTAAAATTTTTTAATGCTGGAATTATTTTATAATAATGGTGGCCAGCTACGATTATTTAAATCAAACAGTTCGAATTCGGTTTTCGTTGTAATGATAACGTAATTTTTAAAATGTTTAAGTGTTGTGGTCTTATGTGTTTTTAAGTGTTATGTTTTATGTACCTGTGTCGACGTCGTTCACCTGAGTGGAAATTTTTTGTATGTGTAAGTTTACTAAATGATTCCGATTGAAGATGGAACACAACTGTTCCGAAATGCATCTCGGATGAAAAACTAAGAAAATCACCGACTGGAATACCTAGAGGTGTACTTGTAAGTACTAAAAATCCTTTATACATTATTAAAGGTATTCTTTGACTGTTTCATAAAAACTATAATTTTTTTATTTTAATTTAAAACGTCTATGCATGAAGACGTATCGCAAAAACAGCACCAAATTATAAAATATCTAAATTACTATCACAAATATTAAAACATAAAGTAAAACTTCAATACAAATATAATATAAAAAACAGTGTCAAACTCATGGTACAACTGAAAAACATACAAGTAAATAAAAATACAAATTTATATTCTTTCGAAATTTCAAACATGTACACAAATATTCCCATTGGCGATACCATAAATTTCATTACAAATACACTAAAAACAAATAATGAAAACGACACATACATTAGACAATTAACTAACAGTTTAAAAATTATATTAAAACAAAATTGTTTTCAATATAATAACAAACTATACAATCAAAAATATGGAATTGCTATGAAAGCCCCAACCTCCGCTTCATCTCCAAAATCTTTTTACAAACATTTGATGAACAAATAATAAATATAATAAAATTGACGCCCCATTAGGATGCTACTTTAGATACGTTAATGACACTATATATATTCCAAAATAAAGGCATTAAAATTTCAAATATATTAAATTCAATTAAGAAAATAAAATTCACAACAGAAGAAGAATCGAATAATAAACTGAATTACTTAGACCTAACCACAAACAGAACTGAAAATAATTTTGAATATTCAATATACAGAAAACAATCTCAAACGAATTTGATCATTCCAAATAAGTCTAATCATCCTCTCTAACATGAAATGGCAGCATTTAATTTATTAATATACCGTATGTATAGAATCCCATTTAATTAACAAGAAAGAAAGAAAAAGAAATATCAAACAAATATCAACAAACAATGAATACAAAATAAAAACTATCAATAAATTAGAAAATAAAATAAAACATAAACTCGCTAAACAAATACCATACAAACCTTCATGTAAAATTCCTTCCACTAATGATAATATAAAATATATCAACTTTACTTATCACAGAAACATAACTCGTAAACTAAGCAAACTATTTAAAGATACAAAGTTATAATATTATCTTATAATGCAGATAATATTGTTTTTAATGAAATACAACCTAAAACTAAATTTAACATTCATAATAAAATTGGACTTTACAAAATAGAATGTCCAGATTGCAATAAATTTTACTTACGTCAGACGAAGAAAAAACTGTCCGAGAGATACATTCAACATCGCAATGTGTTTTTAAAACCTAGTATTTACAAATCTCATTTAACCACACACTGTTTAAATAATAAACATAAATCTCCAGACATTCCAAATGTCAAATTAATTAAAAACGTACAAAAAGGTAACAAAAATACTCAAACATGATTTTTTCGCGATCACCATAGGCCTACTTCTATTCCCTTACGGAACATGGAAGTAAAAAAGTTTATAAATAAACAGAACTAATAAACATTTAATGAATATCTGGGAAAATCTTAATATTTATAAACACAATAATAATAATCTAGAAATTAAAGAACAAATTCAAATAAAAACAAAACAATACGATTTATTTAAAATCATGCATTTATTACAACAATAAAACATCAAGTCTATAAGAAATAGCTTACTACATAAGCATTACAACAATTGAAAACAGAATCGAAGTAAAATCGATTATCCGTTAACTATATTATAAGCGAAACATTCAATTACAACTCTAACAAACCTCTGAAAATACAGAATAAATTCTGTGAAAAGTGAGTCAGGTGAAAATAAACCTAGCAAAGATATTAGGCCTGTATACATATTCGGTGGCGGTTAAAAGGATCATAGAATAACTCTGAACAAAAAAAAAAACCGAATACTGTATCAAAAAGTCTCTCATTTCGATCTCTCACAATAATTGTATGTCCACTTCTGTAACACTGATTTTATATAATTCTTAATTAAAAATAGCTCTGCCCTCGTTGACAAGTAACTCTGCGATTTCGATATCTTCGTCAGTCAGCGTGCCGACAATGTGCAGTCCGATGACGACGTCGTTAGTGTTGATAACGTCCGGTCCTCGTTTCCGTTTATTAAATCTTGAAAAATTATCTCCTAAAGTCTGCAAGCTTCCATACCAGGCTGTCAACGTTGAAATGAACAATTTACCACCTGCTGCACTTACCGAGAAGCATATAAACCGATTGACTGAATTACTGCCAGGAGATGACCCAGCAAAGATCGTTAGACTGGGATGCGATGACAGGAAAGTTCTTCCCACTGTAGAGACATTCAAACGTACCCAGCCATACAATGTACTGCTGACCATCAACAACACTATAGGCCTACTTATAAGTTCGGAATTGCTAAACAGGGAAAGAGTAAAGTGACAGTCAGAGAAACGAAACCCAGTTATTGGTTTACGTAATGGTAGAGCTCAAGGAGATGTGTCAAACGTACGAGGCTTGAGGCCCCCTCAAATTCGTGAAATCAGCAAAGAATATTTTGACATTTTTGTGATCCAAGCAATTTCGTAGTGCAGCCAGTGAACAACATACAGGCTTTGCAAGACATCCTCTTCTTCTTCTTCTTCTCCTCTTCAAGGATTAGGTTATATAAACCTGTTCCGGCACCCATCTCATCCTCGGACGAACAACCAATGGTTACCAATGGCTTAATAATTCAGTGCCGCTTTCGGTAATCGATCTTTGCAGATAATCCCACCATTATCTTCTGTAAATTGAAATAATTTCATTTATGTCGGTCGGAGACTCCTATGGTTACTACAAGTATTTCAAAATTTTATATGAACAGGTTACTGGCCTGTTGCACAACCCCCTACCAGTAGGAGCAGAGACTTTTCTGTCAGGGTTACCATACCTTAGCCGAAAGGCTCCTGTTTTGGGGCGCAGGAGATTCGCCCTCACCCTTCTCTTCCTGAGATAGGATTTGGTGGTTTTGTATAAGTTATTCTGATACTGCACGTTTCTTAGTATTTCCAGTGCTCACCTATTGGCATCAGTGAGCACTCTAAGATCCTAAGCCACCCAAAATTAAGAAATTAGAATTGAAAAAGGAAGACACCCTAGCCCTCGATTACTCTAATAGCGTCGGGGTCAGAAAAGAACAAGAGGCAGTCAGGAGAGACTAGACAGAAAATACTAAAGGAAGGGATCTCAGCCAAGACAAGTTGAAGCAAAGTGAGAATCCAGCTAGGGCACATCGGGATTGTCAAACCCGTATCCATAAGATGTGGACCCCTGATGTCACTTTGCAAGACACGATGTGTACAATGCAAGACTTTCATCGTGAATGTCCAGCTGAACTAGAAATCGCTAGAGGTAGTCTCAAAGAGGGTCGACTGTACGCTGTGAGACACGAGGACACATGTTGGTACATAGCCACTGTAATTAATGTAATAAGTCCAGAAATGGTGGTACCTGTCCACTTCAATCGATTTTGGCGACACCAGACAATAGGCTATTAGACAACTGGACAAACACCCCAGGCAATCAAAGCTAAGTAGACTGGAATCGTATCAAGCCATGCTGACTGGTGAAGAGAAGACCGCCTCCGTTTCCAGGAACTAGTCGTTAACAAAATGTTGGTATCGTTTGTGATGGAAACGGAGGCCGGACGTTATCAGCACTAACGACATCTCATCGGTCTGCGGATTATCGACACGCTGACTGACGTAGATATCGACTTGTCAGAGCTATTGTTAATTAAGAATTATATACCATCAGTGTTACAGAAATGGACATACAATCATTGTAAGAGATCGAAATGAGAGACTTTTTGATACCTTATTCTGTTTTTTGTTTCAGAGTATTCTATGATCCTTTTAACCACCGAATACTCTGGGTTATTTATAGAAATTTATAGTCTTTTCTTAATAAACAAAAATCGGTATGGAGAACCATACATGACTTACATGTCGTAAGATTTATATTTAAAATGTTTTAATATAAATTGAAAAATTTGACAAGTTTGACAAATTGGAATGAAATATTTCCGTGGAAACTACTTATTTGTTGCCGATAACCAGTACACATATAAAAAATTACACCTTCCCCCTTCAATTATCATTTTGATTTATAGAAAATTACCACCTCCCCCTTCAGCTACCCTTTTCATTTATAGATATTTCATCTACCTTTCTTCAGTGGATTATTGTGACCTCCTTTTAAGGATACTTTATTTATCAAAATCAAGTACTTTACTCTTGTTAAAACGTAAAATGTTGCAAGTAAACTACCCCTCCCACTTAACCGATCTTTACCAAAATCAAGAGGCCTTGAGTTCTCTACTACTCGGGCACATATACAAAAAATTATTTGATTCTGTTTGAAATTGCAGCAGTTATCGTTTGCCTTAGGAGAAATTCTACACACACACAGACACACACACTTTTCGAAAATGACTTTCTTCCTGTTTTGAAGAACACCATTTTTTTCGAGATCACCATACTTCTATTCCCTTACGGAACATGTAAGTAGAAAACGTTTGTACTAAATAAAACTAATACAAAATTAAATAAATAAATATTTACAAAATAATAAAAAAATTAATTCTTGTAAAAAGTTTCATTATTATTTATTACTTCTATATAATTTAGCATTTAATTTTAAAACAGAGTAACTCCATTTAAGTTTTAAATAATTATAATATTTTTCTTACAGTTTGTTGTTGTTGCTAGCCAACACCTCGAGACTTAACGCGACTAACGGATGAATTTATATCCTTTTCCTTGAACTCTTCCCAGGAACTCTTCTCCCACCTTTAGTTATCCATCATAACTCCTTTCCATCACCTTTAGTTGTTTTCATTTAGTTGTTGGTTGGTAATCAGGAAAGTAAGAAGGGATAGGTGTTCTGGGTCCAAGATTTCTGCTGACCAAAGTTGCTGACACTAAGGTCCCCATACGATGTTCTCTGACTGTTCTCGCTGAAGGAATATTCCAGTTTTTATTATAATTTATTATTTTTGTTTACTAACGTTACACTCCATAGTTTAGCAGACCAAGTGTACCATTACGAACACTTCACAGTTTCTGTGTCTAAAATGTTCTCTCAAACTTACACGTCTTAGCCACTGAGGATGGCTCATTGCAGTACGGGAAAAGCAGTCGTGTAGAAAAGTGTTATTATTAACAGAAGACATGAAAGTTTACAAGCAAAAAGAGTAACAGCTTTTACTAGAAATTGTCAATATTGGACTTGGCCAAACAATTCTACATTCAAAAGCACTACAAATGGCTACATTTTCAGTAACGTGACGTCCTTGTAACCGCTGTTGCCGGCGGCAACAGTACTGGAAATAAGAAAAAATAATATTAATTATATGACAGAATGAATACTTTTGTTATTGAATAATTTTAAATCCGAGCAATATTAGTAGGTAAACTTGAAGAAAAGCTTAGCACTGCTTTCGAACTGCTGGGCACTTCCACGCTTGTGTTGCCGGCTCAGACATCGGCAAAGTTTTACTGCGTATGGTCATTGACCTCGTAGTAGTTGTCACTGTTCATACTAGGGAAGGAGACACGTTTGTCCGCCCAATGTGTTGCCGCTGTATAAACCGGCAAAACGCTCGTAGTTAACAGCTATGTTCGTTTTCGGAACCGACGTGCAGCAGTTACTACGTACACCTGTTTGTGTTTTGTTCCTTTAGTCATGTGTTTCTCTGTTTGTCTTAATTATTTCCAATTAGACTATTTGTGTCCTCATTTATACTGTGTAAGTATAATGGAGTCAAATCCCGTTGAACCGGGGGCCTCCTTCTTCTGCCAGCGAATGATAGAAAATACTCTTAAAAATATATTTTGGCTCTAAAAAGAACTCTTGGTACAAGAAAAAATTCGAATTAATTTCAGGCCTATCACAACCGGCAACAGCTGTTATGTACCCACGCCACACAACTGTTAATCTAATACTTTATCTGAACTCTTTAGTGGGGACAGCTACCCAAGTAACTAAACTATATATGCTAGAAAACTGTAAAAGTGTTAGTTATGAAACTCGATTTTGTTAACTTGTCCTTTTGAATTTATGTTGTGAACAAAAAATGTGTTATAATCGAAATGCGTTCTCTGAATTGTTAAAACAATAATAATAATAATCACAATTTTTCATTGAGACCTTCACTACAATGAAATTATTCGTTTTGAGCGGTTTCAATCAGGCTTACTGTAGCCATCAGGCAAACATGGCGTGTCTAATGTGATTCGTTTTATGTTCAGACAAAGCCGTTATCACTTTGCAATATTTTTTCTAGTAAAAACATTAAAGACACTCGTAACCGGCAAAGCGAGCAAAAAATAGTTTTTTGTTTTTTTGTCTTATAAAAATGTTTAATATTTTCTGAGTAATTTGATACCAAATTTGTGCGAATACGCCTAATAATTTTTTTATGATTAAAAAAAGTTGAGATCGTAGGAAAAGTTCTCTCAAAAGTGCTGGTAAAGTTACCACTTTTTACAAATCTGTAACTCGCTTATATAAAATCGTAAAGACATGCAGTTTTTACCATTGGAATGGAAATTTCAATATACATCACTGCTAATGTCCATAATAAAGCCAATACTTGCTGACCTGAGTCATCCTAATTTGTTAAAAAAATGTCTTCATGGTAGTAGGCCTACACAGAATACAAACGATTCGCTGAACCATTTCATTTGGAATATTTTGCCAAAAATATATTTGTTGGGCTGGATACTTTGGTTTTGGGTGTACATAATGCTGTGTTAACGTTAAATGAAGGTAATATAAGTATGTGTCAAGTCTTACAAAAATTAGGGATCAAATAAGATTAAGGTAAGGTTAAGGTAAAATTGACTTGCAAGGAATCCTTTGAGGCAGAGACAGCTGTAGATTAATTGATGGAAAAGGTTATACAGTGAATTATAAATGTAAAGAGAAAATAGAAGACCACGTGGACATAAATAAAGACCCCGAGTATGGAGCTGGACTGTTTTAAATCAGGGAAACAATAAATATCTGAAGAGAGAACTAGAGGAGCAAGTGGACATAAATGAAGGCCCCGAGTATGGAGCTGGACTGTTTTAAATCAGGGAAAACAATAAATATCTGAAGAGAGAACTAGAGGAGCAAGTGGACATAAATGAAAGCCCCGAGTATGGAGCTGGACTGTTTTAAATCAGGGAAAACAATAAATATCTGAAGAGAGAACTAGAGGAGCAAGTGGACATAAATGAAGGCCCCGAGTATGGAGCTGGACTGTTTTAAATCAGGGAAAACAATAAATATCTGAAGAGAGAACTAGAGGAGCAAGTGGACATAAATGAAGGCCCCGAGTATGGAGCTGGACTGTTTTAAATCAGGGAAAACAATAAATATCTGAAGAGAGAACTAGAGGAGCAAGTGGACATAAATAAAGACCCCGAGTATGGAGCTGGACTGTTTTAAATCAGGGAAAACAATAAATATCTGAAGAGAGAACTAGAGGAGCAAGTGGACATAAATGAAGGCCCCGAGTATGGAGCTGGACTGTTTTAAATCAGGGAAAACAATAAATATCTGAAGAGAGAACTAGAGGAGCAAGTGGACATAAATGAAGGCCCCGAGTATGGAGCTGGACTGTTTTAAATCAGGGAAAACAATAAAAATCTATTTTAAAACTTTACATGCGTCTTTCTGCAAGTTTTTTTTTTTAGACAAATGAACCATTATTTCAGAAACTAAGTGAACTATCAAACTGATTTGTTTATGGTTATTGGGTTAATGGAGATGTAACTACACCACTGGAACTACACAGTTTCACCGAAAAATAAAACCGTAAAAAATTATAAGTAGGCCTATGCTTTTTGTATGCAAATTTTTAGAGCAAAACATTAAAAAATTACAAAAAATCAGAAAATTAAGATATCTTCATAATTGTAGTCGCGTTTGTAGTCTATAATCTGCTTACATGCATGCTAAAATTTCAGACTTAGGCCTATAACTTTTACAGGTTCTGAGATAATGGGTCTCAAAGTTGATGGTAACATGGTAACATGGTAAGCATAACCGGTTACGAGTGCCTTCAGCTCAATTACCTTTAATATTAATTATTACTCTCGCTAGGTAGGTTGTTTAGTAGGATACTTCTTCTTCTTCAGCGGTGCGACAACCCATTACTGAGTCAAGGCCGTCTTTAGTAGCCTCCGCCAGTTGTCCCGGTCAAGTGCAGACAACTGACTGGCTGAGAAACTGATAGGTTTCTGCACATAAAAGAGTTTTACAGACGGTATATGTGAATTCTCCGATCCAACCCCGAACCTAAAGGACCAGGAACTTTGATTTCGGGGTCCTCTTCCCCTAGAGAGTGAGCTCACCTCAGCTGACGAGTTCTTTCACCTCTCTGCCCGGTCGCAGTAGGCTAACTGACTCAGCCCATGTGCGCAGCCGTTGGGCTACTATAGCCTCCTCCGCCTCCACATTAGATGCACACCCTGCTGCCGATGTGCACCATCCTGCCAAGCCAGGACCCAGAACACCCCCAGACTGCCCTGATAGAACCCATATCTTTTGTTTGCTTATCGATCCACTCCGCCGAAGGGATTAGCTACCACAACCTTGGAGTGGATTGCTCGGCCTAATAGGGTCCACCGACGTGTAGGTGAGAGTGGAGTTGGGGTGGAGAGGCTGGTGCCTTTCTCTTCTATGAAAGTATGTGTTCGCGTCACACACCCTTTGGACCCCTTACTAGGCTACTTAGGGGTCAATAAAAGAGCAAGCCTATTTTATCTGCGTCTAGCTGTCTAGGTAAGAGTTTCCGGCTGGTCGCTTATCCCAAGTAGGCACAAGTCGACATAATGGTATTGTCGAGCGGTTGTGACTCGGATACCCTAAAAATCCATTAATAAAGACCAAAACAAAACACATCACAAATTAAATACAATTTTGTGTATTTACTATTAGGTCTCAAAATAATTTTCTATTTATTCATTATTTTTAAGAGAGTTTTATTTTTTCACTAAAAAAACGTAACCTTTTTATTAGTGGCGTACCTAGACCAGTGGAGGCCCGGGGCGGATTACTTTCTTAGGCTGCGCGGTGAGGCATTGACACCAAGTAAAACTGACACTTCATTTTTAGTATGAATATATATTTCTAATTATAAACTTTCCTTTGTAGGTTTTTTTAATATATGTAAATATTTTATAAGGAAGGAAGGTAGGTTTCAAAATAATATGAAAAAATATTTGGAATCGATCGATTAAATCCTCGACCTCTCCTAGTGTAGAAACATTAATGTTCGTGACGTAGAACGTTTGAAAATAAATTTAAAAACTTACCAAAAAAATTTAATTTTCCAAACCTGGAGGCCCCCTTGAAAGTGGGGCCAGGGGTATTCCGCCCACCTCGCCCCCTTTAATCCGCTACTGATTTTTATTGTTAAAGGGATAATACCACTGTCCACCACGACACGATCGCACCGATTTTCCAAGACTGTTAAATCACAAGAAAGTAACATTCGTCAGTGCTTGTAAATTTTAAAGCGCTTTGTAAGTGCCATTACTGGCGATTAACTTTTTTATTTACTTCGGTTCTATTTAATGACTGACTTCACGGCTTGTGTTGCATCTGGAAGACGGCACGGTTATGCTATTCAGTGATGATAATTTTAACAAAATCGTCATCATTAATTTGAAAATTTGGGTTGACTTGATTTACCCCAATCGGCTCTTATAGGCGTATTTCATTTTAACCGGTAAATTTTTAAATGAAAAACAAAGTGTTAATTCTTTAGCGAACATATAGGCCTATTTATAAATAATTATAGATGCAGTAATCAACGAATGCATATTGTACCAATTCCAACATACATTCGATGATTTCTGCATTTTTAATTATTTATAAATATAATTAATGGATTAATTTAATATTTTAAATTGTAATTTTGTTTTAATTATGTTTTTGCAATATTAAAATTGTGTCTAGGCTATTTAAGTCAAACAATTGGCTCTGTACGTAATGTAATTATTTTGCTGATATAAAACAAATTGTCTCACCCCCCTCGCATACACACACACACACACACACACACACACACACACACACACACACACACACACACACACACACACACACACACACACACACACACACACACACACATTCACTCGATTAATTAATATGGTAATGTGTTTTACAATTTACATTGTAATCATTTATGATTACAATAAATATTGTCGTAGCGTCGACACATTGGTCGTCCCTCGCTGAACCTTCCATCGTTAAAAATTTATTGATCAACGACCTACTACTAAATAATTAAGGGTTTTAGTTATCGTCACTACACCAAATAACCTTAATTCGGTGCTTACAAAGCTTAGAACTTCCCGGATCCCGGTATAATTGATTGTAAGTTCAACTAGCGGGCCGAGCCTAGAGGGGAAGAGGTGAAAAAGTTCTTACCTGGCTTGCGCCTGGCTTCGGGTTCAGCTTTGTACCCGAGACTAGCCCGCAGTTCACGTGACTAGACAGTGTTTCAAAACCACGTTTATTATTTTCAAATAATTTTCATCGACGTTTGTAAACCGTGTAGTGAATCCATTACTTGCATCCTAAAAAAATTAAGACACACTATTACTTAAGATGTCAGTAATTTGCTAAGAATTTAAGCCGGTCAAGACAGCTTAAGAACATCGAAAGATGAAAACATAAAGTTAACCTTCCATCTTATATATTGCAACGATACAAATTATAACTGCACAGATAGGTTACACTGAAATTATTCCACCAAGTATATATCTGGAGGTAGGAAAATTTTATTAAATTAAAACATTAAAATTTACTATTGTCTTATTACTTTATAATATAAAATTGTTTATTAATGAATTGTCTTTCAATAAATGAGTCTATGGGATTGCTTTACATATATGTTACTTGTGCGTTGAATTCCACCTATCTGTGTAACCTCCCGACGCTCCGCACGCTGGTCATCAGCACCGCTGCGACTCTGCACGTCGACCCGCCCGAAGACCACTTTGCTGAAATATCAACGTCGCGGCTTACACACGCACTGCGATATGAACAGTTACTGTTTATAACTTGAATTCACTTAATCTCAGGAATTAAAACTGGGTAAAAATAGATCGTGTATTGAGCTTACACAAATCCGGCTTCTTGAAGCGTTCTCGCGTTAACTCAAAATATCACGGCAGACATTTTGTCCTTACCGGAAAATCTTCCACTGTACTCGAAAAAGCACTAGAATGATCTATTTATTATTTGAGTTCTAGAAGTGGTAATGGTTACGAAGAACTCGAACCGTGAACCAACTTCTAAGTCTTAAGGAAAACGACCTGTCTTGTCAAGAAAAACTCGTGACAGCGAGTACGTGTTTCTATGGCAAGTCCTCGGAAGAAACTGGGCCATCCGTACGCTGTAAGCGTCCGACTCAAATAATTTTTAGACCTTCTGATTGGTGGAAATTCTAGCAACGTCATAGATGTTCTTAATGAAAGCCAGAAATCAGGCTGCAACTCTGTCCGATTCTGCAAAGGCCTGTCTAGATTTAATGTAAACATTTTATTACTTTCTTGGAGATAACGAGAATAAAAGAAGACTGATTTCATAAAAAAAAACATATAAAAATTATAGTTGTGGAGAAATGAGTATATGGAAAATATAGCTTATAACCATGAGCATACGCTGTCCAAGTTTCAGAACGAAATATTAATTTTCAACCAAGTTATTAAATAAAATGTAAATCACACACGCACCCGCGCACTTACACACAAATATTTTACGTGACATAAAAGAGAATAAAATTGTGAACATTTTGACATAACATACTTTTTAAAACATAGCTTGGTTTAAAACTTATGACTACTTTACAAAGAAAGAACAAAATCAATTTAAAACATGTCTATGGCCCTCAGAAAATGTGTTATAGCCTTAGAATTCCACTTATATGAAGGTAAATCCTGTGTACTGTTGAAATATATATATATATATATATATATAGTAACATAACAAGATTACACCTCAGAATAAAGACAAGTATACCATTAAAATTCACTGTGAAATATGCATAAACGCAATCTTTTTAGTAATAACGTACAAAGAAGAATAAAATGAACATAATAAATAAAGAAATGAAGACACAACATATTATTTAAAGATAAATAATAAGGTCAAGAAATAAAAAGTAATTAAAACAAAAAGGAAAATATTATAATAAATAAATAATAGAGAATTAAGGAATAAAAACTCATGAAGTAAATAATTTAATGACAGTAACAAACAATGACTGACGATGACAATAATACCCAGAAATAAAGATCAAGTGACAAACAAACATGTAAATAATGATTAATTAATAGAATTATATTGTGCAAACGTTAAACTTAGAAAATAAGTAAAAAGACATTTGTTAGTTCATAAGCATTATATTAAAACTATGAGGAGGTCCGCGTACCTCAGACAGTTATTTTGTATCATTGAACTACAAACGGTGAATGATATAAATTTTACAAATATAATAATATCAAACTATAATTATATACATAGTTACCGTTGGTCTCCAGATCACTGTATATGATTAAATAAATAATTACCTTATTTTATCCACTAAGTGATCTTCTTTTTCTTTTTAATTACTACATGTTTCAGGGCTTATATCCCCATCTTCAGGTAAAAGCAAATCTACCCTATTATTAGGGTTTCGTTAAAAATTCACAACGACACAAACACATAACACACTTAAATAAATTAACATTGAACATTAAATCTGTATCGGAACATGCTACAAACGAACCAGTGCACTGGCCGAAGTCCGACTTTCAACTGATCCGTACACGCTATTCACGGTTTGTTTTCATAGCTGTGTCATATAGTTTATTTGATTTGAATGATAACTGTTCATTAAGTACCTGATTTTTATTTCTTCTTAAGGCCTTGTATATTTCAAATTCCTCTAAAGCATCCAGTAGTTGACCCTTTTTACCTATATGTAAAGGTTCCAAATTCTCTTTAAATCCAGTGTATGTATGATTTTCGTTTATTAGATGTTGTGCGTAATGCGATACATTATTATTGGGGAACTTCTTAGGTAAATGTTCTTTAAATCTCTCGGAAAATTTTCTCCCCGTCTGGCCTATATAGATTTTATCGCATTCATTACACCGGATTCTATAAACGCCAGAACAATCCTCTAGTAATGCTTTGGTATTAGGCTTAAGTATATTTGTTAATTTGTTCGTGGTCCTGAATGAGACAATAATCCCTAGCTTTTTTAATTCATTATGTAGTGTATTAGGTAGTATGTTTGTATATCTAGCAGAAACATATTGGGTTTTATCTTTAACTTTGTCCAATCGTTTTAATTTATTAGCGTGTTTATATATTATTTTATCAATGATTTTACTATTGTAACCATTCACTATCGCTATATGTTTTATTATATTAATTTCATCGTTATAGTCTTCTATGTCCATCGGTATATTTGTCAATCTATGTGCCAGTGTGTTAAAAGTTGCCATTTTATGTGTATAAGGATGATTGGAACTAGCATGTATGGCTATATCAGTTGTTGTTGGCTTTCTATATATTTTAAAGCTAAGGAGGTTATTACGTTTATATGTGGTTACGTCCAGGAAATTCAACATATTGTTATGTTCTACTTCCATAGTGAATTTAATATTACTGTTTATGCCGTTCAAAAAAGTAATCTGGAGACCAACGGTAACTATGTATATCGAAGCTGATCAAGCAAAAGTGGTCTATAAATATAAAAACCTTAAATATACAGTGATCTGGAGACCAACGGCAACTATGTATATCGAAGCTGATCAAGCAAAAGTGGTCTATAAATATAAAAACCTTAAAACCAAGATATTGAAAGCAAACCTCAATATCAGGTTTATCAAGAGATGTTTGAGACAAGACATAACGCCTAAATTTGCTATTATAAAAATAAGAAACACATCAATAGCAGCATCTAACACTAAAATTAAAGCACAGAAAGTTTGGCTTAAGGAAGAAATTAAGGCTTTGTACAAAAAGAAAAATTATCTGAACAAGTTGTTATTTAATGCGCATTTGAAGGTCCTGAACTCGATACACCCGATCATAATTAACGAAGTTTTAGAAGTTATTCACAGACAGATAAGGAACATTGCTATCTCGATTGTATCAAGACACAACAAGAAATATGATAAATTGAACCGTGAGCAAAACAAAGCAGATAACATAATTTGTAAACACAAATTTTATAAGCGTGTAGATAACCTCACGAACATTGAACTATCTAATGAAGAATGTAGTTTATTATCTAAGGGTTTACAACATAATTTATCTGATTATGGAAAAGACGTGTTAATAAGAGAAGTTGTAAATGCAGAAGCTGTCATTAAACAAATAAAAAACCAGGAAATTCAGAATGATACACGGGTAGCTATCAACTATAAATTAAATCGTATATTACAGTCGGGTAGGACGCATAACATGAGACCTAGTAATGAAATTAAAATCGCGAAGAACATCGAACGCAAATTAGAAAATTTTGACGCAATGATAACTAAGGCTGATAAAGGTAGTACAGTAGTTATCATCAATAAAACTGAATACACACAAAAATGCTATGATTTTATAAATGAAAATAATATTAAGACCCTAAATAAGGACCCCACCATTAAATATACAAAAGCCATAAACTCAGCGGTGAATAAATGTGTTAATTTATTCGATGCTCAAACTAGACGACGTATCAAAAATATAAATCCGAAAGCACCTACTTTCAGAGGACTACCAAAGTTACACAAACCTAATATACCAATACGTCCTTTAATAAATCATACAACTGCCCCAAGCTATAATGTAGCCAAAAAGCTACAAATAATCATCAAAAACAGCTTAGTAATGGACAACATACATAGCGTAAAAAATACAATAGGATTTGTAAACAAAGTTAAAAACATTAAAGTACTGCCTAACCATAAACTGATATCTATGGACATAGTGAATTTGTATACGAACATACCCGTGCTAGAGACGATAAATATTCTCAAGAGACTTTTAATCAAGACAAATGTCTTAAAACAGATACAAATTGATGAACTTATATTTTTATTGAAAATTGTTGTGCAACAGAATTACTTTACACACGACAATAAGTTTTTTATCCAGGAAAATGGGCTGGCCATGGGTTCACCGGTGAGTGGAATTTTAGCGGAGATTTACATGAATCATTATGAGAACAAGTATATACTATCTGACCAAAACAAGTTATACAATAAAATCATCTCATACACACGGTACGTAGACGACACATTTTTAATTTTTCGTGGTACTCTTAGACAGATAGACGGATTGCTTACTTTTTTGAACGGCATAAACAGTAATATTAAATTCACTATGGAAGTAGAACATAACAATATGTTGAATTTCCTGGACGTAACCACATATAAACGTAATAACCTCCTTAGCTTTAAAATATATAGAAAGCCAACAACAACTGATATAGCCATACATGCTAGTTCCAATCATCCTTATACACATAAAATGGCAACTTTTAACACACTGGCACATAGATTGACAAATATACCGATGGACATAGAAGACTATAACGATGAAATTAATATAATAAAACATATAGCGATAGTGAATGGTTACAATAGTAAAATCATTGATAAAATAATATATAAACACGCTAATAAATTAAAACGATTGGACAAAGTTAAAGATAAAACCCAATATGTTTCTGCTAGATATACAAACATACTACCTAATACACTACATAATGAATTAAAAAAGCTAGGGATTATTGTCTCATTCAGGACCACGAACAAATTAACAAATATACTTAAGCCTAATACCAAAGCATTACTAGAGGATTGTTCTGGCGTTTATAGAATCCGGTGTAATGAATGCGATAAAATCTATATAGGCCAGACGGGGAGAAAATTTTCCGAGAGATTTAAAGAACATTTACCTAAGAAGTTCCCCAATAATAATGTATCGCATTACGCACAACATCTAATAAACGAAAATCATACATACACTGGATTTAAAGAGAATTTGGAACCTTTACATATAGGTAAAAAGGGTCAACTACTGGATGCTTTAGAGGAATTTGAAATATACAAGGCCTTAAGAAGAAATAAAAATCAGGTACTTAATGAACAGTTATCATTCAAATCAAATAAACTATATGACACAGCTATGAAAACAAACCGTGAATAGCGTGTACGGATCAGTTGAAAGTCGGACTTCGGCCAGTGCACTGGTTCGTTTGTAGCATGTTCCGATACAGATTTAATGTTCAATGTTAATTTATTTAAGTGTGTTATGTGTTTGTGTCGTTGTGAATTTTTAACGAAACCCTAATAATAGGGTAGATTTGCTTTTACCTGAAGATGGGGATATAAGCCCTGAAACATGTAGTAATTAAAAAGAAAAAGAAGATCACTTAGTGGATAAAATAAGGTAATTATTTATTTAATTATAATTATATGTTAGGTTATGTGATATTGCTAGAAAGTGAGAATAACAGTGATAGACTTTAAAAGGAAAAAATCATGTATAATGAAAGTGATTAAACATAATTATAATATGAGCATTGAATGAAACATATAAGCTATATGAAACAGTTATGTAGTCCATATAGAGATATCAACCAAGTGTAAATAATTAAAAAATAGAGAAATCTTACGTTACAAACTTACAATATAGCCTAATGTAGTGACGAAGAAAAAATAAGATTCAATGGAATCATATTCATTATAAAAGATGAAACCGAACCTGTGACCCATAAACATATCATTGCTAAAAGCTTAACTGAAGGAATTAGTATTTTGGTAAAAAGGAATGGACTGTTGGAAAAATATTGAAACGAGGCAGAACATGTTAATTTGACTGCTGGACTTCTATAGAAATTAATTGCAGATAGAAGGCAAGATGACAAAGAAAGACTATTGAAATAACTAGAAGACTAATATTTTAATCGAAAGTACCAATAACTTGAAGGCCAGAAGCGAAGAATCAAGCAATAAGTTCATAAGGAAAACTACCAGATTGGTGAGATTGCTCCGATATGTTAAGCCAGATATTTGAACCAACATTACTACATTTTAACGATCGAGTTACAGTGAAATACTATAACCAGAACAATATAAACGTTATAATAGTGAATTTTATTTGTACACCATAACTATTAGTATTAAGAGTTCCTTTTTAAATTGTTCTTTTGTATGATCCAAAGGACTCACTAGTCAACATACATCCACAACACCCAATTACAAAACCTTCATTATAAATATTATGTTTTATGTTATATTATGACTTGAACAATACTTTGACTTTAATTTTACATTAACCCTGAGATTGAGATTTTCCATGTGATCCAACCGAAATGAGCTCCCAATAAAAGAAGGCACATTCAATGTCAATAAAATTAAGAAATATTAAAGAGAAATAATAAATTTTATTGAAATTCAGTCAAGATAGAAAAGGAGTTTGATTATTTATTTAACATCAAAGTTTAACTCTTACATAGAAGAAGGGTAAGTTTAAGAAGTTTAGGAGTTAAGATAAGTATTTAAGGTTCAAATAAGATAATCACATAAGACAAAACATCACGTACGAGTCGACTTACATAATTGGCACCAACAATTTGGGGCTAACAAAAACAACAGATAAACTTAAATATAAATATCACTATATAATAACTAAAGAAAGATAAATATACAATATATATATATATATATATATATATATATATATATTTACGCTGACTGGGGCAGCGGCTACAATGATTACGCAGCCTGATCACCGGCAACTTGATACAAACGATAGCGCTACGCGTTTGCTGCTTACAAATGTTTCGGCCTGATGTATGGTGAGGGGCGGAGGATCAGTGTCGTGCGTGCGGGATTGGGGTTTTCCTACTTGTTCTCGATACGGGTACATAAAGTGTTTGACCAATCGTCGTTGGGATTACATACATCAGAATCCATACGGGCACACGCTGGGATGGAACAATATGACAAAACATGTTAAAAGTAAGTTTAAAGACTGTTGGACAGCAGTAAAAAAATCTAAAATTAAAAAGTAAAAGTAGCGTAACTTTACAAAACTTGAAGAAGGGATAGGAACTAAATCGTATAACGTTACTCTCAAATACCAGCGCGAATTTTTAAAAACTGTGATTTATGTGCGGGAAAGCGATACTATAGGCTTATATAACAAATCAACTAATAACCCTATACAAAAATATCATTGTTCCCATTTTTTTAATTTTATTGTGGTTGATGATAAGAGATAATATAGATCTAACTCTTAAACAGATTAAAATTGTGATTAAAATGTAAAATTATACGTCCAAAGTTGTATTTCTTCGTCGTCGTCGTCGGTTCTTCTTCTTCTTCTTCTTCTTCTTCTTCTTCTTCTTCTTCTTCTTCTTCTTCTTCTTCTTCTTCTTCGTCTTCTTCTTCTTCTTCGTCTTCGTCTTCGTCTTCGTCTTCGTCTTCGTCTTCGTCTTCTTCTTCTTCTTCTTCTTCTTCTTCTTCTTCTTCACTTCAAGGATTAGGCTATATCATCCTCGGACGACCCACGTCTCTTCTTTATAGTTCAGTTCCGCTTTCGGCAGTCAACCCTCTGTCATCCTTTGTAGATGATCCCACCATCGTCTTCTGTAAGATAAAATAATTTAATCTATGGCCTCTAATTCCAGTTCTGCTCTGGTATCCTCATTCCTTATTCTATCTTGCAATGTATAGTTTAAAGTACTTCAAATAAACTTCATTTCATCACTCCTTTTTTCTCAAGACCCACGCCTCGCTCGCATATGTTAATATGGGTATTGCAATTGTCTTATAAAATGTAATCCTTGTGATGTATCTTGTTTTGTTTTTAAGATTTCTATGAATCGTATCACAAATATTCCTAAATTTATTTATCTTCTCTCTTATATCATATTCAGATTCATAGCTTACTGCACAGCCGAGATATTTGAAACGGCTCACTTGTTCTAAAGTGCTGTTGTTTACAACTACCTTAGTCCTCACTGGATGTTTACCTTTAAACGCCATGGTTTTAATCTTTCTTACTGATATTGTCAGTGAGTACTCTCTTGCTACTTCTTGTAATTGAAACATAGCTTTTTGTAACTAATCCTCATTAGTTTTGTTTAAAAATGTAAAATCAATTTATTATTTTCGTCGGAAACAAAAGTCAGATACAATTAAACCTATAGACTCATACTTTGACTTCGCTCGACGTGCTGTTTGTATCCCATCCCCGCGTGGCTGGAAGTTATGTGGGGGGGGGGGGTGCAGCAACGGCTGACAATTACGAACATGTAGGCCTACTACACATTTCCGAGTGGACGTGTATGTGCCTACCCATTTTGATCATGTTCCTTGGTCTTCCACGAGCCGACGCCTATCCTAGTCAGGTCTTCTTCCACGTCATCTTCCCATCGTTTTCATGGCCTGCCTCGTCTTCTGCGCACATCTATATACCCATTCATTATCCTTCTGGGCAGTCTTTGGTTGTCCATTCTTTCTGCATGCCCTATCAAAATAATTCTTCTAGACTTTATAAATCTCTGTGTTTTAGAATGGAGTCTATTTCTTCATTAGATCTGATCCTCCATTGTCCATTACAACATTCTGGTCCGAAGATTCTTCCTGTCAAAAGTCCTCGGAGGCCTACAGTCCCCATCAACTGCTTTTAATGTCCACATTTTGGAACCGTGTGTCACTACATTGCTCTGTACATTTTCAGTTTTAGTCTCTTGGGTAAGAAGATTAGACCTTAATAACTTTGTTAGACCAAAGTAAGCTCTATTCCCCGCCATTATCCTCTTAGTTATTTCATTGGATACTATTAACGTAAGCTCCAAGGTACGTAAACTCGTTTACTCCTTCAAAAGTTTAATCGTTTATGATAAGGTTTATAATGAGGTTCTCCTTACCTGCGACGTGGACACTTTCACATATTTTGTTTTCCTCACATTTACTTTAATACCCGTGTTTCTTCCTTCCCTCTCTAGTTCTCCAAAAACGTCTTCCGGTATACGGACATTTCTCTCAAACAGTTTTGTTAAAATTATTTTATTATTTCTGACGGATACAAATGTCAGATACAAATAGACCTATAGGCCCATACTTCGGCTTCGTTTTACGTACTGTTTGTATCCCTTCTACGCGTGGCTGGAAGTTATGGGGGGGGGGGTTGCAGCAACGGCTGATAAATAGGAACATGTAGGCCTATTACCCGTTTCCGAGTGGCCGTGTATGACGTAGGCGCCAGTTTGCAGAATGCACCGCTCTTTCACGCCTCACTCCGTAAACACACGGAATATACTCCGTGCACCTCTCCGTATTTCACACTATACCTGAATTATCGTAAATAGCCAGCGGAGTAAGTGGGAGCTCCTCCTGTGTGGAGGGGATTGAGACTAGCTTGTGAGGAGGAATATCGGAGTTTCTGGCGAGCCGGGTGACACTAGTTCCAGTAGGTTGGACTTCCTATTTTCCTCAGGACAAATAAGAAATTGAGGATTCTTTTCACGTAGGCCTAAAAGATACTTTGCGTCTCAAAATTTTCGCGTAAATCGACGTGAAGTATGCTGGATATATGTAGGCTATGTCATTTGCCAAACGAGCAATTTGTCATTTTTGTTTGAGCGATTCTCATTTTTAACAAAAATTACTTTATTTCATTAATTTACAAAACTGTAATTCATTTCAATTCTAAAATTATTTATAATCCTTTTTAACACACGCAGCTGTCTTATAACTAGATCTACGTTAAGTGATTGTGGATTTGTGCTTAAATTTTTGGCAGCTCTGGGGGGGGATTGGTCCCCCTGACCCCCTCGTAGTTACGGCACTGCTAAGACGAGTTTATGGGTTCCCGTCTTCGTGTTCATTTATCATTAAAATAATAATGTTTACTGATGTAAAAAAGTAAAAAGTGTTTGTAAAAGTAGCTTCTGCAGTATATAACATTTAACAGTGGTTTTCCCCTAAATTTTAGTTATTCGATTTCGAAAGGTGACTTAAAATTTTCACAAGGGTTATACAAAATAAATTACTACGTACATCGTTTTCCTGAATTCACTCAGGGCGATGCTATCCTAATAACATTTTCAAATGCAATGGCTTCTCTTCTTCTTACGTTACAGTCTTTGTTGGGCTTTAGCTTCCTCCATACTTCCCTGTTCTCCGCCCTTCCTGTCCATCCTCTGATTCCAATGCTAGCAAGATCTTCTGTTACGCCATCCAACCATCGCATCCTTGGTCTGTCTCTACGTCTAATTGTATAGTCTGTAATACACTTCTTGATAGGCCTTTGTAAAAGAGTTAAATTATTTATTTGAAAATTATGTTGGCCTACGAGCATGTGAGAAACAAGATTGCAAACTACCTTGATCAAATATAATACTAATAATTTATTTAATAGTCTATAACACTTATTCCAGTGTACCGACTCTTGATTATACCTCAGGGCGCCAGTAATAATAAACACAAATTAAAGTATATTAATCAACTTTTAATGAACCATTTGCATTTATACATTACAAAATTTCTTAATATGAATTGGATCGTTTTATCTTACAAATTGAATATTATTAAATAGCAATGAGTCCTTTTCTGACAGATTGAGTCACTATATCGAATACAAACATATATATTTATCAAACAACATAGAATTAAATGCTCATTATTCGTTACTTGCGTAAGAATCCTTCCAAAGTGCGTAGTCCTGAAGATGTCGATCGGTGAGTCGTCAGCAGCCGTTGTTGTGTGTTAATCCTAGTTAAAACTGCACTAATTCACTTTATCACAGAGGTACACTACACTTGACATATGGATTATACATTTAACTATGTCGTATAATTATACACTCTGGACACAAAGATAAACGAATTGACCTTAAGTGCATTTAACACAGTCCGCGTCGCGTGTGGCTCGACTATCTCACACCGTCGTGACTTTACTCCGAACTCATTCACCTTCTTCCGCGATTTACCACAACGTATTGAATTAATGGAACTTCATGTGTACTTCTTGTTGATTGTTATAACTCCGATCATCCACTCATTTACTTATTACGGTTTAAGAAACTTTATAACTTTAGTATTAGTAATTATCGCGTTCCCGTACTCTGTTACTTCTACGAATTTACTTATTCTTTACATTACTTATTAAAATATATAGTTGACGCAGAACAGCGTACGCGAGTCTCTTCGTGTAATTCCGCCGATATAAAGAAGACTAACTTATTTCTCTTTAAGTTCATAATATATACTTGCTTTGAGTGTCCCTTACATACGATCTACAGCAAAACGTTCCTATAGGTTTAAACTACCGCTAAATACAAATTCGCCCAATCTGCTTAACTAAAACCTCCCGCGCACTACATGACGCTTTTTCTGATTCGCCCAACATTTTTCCGTGTTCCACGTGCTTAAAAAACTAGCGTCTATCGTTATCTCTCTCACACAACGCTCTCTCTCGTCTAACGGTATCTATTGTTATATGCACTTAAGTTTACAACGTTTGGCGAACACCCTTACTGTCTTGGCAAATAATACATTTTATGACAGTTGTGTCCCAAAACGTGACTTAGCCTAAAAGTACATTCATTATATTCGTCAGCCCCAGCGCCGGCGTTATTAACCTACCGCTTTACTCTACAGATTGTTTACAAGTTAATTTTCTTTCAACTAATGCCGCCTTACGGTTCTGGCGTCTCAATACCTCTCCGCTTTCTAAAACACTCCCATTTCTTTGCTTTCAGCATAGTTGAGTGAGTAAAATTAGCAATTGCTCAAATTTTCCGTTATAAGTCCTATAATCTTCCCTTCAGCATTCTTATAGGCGTTCTTTCCTCAGACCCTTTTTCAGCATGTCCCAGCCAACGTAACCTCTGTGATCTTATGAATTTCAATATGTCTTTTCCATGCATGACAGCCTGTAGCTTATTGTTACTGCGTATTCTCCAACTGCCTTCTTCCCTTACTGGGCCATAAATTTTACGCAATATTTTGCGCTCAATTGATTTTAAACAGTTTTGCCATTCTCTGTCAAAGTCCACACCTCAGATCCATATGTATCAACTGGTCACACAAGAGAATGATATACTTTAAGCTTTATACCTCTTGTAACAAGATTGCTTTTAAAGATGTAAATAATTGCAAAGTAGGCTCTATTTCCTGATTGTATCATTTCTCATTTGTTTCGTTGTTTCCTATATTCATCCTAATGTTATTATCATTTGATA